>CAWUFW010015003.1:0-383827 GCA_963921515.1 Calotriton arnoldi
AGTGTTAGGCATCCACTCCCTATGGGGTGGACAATGGTGGGAGTGACAGACATCCACCCCCTATGGGGTGGACAGTGCTGGTAGTATTGAGCCATCCACCCCTATGGGGTGGACAATGGTGGAGTGATAGACATCCACCCCCCTATGGGGTGGACAATGGTGATAGACATCCACCCCCTATGGGGTGGACAATGGTGGGAGTGACAGACATCCACCCCCTATGGGGTGGACAATGCTGGTAGTGTTAGAAATCCACCCCCATGGGGTGGACACAATGGTGGGAGTGATGGACATCCACCCCTATGGGGTGGACAATGCTGGTCAGTGTTAAGGACATCCACCCCTATGGGGTGGACAATGCTGGGGTGATGGACATCTACCCACCTATGGGGTGGACAATGGCAGGAGGATGGACATCCACCCCTGTGGGTGGACAATGCCTGGGAGTGATAGACATCCACCCCAATGGGGTGGACAATGGCGGGGTGATAGACATCCACCCCCTATGGGGTGGACAATGCTGGTAGTGTTAGACATCCACCCCTATAGGGTGGACAGTGCTGGGAGTGTTAAGACATCCACCCCTAGTGGGTTGGACAATGGTGGTGAGTGTTAGGCATCACATCCTCATCGGGTGAGACAATAGCTTGGTAGTGATAGTGACATCCACCCACTATGGGGTTGGACAATGGTGGGAGTGTGCAGACATCCACCCCCTATGGGGTGGTCAAATGCCTCACAGTAGTGTTAGACATCCACCCCCAATCGGGGTGGACAGTAATGGTGGGAGTGATAGACATCCACCCCCATGGGGTGGACAATGGTGGGAGTGACAGACATCCACCCCCTATGGGGTGGACAATGCTGGTAGTGTTAGAAATCCACCCCCTATGGGATGGACAATGGTGGGATTGATAGACAGCCACCCCCTATGGGGTGGACAATGCTGGGAGTGACAGACATCCACCCCCTATGGGGTGGACAATGCTGGGAGTATTAGACATCCACCCCCTATGGGGTGGACAATGGTGGGAGTGATAGACATCCACCCCCTATGGGGTGGACAATGGTGGTAGTGATGGACATCCACCCCCTATGGGTGTGTTGCCTTTCGCGGGGTTGTGACGTTTTTGTGTGTGGTAGGTGTCTGACTTACCGTCTTTGACGTTCGCGTCGGTTACGGTTGTTGATTCGACCGTAGGTGTACAGTATAGGGATGACATGCGCGATCGGATACATGGCTGCTTCGTCTCGTACGCAGTGATCGTGTTGTGGCGCGAATCGGAGCTCTTCCGGATGCTGTGGCGTGCTGGAGGTGGCGACCTGTTGGCAGTAGTGAAGCCGATAGTACTTGTCCGGACGAGCTTGCTTTGGAAATTGTTCCGGACGACTCTATTCAGCGTTTACGGAGCCGGGTCATACGGAAAATGGTGCTGGAATCGGAGCGTACGTGTCGCTCGGGAATTGGAGACATTTGCGCATCGTACTTCGTCGTTTGGATGGACCGGCTCCGGGAACGAGTCGGTCGGAAGGTAAGGCTACGGATGGCTCTGGGAGGGCCTTCCGGCCTAGATCGGAATCGACCCCTTAGTTGTTGGTAGCTTTGTTCTTTTTGTATTGATTCTAATAATTTATGTAGGGTTGGCTTGGGTTCTGCCTGTTGTGGCTAGGAAAGCATTATGCCATCCTTCACAGCGTTATTAGTTTTGCTTCTTTGTTTAGGGTACTGTTATATACATTCCACCATGGAATGTGGTATTTGAGCTGTCTTCTGTGTCCAGATCTGTGTAGCCTTCCCACCCAGGTATCCTCGAAATAGTCGAGTAGGGGACTTAGTTTATGTTCAATTGTTTGGTAGGGGCTTTCTATTAATAAATTGTAGTATTCTGCTACATCAATTATTGGGACATATGCTAGTGCAATTAGCTTTTTAATTTCATATGCAAAATTGCTATTAGTTGCATATTCTACACTTAGGGCCCAATTATGATGCAGTTAGGAAAGCATTCCCACCTAGGGCCCGATTAAGATGCGGTTAGGAAGGCCTCCTAACGGCATTTGCTCCTTCCGAATCAGATCGGAAACATGTCTTCCCGACCGATGGCCCGACTACGATGCGGTTAGGAACATAGGCTCCCACTGAAGTCAATGGGAGTCCAACCAAATCGTATCTGGAAGCATCCGGATGCATCGTACTCGGTCGGTCGGACTCTCCCGATCCGAGTGGGTCGGAAACCATTTCCAAACCGATTCGGTCGGGAAGATTTCCTAACCGCATCGTAATCAGTCCCTAAGTGTAGATTTTTGAAGGTGTCTCTATATGCATTGATTAAAGTGGTAATAGCAACCTTGTATTGCTATGTGAGGGTAGTTTTTCAGGGTGGCTTGTATCATTGACTGTTCAAAGTGTATGATAATTTTTTGAGGATAGTAATTATTAGTTTCTTGCTTTACTTTTGTTAAGTGTTCTACATAGGTAGTGATTTGTTTGTTTGGTAACAGGGCATATATAAAGGGGATGTTGCTATTGTGATACTGTCCATGGATTGTGTATAATTGGTAAAAATGGTTTGGGACATATTTCAATGTTCCATCAATCATCCATGTCTCACAATTTAGTAGTTTAAGTAAGTTTGTAGAGTTGTAAATATTATAATCCTTTTTCAGTTAGATTTATTGTCATGAAGAAGAAATTGCTCTTCATTATGAGTTACAGTGAGTTCAGGTGGCATTTGAATTTCACTGAAAGTTTTGGGGGCAGGTGGGGTGGTAATAGTTGATTTTGCTGTTCTGAAGCTATTAGCCTTTTAAAGATGAGGCCGGAGAGTAATTGGCCAGTTACATGTTGTGGAACTCGAGAATATGTCTTTCAGTATTTCAGTAGTAGGTTTTTGAGAGCTAGTGCTAGCTTCTTTCAGAGTGTCTAAAAGCGTCTCTCACTTCTATTTTAGCTATGTTAGGGGTGGTTATGTTCCTTAACATTTAATACAGTAGTTTCTTTTGTTGTAGCCCTCCAATAACATAATATTTGCTTGCATTTCCAATTAATTTTGTCACCTGTCTGTTTTTTTTGGGTGTAGACATATCCCATATAGCATAATGAAAAATTTCCTTTTAGGGAAGTAATGAATTTTGCACCTTCAGTCATTCTGATGTTTTAAATGCTATGAGAAATGTATATAAAAATATTAAATGTATTGTAATTGTTTTTATTGTAATACAGATTTTTATATACAAAATTATACTTACATGCTTGAATATGTTGAACTTTTTTGGTCGATGAGATGTTTCTGTTGGTGCTTGACTTTAGTGTTTCTTTTTATTTTCTGCAGGAAAAAAATTTAATTTTAATAAATTTGTTTAACAGCATTTTCTGTATTTTGGGGTTTGTGTGGTTAGTGGGCGCTTTGGGTTGGGATTTTTAGTTCTTACATTAGTTTAATTGTAATTTAGACTTACTTTTTTTGCAAGGTGGTTTTTTGATGATGTTTGTAGTTAGTTGAGTGTCTTTTGGAGTTTCTGTAGAGGAGATATAATTAAAATAAATATTACATTTATTATTTAATTATTGTAAAAAGTGCTTTACGAATATTTTATACAGTTGTAACATTAAATTGATATTTTACTTACTTTGTGAAGTTGAAATCAGAGTTTTCAATGAGGAAGTCCAATGTTGTAGAAGTAATCCGGCAGAGATTCCCCTTATTCTTGTTTTTGTTGTTGTATAATAAAATAATGTTACATTTTCGTTAGTTTATATACTGTTTGTTTAATTGTTCTTTAAATCTTATTGGGTTATTTAAGTTGTAGGTGTTTTTCACTGGCTGTTACTAATGTTTTCAATTATTTTGGCGGTTGTTTCCTTATATGGGAAACGCTACGTAATGTTTAGTTAACCTTTTTTTATTCTTAGTTTATATAAAAGTTTAATGAGTATATAATTGGTAATTTATATTGTTTTGAAGGTATAATAATAATTATTTATTTTATATATTCTGTTTGTAAAGAGTAATTAATTTGGTGGATTTACTTATATTAAAGTTATTTTTTTTATTTATAATTTATTTAAGTTTTAGTCTATTTAATATGTTGTGTGTGTTTGTGATATTGTTTATATTTTATTTGTTATATATTGTGTTATTTGAAATATTTTTAAGGTGTCGATATTTTGTTTTTGGCGATAATTGTGTGGTCTGTATTTTTGTAATCGATATTTGTGTCATTTTGTATGTTTATTTCATGTTTACGATATTAGTTATAATGATATTATTTTTTTCGATATTAGTGATATCGATGTTATTGTTTGACGATATTTTTGTGTCGATGTTTGTGCATTTTTCAAATAAGTATAGAATATCGATATTTATGTTATCAATATTTGTGTGTCGATAATTTTGTAGTTCGATATTATGAGTGTTGATGTTATGTCAGTGATCCAACAATGAGGGGGTAGGGATAGAGTTATGGCGTTTCCTTGGTAGGTGTGATGGTAGTTAGGAGAAGGAGGAGGAGATCCTTGAAGTGGTGGAGCCAGAGGGTGTTAAGTCAATGTTGAGCAGTCAGGGGGCAAGGAGGAGTGATCTATGAGGAAGAAGGTAGTCAGAAGGGGTTGTATTGGTGTTGGGTTGTTAGAAGCGGGAGATCAGAGGGTGGAGGTAAAAGGGAGGGGGAGGTAGGTTTGAGAGACTGAAAAAAACAATCTAATGAGACTAGATCTGTAGCACTGAATTGAACATAATCTTTCCATTACTGAAAATGGAAATAGAAGGATAGCCATTGAAGTGTGAAAAGGGTGAAGGGGATGATATTCGTGCATGTTATAAGTAAAAAGACAAGCCCAGTTTTGACTGATACTGGTCAGCAATCCGCGTTTCCAGAAATTCCATTAGAATCTTATGTTTGAACACTTTCATGGCATAATTAGACAAATTTGGAGGATAAGTGATTTTAAACAAATTGACTTCGGTTTAATTGAGGTGTTTTGAGAGGGAGGAGGAGTGCAGAAGGCCTATCTTGAGGGTTGGAGAAGCAAATCAGGAACTTGTGGAGTAGGTAGTGGAAGTTCTAACCCTAACTGCATTAGGCAGGTCTCCACGTTAGTTCCAGCACCAGAGTGAAGGGAAGCCTTGTTCTGACAGGAAGGTCAAGTTATGTTGCTGGATAGGTCTCATTCTAGCAGGCAAGTCTCTTCGACGGGTGGTGGGCCTAACTCTGGCAGAAAGGCTTTGTGTTTTTTTTGGTCAATAGGCCTTTCTCTAGCTGGTATCCTTTGTCTCGATTAGTGTTCGGCTTATTCTGGCACAAAAGCCTTGTTTTGATTGATAAGAGGCTTCGAAAAAAACTGAAATTGTGGAGGATGCCATCTAACACTACAGATCCAACACTAGGGCAGCCTCAAGCATGAAGAACTTTAGCAGGGTCCTGAAGGACACAGGGCTGGGCCCTTTTCAGGCGGTTACTGGGATTCTCACTGGAGGCTGGGGACTCCAGTTGTCGGCCTCAGTTCCACTTGCCTTGCGTCTCCTACATACAGAACACTCATGTCAGCCGGAAATGTCACAATGCAGGGCTGGAGATCTCCTGAGTTTGCTGTGATGAGTAGATCGAGAATTGACTACAGATGGATGGGCCAGGCTCTCCGAGTTTTACTTCCTTCCGTTGGGGAGCTCAGCACCTACCTTGATGCATTGCCCAGGTGGGGATACTTGCAGGATTGCAATACCAGGCTGATGGAACTGCAGAAGAGAGGCTTCATCTAGTTGGTCATCTTCATTCCAATTCAATTTCTCAGAGCCTATTCGAGATTCCTCCTCTCTCCTTGCCAACTTCATATGAGCCTTGCCTCAGCTGCCACCATCTTCTGTCGAATCGCTCTGCTCTGGCAGTAAATGTGGGTGGAGTAGGTGCTGCTTCAAGGGTGAATATGGATGGTTGAGATGGCTGAGTCTTGATCGCTCGCCAATGATTGAGTCATTTAATGGTTTGTAGGTGGCTCTAGCGTGGAATGGGTGCTCAAGTTTGTAGGATACTGTCTAAATGATTATTGTACTTCTGGGCAACTCACTCTTGTTTTGTGTGAAATACACTTTAAAAAGAAACTGAAAATTAATAAAATGGTTTAGAACAAAAGTAAAAACTTGATAACAAGATCATGCCTCCTGGAGGTCAGAGGGCATCAAAAAAACTGCGGACCTAGCTTGACAGTTCGAGCTTGACTGTTCCAAATGGAGCAGGGTCGAGACTGATTTGCATATAGCTGGATCCAAACTGAGATGGCATGGTGTGCAAAATAACGATGGATTGGGATGCAGCCCGAGTAATTATCAGTGGCTGAGATTAATTCAAGCATTCCATCCATCACTGTTTTGTATTTTCCTGGAGGTCATAGGCAGCCTAGTGTGCAGCAGTATGGATAACAATATTTTTTCAAAGGTAGTAGCAGATTGATTCAGTTCTTTATTAAGTGCCTTCTCAATTAACATTTGTATGGTAGTTTTGTTGTTGCCTATGGCCAAAGTTTGGGGTCGCACTGAGTGACTGGTATCATTTACTCAGTCCTGATCCTCAGTACAACCTGCAAAGTTAATCCCTTTTGATGTTGGTTTCTTTGTTTCTTTCTCTGGTTATCTCTCCCTGTCTTTTTAGCCCCCTCCCCCCCCCTCTCCCTCTCTCAGGGCACCGGGTATGTTTTGGAGAACAGATGGCCAGGGTCGAGCTTTTCATCTTCTTCTCCAGCCTCCTTCGGAGTTTCACTTTCCAGCCACCCGAGGGAGTAAAGAAGCTCAAGGAGGATTTTATTCATGCAGGAACTATGCTGCCTCATCCATATAAGGTCTGCGCTATTCCACGTTAACACAGAGAGCCACCAGCCATGTACTATGAGCCATGGATTCTCCCAACAACACAATGGAATGGTGTACCTAAAATGTACAGTGGAGATTAGTTTGCAGATGAAATGGGCATGCTGTGTCATCACAATGGACTCTAGTTATGTCAATTTGTAGCAATGCCTATCTATAACAGTGTCTTATATGTTGGAGACATTGATTGCATGTACTTTGATCTATTCAATACCCCTTTTCAGCCATTGGTTCCTACTTATGCACCTTTGGATGCCAACTCTGAATACTTGACACTTGCTGGTTGTTGCCTACATGTGCAGCACTGGGTACCCCATTTTGATTTAATCAGAGTATGCTTGCAGCACTTGTCCTGCGATCTGCACAGACTTGTGCATTCTCAATTACTATCCAGAGGCACGTTTTGAACACCGATCTTCTTGTAGGACGCTGCCCGACCTTCCCAGACCCACAACAGCTAGTGGTACCTACAGCTTGCTATTGGGTCCTAATACCTTGTAATTTAGCACCCTTTACCGCCATTTACAAGGTATACCATTTTCAGTAACGGTAGGCTATTCCTCCCCCACTATACTTGAAACCATGGTACGAGATTCATTCTCAGATTCGCTTCAAATTACCCTTAAATTGCATGATTCCTCGCCAGCGACTTCACCGCGTCTGTAAGTACCCTGCCTGGCCTTTGTGCCTCCTTTCTTTACTATTTTTCTTCCCCTTACTTATTTCCACAGCTCAATTCTTCTGTAAACTTTCTTCACAGACGGATTAGCACTTCATGGCTGCTCAGTGTGAGTTTCTTCTCTTTTTAATATACGTTCTCACACGTGTTCACTTGGGTCAACATTCTAGGGCAGTAAAGACGGATATTACTTGAATCACTTAGTAGAGCAACAGGTCTGTGAACTTCAATTTTCTTTTAAACACTCCACACTTTGAATGGTAGATAGTGTATCGCCACTACATTTTTTGTACAATTGTGTACTCAGTATCGCAGTTCAGCTGTGCCACTAGCACTGTGTGTTCACCCACCATTTCCACTGAGCAGTGTACATCAATTTATACAAATGTTTAACATACTATGTCTATGTCTGAATATAAACCAGAATCTTCATAATTAGAACGTATGGTCATGTTGTTTCATTTCATGTTATCATTTCTTGCTTCCTAGATTTATTCCCATACAGACACATTCTTTTAAGTATCTGATAAATGTTTTAAATTATGGTGTGACAGTTATACGTTTTTGGACATTGAAGTCTTTACCTACGATTACCCCTGTCCAAATTTGTCTAGGGGTTGTGTTGAGTTGTGGGGCCGAGGCCCACATGCTATTCAATGATGACAAAGACACGCCGTGTGGTAACAAGAAATGGCCTCGAGCACGTGCACTTGGGCTCTTTTATTGGCAGGGTCACCTGACCGGTGACGCCTGTGTTGGATGGGTGTGGGGGGTGGGGGTATGGGCCAACCCTCACGGAAGTGGATGGCAAAAACACTAGACTGTGTCCAGCAGGACATAACAGGGTTGCTCCCGTGGCTTACGACGATTATATTCATGCAAAAGAAAACTGGCAAGTGCTCTGCCGAATATATTCTGACCTCACAGAAGAGAACAAGAACAAGTGACATTTGCAAGACGAAAAGATCCAAAGTTTCAGCTAACTTTAGCATCAATTTTAAGCAGCAGATGACAATTCAGCTTGTGGGGACGTCATATCAAAGACAGGGCTGTCACAGACTTTTGAGCGGTCTACAGTAAACATATTTGGTGGAACCTTCCACAACCAATTTTGTGCAAGATATGGGAAGGAATCCTTAATTGTTTAAAATTATGATATTTTTTTTACTTCAGCTTTTTACTTCTCCCAAAATACTCTTCATGAATCCTTTTTTCCCATGCCCCCTTTCTATCTCACCAATACCTGCATCTGTCCCCTGCACTTCTTTCTCTTTCCTGCATACCTTATGTCACGCTCTCTCTCCGCCGCTCTACACCTCTCCTTCTTTACCATTTCCTGCGCCTCCTCTCTTTGCCACTTCCACCTTCATCTCTTTCTTTTTTACTCCACCGCTCACCTATGTTAGTTAGGTTAAATTAGTTGGAATCAACAAAAGGAGGATTCCAAGTGCAAGGTTTTTCAGAGGGTCAGCCAAAGTTATGTATTTCCTTTTTGCGCACACCCTTTCACCTAGCAAAGAAGCCATTTAGGCCAATTGTCACAGTCTGTCAAAAGTGGATAAAACTTAAATGAGTGATTCTGAACAGATAATTTCAGTCTATCTAAAGTAAAATGGAACGAACATATGAGCAAAAGTGCAGCTGCAACTCAAGCCATGCGGAAGAGCTTCGTTATATAATTTGTTATGTTGCTTGTATGGGAAAAACAGAAAAAAACTTTTAAACGCTTTAATTAAACCCTTCCTGTCTGAAACTCAGGAAGACCCCAAGAGCTACTTCTTGCCACATATTTCCAGTTGTAATTCGCCTGGGGTCTCTTTCTTGCTGCAAGCTCACCAGTTCAGAGAAAAAACTGCAGGCATTCTCTTTCCAAAATTCTGTGAATTCACCTAAGATCCATACTAATAATAAGCTGTGACCGGGCTTTTAGATCTGGGAGGGGTCGCTGGGCAGAACCCAATGGAAGGGAAATGATTGTCTCAAATCATGTTGAATTTTTCCATCTTTTTTTTTAAATCATAACATTTTAAATGGTTTGTCTCTCCTCGCTGAAGCACAATTTTTTAATTCAACACTCGCAAATAAAATAAGGATTTGCTTTTATACTATTGCCTTGAATATATTTTAATGAATTAAATGCTTTTATTGTTTGCATTTATGTGAGAGTCATTTATTGGGAAAATAAAATTTAAAACATTGTTATGATTGTGTAGGGTCCATGGGCTTCTAACAGACATGATTTGCACTGTGTATAGATAAGGAGAAAGACAAGCATTTGCAATGCAATAGGTCTTTCATTTACGAGAGTTTGAGCTATTGGCAATGCAATAGCTTAAACTCTCGCAAATGCAAGACCTATTGCATTGCAAATATTTGTGTACTAGTGCGCCTGCGGCGCTTTAACATTCATGGAGGCTGTGCTCCTTTCTTTAGACATGCCGCGTCTAAAGAAAGGGGTGTGGCCGACATTAAAGTGAAACCGCGGCATGGGGCGCTTTGACAAAAAAAAGCATCTGTTTGTCAAGTTGACAAACAGATGTTTTTTGGGAAAAGCGCCCATGCCGCGCTTTTAGTTTAATAGCGGACGCGCGGGGGTGCTAGTGTGTCGGCGGCAAGATGGCTGCACTCTAGTGCAGCTCTGCTGGCCGGAATCAAGAATCCGTCAGTGATCAGCGGAAGGGGTGCTGATCCGTGTCCTTAGTGCTTAGGATTCTGCTGTGCGGCGAAGAGGAGTCCATTTGAACCGACATGGGACTCTGAAAGATGCATAGTTCGGCAGATCGCAAGTCTGCAGGATACCGTACGGCTGCTTGCAGTGTTTCAAGATTGCGGCTGTGAGCGGCATCGGCGGGGCCTGTGAGACCGAGCCCCGCGGGCGGAACAGGCTGGCTTAGCGGCTGGGCGCCGCCGCTCATTCTCATCTACGCACCAGATTGCATTAGGAGGAGCTTTCGCATCACGGAGGCGCCTGGTGCGGAGTGAGTTGCTGGGCACGAATGTGCGATCGGCGATATCGGAGCCTGGCGCCCATTACGGGAAGTTGCGGTGGGTGAGGACTCTCTGGCTTTGTCACCCCCTGTCTGGGGTGCAGTGTAATATAGCGGCGGAGCAGAGAGGTGGAGGTTGCTGTCTCTCTGCACGCCGCTGATGCAGGTAATGTGTATCTGCCTGCGGGGTGAGCTCGCCTTGCCGCTTTGAGCTCCGTGACTGTGGCTAGAGGGAATATTGCTGTGGATCCCTGGGGAGCCTTTTGATGTCTGTGCTCTGGTTTTTGTGGGGATCTATGTGATGGCTGGGCGCTCCGAGGAAGATAGTGCGGGCCTCCACTACCTTGCTGTCTCTCACTGGGACTGTGTTGCTTGGTGGCTGCTGTTGTGGCCTTGGTACCGCGGCGTGCTTCTGCCATCGCCCCACCACAAATTGCGGCTGTTGCCCCATTGGCTTAGTGGCTTGCCGTGGGGAGTGGACATCGCCTCCTTTGAGGAAGCTACTGTGGTCTGCGTTGAGGTGAGGTGCAAGTCCTTGACGACAGGTAGTGTTGCTGTGTGCTGCGAGTGTGGGGCGGCGATTTTCCACTGTTGGACAATTGGGTCTCATAACTAGCTGCTTGTACAGTTTGTTAGGAGGGGGCTGCGACTATGGGCACAAATGATAAACAGCAGTCACGCCTGAACTTTGATTCTCGCCGGTCGGCGCGGCCTGCGTCGACACAGGCAGATTCCGAAATGGAGGTCGGTCAGACGAGCACACTCCTACTGAAGTCCACTTTGGTGGCGATGCAGCAGAGTATCCAGACCATAGATGGCAAGATCGACACGCTCACTCTGCGTATGGATAGCATGGCTGCCAAGTTGGATAAACATTTTCAAAAAAAGAAGATCTGATCACCTTGTTTTGGTTCCTGCTATTTATTTCAGCAGATTATGGGCCAATGGGAATATTTTTTCTCTTGGTCCTGGCTATTTCTTTGCCATTACTTGAACACATTTTACACATATTTCATTACATTTGAATGCTTGCCTAAACAAAAAATGATACACTTAATGGTCATAATAAATCAAAACACAAAATACAAACAAACATTAATTGTTAATGAGGCTTAACTTAAAGTGCACAATCACATTTTTGTACAAATGTTACTCCTTTGCTGTTAATAAAGCTTGTCAACAGGTGCATTAATCCAAAATATTACACCTACAGTTTGTCAAAATCAGTATCCTACAGGAGCTCTATTCACAACTACTATTTCATTTGCTTTAGTAGAGTTCCTTAAACCATGGGGTAAAGCTCAAGGTCTTGTGGGATATAATTTTAGTTCATTATCCCTATCCTGCCTTTGGGCTGTATTTCATATTCCACCCTCATGGGTTCTTATACAGAAAAGTGCCAACGCGTTTCAAATCCCTGTGTTATCTAGGGATTTTCCTCAGGGCAAATTGACTCGGTGTAATCTGCAAAATTAAAAAGAAGGGGGAAAGTCATTATAATTGAACTCTTCTCTACAAACAACACTATTTTTTAACACAACTATTTGTGAGGATTATGGTACCTGTACCGTTGCTTGTGGGGGTGCCTTAGTCTTTCTTCTGATTAGGATATTTTTAATTTCTGTAATAGAGAAAAAAAATTGCTTTTATATAAAATCCAAGGGGGTTTGCTTATGCGTTTGCAAGCGTGCATATTGTTTGGGTGCTTACTCGTTTAGTTACTCGAGCTGCAGGAGCTTTTGATTGGTTTGTTGTACTCTCTTTCTATTTCCAGCGGCGCGCTGTGAGTGCCTTCGTGGCCGCTACTGTTTCTGGAAAAGCGGAAATTGACAACGCTACTTAGTTTTTCATGTAATCCGATTATCTGATTTAATGACTGTTACGAAACATTGTATCTGCCAACTTACTTTAAAAAATGCTTCACTGCCGCGATGTTTAAATTATTATTGCAACGCAATGAAGAAACGGCAAATCTTGTTGACTCTTGAGCGTCTGTCGCCAACTGCTTCGTTGATCTGAAAACGGAGAAGCGCGCCTTTAGTGATACGCTGTTGGAGTTTGCTGTTTTCTTTTAAAAAATAGCCCGGATTCACATTACGGAATAAAGTTGGATAAACAGGCGGCTCGCCTGGATACGGCAGAACAATGCATCTCCACGGAGAAGGACGAATCCCATGAGACTGTAGGAAAGTGCCGGGAGATGGAGAAGATTCTGGAAGTTATAAGGGTGAAAAATGAAGATTTAGAGGCGGGCTCTCTGCGCAATAATCTTCGCATCATGGGGGTCCCTGAAGGCACTAATACGGGCCGTTTAGAGGATTATGTCGAGGCGATGCTTAAGGAAGTGAGTGGCCCGGAGCATCTCTCCCAGGTTCTAATCATTGAAAGAGTGCACAGATCACTTGGCCCTAGACCTCCGCCGGGGGCCCCTCCCAGGCCCATCATAACTAGGATCTTAAATTATCGTGACCGCAACGCAGTCTTGCCGGTGGCACAGGAAAAGCAGAACATCAGCTATCAAGGGAACGAGGTAACCTTTTTCCCTGACTTCACTGTCGCGGTCCAGACAGCCCGCAGAGAGTTTGTGTCGGTCAAGAAGAAGCTCCGGGAGGCAGGTGTTTCATACGCGATGATGTACCCCGCACGTCTTCGAATCACTCATGAGGGCATAACGAGGATCTTCACCACGCAGGGCGCAGTTTTGGATTTCCTGAAGCATCTGCAGCGTAACAAACTAAGGAGCATATTAGCAAGACCCACGTTAAAATTATCGCCGTTTTAGCGGCAGGAAACTACCGCTAAAACGGCGACAATGGGCTTGCTGTATGCGTTATAGAATTCAATAGAAGCCCAGGTTAGATGTGCAGGACATCTAACCTGGGCTTCTGTGGAATTCCATAACGCATGATTAGCAAGCCCATTATCGCCGTTTTAGCGGCAGTTTCCTGCCGCTAAAACGGCGATAGTAACGTGGGTCTTGCTAATATGCCCCCCAGTTCCAGGCGATCACCATCCCCGGTGCACTTGGAGTAACTTTGGATTTACTGCATTAGCTCACCAAGCTCAGGGTCGCACAAGTTTCGAGGCACTCGGTTGGTAGGTGGCTTTGGCCTGGGTCAATACAATAACTTTGCTGAGGACTACTTCGACTGACTATCTGTCCCCTCACCCTTTTTGTTTTTTTTCTTGCTCTCCTCCTTCTCCCTGGCTATGGTAGCTTGGGGATGGGGGCAAAGTGGCTCTCACCTGCTGTGTACTATGCTGTGGGTTATTGTTGTAATTTGTACAGGTTGCCTTAGCTGCAAAGGTTCACAGTGGACCTACCAGTGGGATGTGCGGGGGGGTTACTGTCATGCATTGTGATACAGTCATGTAGCTATGTTGGTTCTGTTATGGTCCTTCTCTTTCTTGTTCTATAGCAGCTCCCCTGCCGGGCATACAGGCAGGTTGGGTGGGTTGTGGGCGTCTTCTTGGTAGAGGACGCTTGTTATGCTTTAGCCTGATCACACCCATAATGGTATTTCCGGCCACCCCCGCGCTGCGGTGGGATTTATGGCACCTGGCTGTCCCAGGCGAGGGTATACCCCATACTTGTTGTAATCCAGTCTCCCGACGGTGGGATATGTCAGTGTTGCTGGATGATTTAACTGTTTATTGATGTTATGTTAATTTGGGATTGTCTTTGGCATGATTGGGATGCTAAAGTGGGTGGGGGGATAGAGGGTTGTTTGTTGTATGGTATATACATTGTACATCATGTGTGCGTAATCATATGTTTCATGCTGGTACAGCTGTATGTGTACTTAGAGAGCAGTCGACGTCAGTATCTGTTTTTCGTAGAACAATGACTGAGAAGGTCAGATTTATGACTTGGAATGTCAGAGGGCTGAATAGTCCTAAAAAAATCAGGCAGGTTCTGGCCTATTTAGACAGGCATCAAGTCCATCTGGCATTATTGCAAGATACGCATCTTCCGCAGCTCAGTGAGCAGCGGGTAGGGGCTAAATGGGCAGTGGTGCGGGCGGCTTCCTCCTAGTCATCCTATGCTAGGGGGGGGGGGGATTTTAGTGAAGAGAAAGGCCCGAACTGCCAGGCCAGGTCCTCCCTGGACTGGAAACAAGCATCCTAGGACCAGTTTCGGGGTATCACCCCTCATCAGCCAGGATAGCTTGAGGTGACAAATGCAAAAAGAACAATTGATGGACAGAATGCCGAACTATGTCATACATTCACCTCAGTACAGAGATCTGGGCCTAAATCCATCGTTGTTTTGCTCCCCATTACATTCCAGTTTGAACCCAGCCATATTCAAATCAGTCTTGACTCTACGCCCAATAGGAACAGTCCAGCCCAAACTGACAGGTCAGGTCCTCCCTGGACTGGAAACAAGCATCCTAGGACCGGTTTTGGGGTTTCACCCCTCATCATCCAGGATAGCTTTACTCCAGTGGCATGGAGAGCACGGGACCAACGTCTGGGCATACCCGTCCCACATGTGTGACAAATGTGTATGGAGACAGACAATGAGCAATTAGAGGTATTGGAAAAGAGCCAAAGTAGCATTATTTGTGGGAAATCTAGGAAGGTGAGAGTAGCTGGTATTAATATACTATTTACAAAGCATGGCCATAACCCTAATAAAAACAGGTGAACTATTTACATCGGTAAGGGAATTACATGACACGGTGTGCAGGTGGCAGATGACTGGGTGGACCTGTACATAGCAATGGGGGACATATTAAACAAATATAATCCGAGTATTAACAGTGGAAGCATTCAGTCATATTGACACAGTAGTATATCTTTAATAGGCCGTAGAGTAATTTGCATAATATGCTTTGCAGAAATTGTGCAAAATGCTCAAATATTATGCGCACTGGCACATTATTACATTAAATGTCAGCTTGAATATTTTGCACTACCTTTTAGTGCAAAATGCATCCTTGCATCCGCTTTTGTTAGAAGGACTCATTTAACACTAACAAAAGCCCAAAAGTGCACATGATGTGAACACCAGCTGCTCAAATTCGGTTCGTTCACAATCTACCAATACTCCAGCATAGGATTTTCAAACGAGCAAACTATCAATTATTGGACGTGGCATAATGGCATAATCTCAGACATTTTGTGTAACAGTGGTAAGTGAAATGATGACAATTCTGTGAGATTGCACCAGTGTTATAGAAATTTCGCCCAGCCTAATCTTTAGTTGGAAAAAGCATTTGTCAATGTATCCAGGTAGATCAGGTACAGTGGAGGATATTGGAAAAGGATAATTAGATGAAGTAGTGACATGTTTGGCTTCTTTCTTGAAGGCTGAGAGATGTCTCGATCTTCTTTTTCTTTACCTTGTGAATAGCCAACCCCACCTGGGTTGAGCTGTAGATGGTACGCATCCCACTAATAAGGCCAGTTCTTCAGCCAAGTATTCAGGTTTGTTGTAATCAGCTTCTGAATTATACGGAATAATTTATTGCGGTGTGTGCTAGGTGAGAAAACCAGTGGCGTACTATGCATCTGGGATGGTGTGGTCAACACACGCTTGCAAGTTGTCAGGTAGACTGCAGCTCTGAAATTGATTTTTAGAGGGATGAGGAAGGAGTCCTGAGGTGATTAAGCTCATGTCAGTGACTAATAAGACCAGATCTTTCACAACGGAGTGAAGAATTTGGCATGACAGAAACGTTTTAATCCTGTGTATGGCTCTGATTTGGCAATTAATATTCTTGGGAGCAGAGTGAAATCCAGGGATTGTGGGTTTGTTATGTACAAGACAAAACACATAACACTGCAGTGGTCAAGATGTATGATTGAAGTTATTTTCAGGAATGTTGCATTACATTCCAATGGTCACTATAGTGATCAGCAAGCAGGTGGCTGTTGTATTTAGAATGTTTTGTGGTATGATCCACAGGACAGGTTGCATTGGTATTTTAGTGATGTGTACCACGTGGATAGTGGTTACAAATGTGTTTCATTTTTATCCACTTACTGCTTCTCCATTTTGTATCCAGTTTTTTCTTATCAGCTATTGTTTGTGGGAAACCGCATGTTATGAGAACTAAATATGATTTAGGCCTTGACTGCATGGTACTGGTCAAGCTTTGATTCACAGCTAGTGTTATATTTAGTGTCCTTTTCAGCATGCGCGTATATCTTTTCAACAACCTGACTATGGGGAGTAGTCAATTTGTAGCAGTGCGGTGATAGTGTAGGTATTTGCTGAATATCCTTTTTGATCGGGTAGGATGTTCCACCATTTACAACTTTATATCGAGAAGGAACTTCCATCTAAGCGGGTTCTTTTCAAAGGGGGTATGGTTAGGAAGTGGGCTGATTTTGATATACGTTTCGTATTTTGGTTGCACAACTTAAATCTGAATTATAGAGAATTTAGGCCAGTACTATATATAGTCCAATGCACTGTGTTATGAAGGAGGGTCTCCTTGTGATAGGTAGCCAGGGCAGGGCCTTGAGGTTATTTAGGAAAAGCCAGAAACGTATGAGAAATATACAAATGTTAACCAATATGTTTGGAAAATGAGCTATAAACCCATAATGTACCTAAGTTTTAAAGAATTTTTTGGTGCGGGTGTCAAAACTTTCACTCACTGCACATCAGGCGCTCTTTGCAGACGTTTGTAATTTGGTGTAATACTGCAGAAGAGTGAAGTAAGTTCGGAAGCTGATCCATATTTCAGCTGTAAAGTATTTAAAGCAAGTAAAGACAATCTAAATCATGTTAGCTCACCAGTCAAGGCAAAATGAAATATTTTCAGAGACGGTAATTCAAATTTAATTAAAGGTGAGGTAAATTCAGCCAGTGGCGTAGCTAGACCTTTGGCCCCTGCACTTGCCGCCACGCTGCTGCCGTAAGAAAGGGGGGGTGATCCGCCACTGCCGCAAGTAAGAGCGGGGAGGGGGACGGGATGCAGGTATGAAGAGCTGAATCAGTATGGGCAAGAACGCACACTTTCTCTGCAGCCCGTTACACAGATCTCAATGTACCTCGCAGGTGATAGTTGTATTTTGCAGCAGGGTCCACAGAGGCATTCATCCTTCAGAGGGCGATACTATTGTGTTGAGCAATTATAAAGTTCCTGGAGTACCACACATTATGGTGCAGGCGGTGACCCACAAAGGAAAGCACGGTGCCTGCCAAGCAGTGTACCATAGGCAGAAGAATAGGTGGTTTCCGGAGCTGCGCAGCTGCAGGCTGCTGTCCTGTGCCTGCACATACATCACCAGAAGCCCAGGCCTGGAGGAAGCCGGAGCTAGAATGGCCCTGCTCAGCACAGATGCTGCTTGTTTGTTTACTACTCAGACATAGGGAGAAGAGAAGGTGGAAACATAAAAATTGCCAACACTATCGCTGCGCAGGAAAAATATTCGCCTCTCTGGATGGCATCCATCGACGGACAAATAAAATAGTCCAGTGAACAATAAAAAAAAATGTGCTAGCGTTCACCGCGTCATAGTGTTCTTCTTTAAAAAGCAAAAACAAACAAACAACGCTGGGTGGGAGGGGAAGTGGCAAGAGTGACCAGCAAACAGGAAAGCTCAAATGCAATTGATATATGAAGTTTCTATAATATGTATTTAATTAACAGATTATTATTTGTTAAATCCAGGCTTGTTTTTGCTTTAGAGGCTGCAATCTAAAATGCTATTTTAGTAAGCACATAAGGTAGGCAATTGTGTGTACATTTGAAATCGCCATCGCTGCACCGTTTACATAGGTAAATGCAACTGAATGGCATGTGATGAATGGGAACGATCGGAGGTCAACCACAATATGAAACCGGAGGCCTAAACCCCTGCACAAAGTCAGCGCTGTAGGTCTCGGGTGTCCGCAGGTGAGATTCATTAGCATAACCATCAGGAAATGAGCATGCAATCCTCGCAACTCGAGGGCAAGCAAACAACTGAGCCTCTTCCGAGGCGGAGTAGGATCGGTCACATATCACTGCAGCTTCTACAAGCCATGGCCCCGCCTGTACTACACAACCTGCTGTGCTGGAGCCCAGGAATGATGTGAAGACCATAGGGTGATGCGCTGTAACCTAAATTGATTATGCAACGCACTCTAAATGTATCTCACAATGCAGCGATATGAAGGAGGACTGTTTCTGCTGCGTTTGTGCACGGAGGGTGGCGGAGGGCAGATAACGCGACAGAGGGAAGTAATCCATTAAAACAGCAGCGGGCGGTAAACAATGAAAACAGGGATGGGTTAGGCAAATACGGCGTGGGGAATGGGAGGGGGTACAAGAAATAGTACAACAAGCACTAAAGGCACAAGCAGGAAACAATAATAACAAGGAGCGACGGGTGGGTGGCATTCGGGGGTGACACACAGAGGGCAGTGCGGGGGGACGACAGTGGGGAGGACGACACAGACGTGCATCGAGCACTGCCATAAGCATGAAGCAATGCAGTAAACACAAAAAAGAGTTCCCAAAATAACAGTTACGCTGTCTAAGCGTAACAAACCTGAACTTGGTCGGTGCTGCACTGAAAAAAACGGAAGTGACGATGGCTGCCTAAACCAATTACACGGCACCAAAGAAGACCGACAGTGCCCTAAACGAATAGTAAGCAGCAGGCGGGAGCTACCTCAATTTACTGAATACTTCAGGTCTTGCGACAGCACATGCGCTGTCTAGGCTCGACCTAAAAAGGAGTACTCTCAAAGGTTAAATAAGGATGCATGCGCAAGAAACCTGTGCTTGGCCGGTGCTCCTCAGCCTTAAACGGAAGTGAGGTATCGGCCAAGCCAACGAGTTAGGAGGTAGGCAAGAAGAGCGACAGTGGACTGAACCTATGGCAAGCAGGAGGTGGGAAAAACGTGGTTTGTATTGAAGACAGGAGGTCTTGCAGACAGCGCATGCGCACTGATGCTCGACCTAAAAAAGCCTAATTATGTTCTGTGAGTGTAGAAAGCACAAGGGCCCTGATTACGAGTTGTTCAGTGTTTTTCAACCCCTTCTTAAACCGCTGTTTGCCGAGGGGTCTAATTACACATTGGGTGATATTCACTGCATCCGGTAATTACTGAGTGATTTAAATTTCTCACACTTTGTTACATTTAGGCAAGTAAAACCTGCTGGAATTTAAGAGGGGAAATGTGTACGATATTTACCATACCATGCAGATTTTGGTGTGGTAAGCACAAAAATCCACATCAATGGTGTAACAAAACTTGAGGGGGCCCCCCTGCAAAGTAAATTGAGGGGCCCCCTTCCGGACTTACTCGGGAGCTCTCAGGCCAGGGTACTGCCTTGAGGGGGCCCCCTGGAGCTCGCCCCCACCCTGCAGTGCCTTTGTTACGCCACTGATCCACATTATATTAACCAGATTCTTGTAACGTACCCCAGGGTATAATTATTTATATGGTGCGTTAAAATCGGAATCAGGGCTTAGTATTACTTTTTTTTAAATTAGGAATTCTCTCCACTGTGTAAAATTAGATGCTTTTGTTTCTTTCCCTCCTTTATTTTTCAATTACAGTAAATGTATAACGAAAGTATAACACATTGTTAGCCTCCAAAATATGTACAAACATGTGGGGGACTGTATGTAAAGATGCATACTAACCTCATTTATGGACCTAAAGCAGCAATTTAAAGGAGCTACCCACAAACATTTTACAATACATCTCAAAAGCCAATTAGATGTCATAGAAGCAACTGCCAAGAACGTCTATTCTGGGTGAGATGCAGAACTTGGGAAAGAGAACCATTTTTTTCTCTCCACACTGAGGGCCTCTTTGAGGGGCACTCAAAGGGCCTGATGGGATAATTGGAAGCTCGATAGGCGTCACCTTCTATAGACTTCTTCAAAGAGTCTTATCTGAGGCCAGGCAAAGTGCTTATGCAATTGTCCATATATATTCGTCTCCTTCACAAACTTTTCTGACCGTTGGCCCTGGAAAACCAGGAAAACATACCTGGCCCTGTACAGTCACCTCTGGGTCCACACAACAGTCTATCCCTGAATGGTAATCTCTAAACCTGAAGAACTACCTCTGGGGCTGCACACTCATCTCTAAGAATGTGCACACTCATCTCTGAGAGTGTGCAGTTATCTTTGGGCCTGTACGACTATGTGTGGCCAGCAACAATTAACTGTGATATTCTGCAGTCTTCTTTGGTATAACAAGACAATCATCCATGGACCGATGCCATTGCACTTTATGAATTTTGTATTGGTTTTGTATGTATCTGAATCAATTCGTTTGAGGCAGATTTACAAGCCCCATGCGCTGCCAGTGCTTCACTTTTTGTGATGCACCGGCAGCGCATTTTTCTGCTCCATATTTACAAGGACAGGAAAAGCCCCCCTGCGCAGCTTTTCCTGTCCTTGTAAATACGGCCCCTTTACACGTAGCACTTTGCGTGAAAGGGGCGTTCCATGGGTGTTGCTGTGGGTGTTCCCACGCAACACCCATGGAACCAGACACATTTCCAGATTTACAAGAAATCGTAAATCTGGAAATGCGTCTGAATGCTACGCTTCCTCTGTTTTTTTCCTCTTTCTATGCGTGCTGCATTCTGCAGCACGCATAGAACGAGGAAATTACCTCTAATGATTGTTTATGTACAGGAAGGTGTCCCTTCCTGTACATAAACAATCCTTTAAATCAGTAACGTTTTACAAGTTCTATGTGTGCTAATGCAGCACACATAGAAGTTGTAAGACGCCATTTCTGATTGTTTATGTGCAGGAAGGGAACCCTTCCTGCACATGAACAGTCATCCCCGTGACGCAGGCATCCTTGCACCTTGGTGCAAGGGTGTCTGCGTTGGCGCATGGCAGCAGTTTGTGCACCAGCACAGGGGGAAGCACAGAGATGCGACATATTGTTGTAAATATGTCACATCCCTGTGTTTCAAAACTAACGCAGCGCGATGCAGCAAAATGACTTGCTGCACCCCGCTGCGTTAGTTTATTGTAAATCTGCCCCTTTGTTTTCATCATATCTTCTCTTGCTGTTTTGAATCAAGGAATCTTCTTCTATTGTAAAGCTCAGGGAGCATTTGTTAGCTGTTTCATATCTGCATGCCAATTCGTTTGATAATGCTGCTATATCAACTGACTGCACTTCACTGTTTTTACAGTTTTTTAGTATTTACATGTACCAAATGTCTTTTTTTTATTATGTCTTCTCTTTTATGGACATATTTAGCCGAATGAAGATCTTTTGCTTTGATTTGAGTGAAGTAATGTATGGCAATGGCAGAAGGCACAACACGGTCCCACGCTCATCACCAGGAAATGCCCGTATTGACGCTGGAGGTCTTTAGTAGGAGCACAAGGCGTCCATTCAACTTAGCTCTCCACACATCTCCACAGAATTCATTCACAACTGTCACTTAGCACAGTTAGCATGCCAACGTTACAAGAACAGAGTGCGAACGCCTTGAACGCACTGACACATGAGTAACGAGGGCAGGGATAGGGAAAGACAAGAAGCAAGGAAGACAATCATATCAAGGTTCACTTTATGTGGTAACAAAATATAGCACAATATTGCAACTGCAATACTACACCAGGCTCTAAATAAGCCATTTAGTCTTTGGCAAAAAAAAGAGATCCACTTTCTCTTGGTAGCGTCCTGGGACAAATTTGAAAATAGTACAATCAGACAAGTATCCGTAAAATAGACTTACCTTGCCTCAGCACTCTAGTCCTGCGACGCTCTGTACATCCACCACCTACAGAAATCAGACAACAGACCAAGTTAGATACAGACAATAGACTAGAAGAAAGGAAGCAGCAAGAAAGCAAAAAAAGGTTAAAGCAGAGAGGGAAAAGACAATTCCCCATTCCCACTCACCGAAGTATCTTTGTGCGTATCTCTGTCAGCTGCGTTTTGCAGATTTTCCAGGGAGCTCGGGGAGGCAAACATGCGGATAACAATCCAGACGAAGCCATCTTGTTTGCCAGTTCTCCAGCGCCCAACTCTAGGATTTTCCTTTGGACTGTACATCTTGATTACCTTTTCTTCACTACACATCTAATGCTACAAACACTTGGTCTGAACTCAAGGACAGATTTCTCACAGTTGGCTATGTTCCTCCTCTCATTCGAGGCTTGGCTGACAGACCACCAACCAATTTAAATTTAACCTAGACAAGACAGTTTCTGCTCCTCACGCCTTGCCTGCCTCGCCCCTCTGGCAGCACCAGAGATTCCCCCAAAGCAGGTCACCTTTCAATCAATCAATCAATCACAGAATTTGTAGAGCGCACTACTTACCCGCGAGGGTCTCAAGGCGCTGGGCAGAGGGAAGGGGGAGTGGGGATGCTGCTACTGGTCGAACAGCCAGGTCTTGAGTAGCCTCCTGAAGGTCAGCAGGTCTTGGGTCTTTCGTAGGCTTAGTGGAAGGGTGTTCCAGGTCTTGGCGGCGAGGTGTGAGAAGGATCTGCCGCCGGTGGTTGTTCTTCGAATGCGGGGGACGGTGGCGAGGGAGAGGTCGGCGGAGCGGAGCTGGCGGTTGGGGACGTAGAAGAAGAGCCGTCTGTTGAGGTAGGCTGGGCCAGTTTTGTGGAGTGCCTTGTGTGCGTGGGTGAGGAGTTTGAAGGTGATCCTCCTGTTGACGGGGAGCCAGTGCAGGTTCCTCAAGTGGGGGGTGATGTGGCTGTGGCGTGGTACGTCGAGGATCAGTCGTGCAGAGGCGTTTTGTATGCGTTGCAGTCGCTTGATGAGCTTGGCCGGGGCTCCCGCGTAGAGGGCGTTCCCATAGTCCAGTCTGCTACTGACGAGGGCCTGGGTGACTGTTCTTCTTGTGTCTGTCGGGATCCACCTGTAGATCTTGCGAAGCATACGGAGGGTGTTGAAGCAGGAGGAGGAGACTGCGTTGACTTGCTTGGTCATGGAGAGCGTTGAGTCGAGGATGACTCCCAGGTTGCGTGCGTGGTCGGTGGGTGTCGGGGCTGCTCCCAGCGTCGTTGGCCACCAGGAGTCGTCCCAGGCTGAGGTGTTGGAGCCGAGGATGAGGACCTCCGTATTGTCTGTGTTCAGCTTTAGTCGGCTGATCTTCATCCAATCGGCGACGGCCTTCATTCCTTCATGGAGTTTGGCTTTGGCGGCGAGGGGTCCTTGGTGAGGGAGAGGATCAGTTGAGTGTCGTCGGCGTAGGAGATAATGTTGAGGTCGTGTTGTCTGAGCGATGCGTGCGAGCGGGCCATGTAGATGTTGAACAGTGTTGGGCTGAGGACGATCCCTGGGGTACGCCGCAGATGATCTCGGAGGCTTCGGATCGGAAGGGTGGGAGGCGGACTCTCTGGGTTCTGCCGTCGAGGAAGGAGATGGTCCATTCCAGGGCCTTGTCTCGGATCCCTGCGTCGTGGAGGCGTGCGCGTAGAGTGCGATGGCAGACAGTGTTGAAGGCGGCGGAGAGGTCCAGCAGGATGAGGGCTGCGGTCTCACCATTGTCCAGCAGGATCCTGATGTCGTCGGTGGCGGCGATGAGGGCAGTCTCAGTGCTGTGGTTGCTGCGGAACCCTGATTGGGATGGGTCCAGGATGCTGTTTTCTTCGAGGTATCGGGTTAGCTGTTTGTTGACGATCTTCTCGATGACCTTGGCTGGGAACGGAAGCAGAGAGATGGGCCGGAAGTTCTTGAGGTCTCTCGGGTCCGCCTTGGGGTTTTTGATGGATAACAAGCCTCATCCAGGTCTGCACATTAAAAACATGATCAAGAACACCCCCAGCTCAGACTCATTGGTATATCAAACGCTGCATCCGCACAAAAAATACTTTGAACATGTTGTAAATAAGGCATTTATAATGTCTCACGTCAACTGTAGCAATGCTCTCCTGGCCTGACTAAATTTGAAGGGACACCCCTCCCTATAGTGTCCTTCATATCACATCACTGTTATCGTGAAAGCTCTTAAATTGTCTCACAAAGAAAGCCTGATAAATTTATAACCCAACTCCCTTAAGTCCGGCCACCAGAACATTTCAAAAATACATTGCTCAAAAACCAAACTTCTTGAGCGGTCCGCCAGGCCGTTCTGCCTATAGTGGACAACAGATGTTTTCCCGGTGGTCTCGGGCCTTCCTCAATGTGAGGGCCGGGGCAGAACAGCGCAGCCATTTTAAGCAATATCGTGGAGGAAAAAACAAGCTCCACCGCCAGCGGAAGAAGGCTCCCTGAGACTGAGCACGCGATAGCACTTTCAGCCAATCAACAGTTCTCGGCAAAGAGAGGCTTCGAGGGCGGGGCTTGGTGTCTGAACCTGCGTCACTGCTTCCGACCTTCAGCACAAGATGTTTCTATGGAAGATGGTGAAGTTTAGGTCTTAAAGTAGCCTGGCTTCGCCAGAAAAAACTCTAGCACATGGAAAGCTGTAGAAGGCACCACAAGCAGGTAAAGACACTGTCCTCCAGGTTATTCACTAAGCAGTACCAGTTGAAATGTGAAGCTCTCCATGCTTGTTACGTTGTGCATACATGACATTTAAAAACTGTAAAATGGGAGAGTTTGGAAAAAAATTGGGGGAGTGTATTTTTCCTATTGATTTATATTGAAGCAGAGGCAATTTCAGGAGGGAGACAGCTAAAGTAAAGCCTTTATTAGCTGCAGAAAAGAGTCTCCCGCCTCAAATGGGTCAGCCGGCATGCATGATTATGCAGTGGGACTCAGCTGTCAAAAGAGCGACTATGCGCGTATATAAAATTGTAAATCATGTGTATTTGCAATAGTCCTTAACTCCTTGCACACTGCTTGTTCTCCATCCTTAGATACTACATCTAATCGATCTGCGGCTGCCCGCGGCCCCCACAGGGGGCCACCCTAAGCGGGCGGCCCTCTAGTACCATTTGGGCACCAAACCACCCCCCTCCAATTCTGGGACTCAGGAAGGAGTCCCCCCTCCTTGCCTGTGGCGCGCTAGGCGCGTCACTTCCGGCGCGCCGAGGAGTGGGGGAAGGTATATAGGTCTTCCCCCGCCATCCTGGCGTCCTCTGTTGCGCCGGACACGCCGTCTTGCCGAATCCCTACTCGTGTCGGGTGGTCGGCGTTGTTGCGGTCTCCTTTGCCCCCGCTGGACATGCTGTGTTGGCAGCGCGCCTCGGGTGTCGTGTACCTGGGACCAGACGGTGGTCGTCGTGCGCGGTGAGTTCCGGGGGCAGGGAGGACCTTGGGGGCCTTTTCTTTGCCGCTGAGCATCTGGGCCAGTGGCGAGTCAGGCATGCCAGTCATGCACTGGGCTCCGAGCATCGGGCTTGGATTGGCAGAGAAGGGGGTTTGAGGTCTGGCGGCGCGTGGAGTGTGCAACGAGTTCCGCGTCGCATGGTCAGGCCTTCTAGCGCTGCTCACGCGTCGGATCAGTGGTTGCCATCGGCGCGTTTGGCGGTGAGTCCCCCGCACCCCCCCCCCCTTGTGGGTGCCATTGTCCGCGGGATACGCTATCTTGCTGCGGTGAGTGCCCGGGCGTTGTTCCCCCCCTCACCTGCAGTCCCCAGGGCCGGAGTTTGTGTTTGGTTGCATGGGGGGCGGCATGGGGAGGGCCCGCGATGTGGTCCAGCACGGCCTTTGTGTCCCCTGGGGCCGTGGGTCCTCGCCGTGGCACTCGCTTGGAAGACAGCTGGTGTGCTGTGCCGGGCAGCCCATTAGATGGTGACCGGCGCTGCCGCCTTGGATGTTGCAGGGCCGGGCCTGTGTCTCTTCGGCTGTGTTGAGGAGTGTAGGCCTAGAGCGGGCGGCCCGTCGTGAGATCGGTGACTGAATTGGGCGATGGGTTGTGTGACTGATTGTGTCATCGGGGCTCCTCCGGGATCCCCCGGTGTGTGCCTTCGCCTAGGCGGAGAATTTGAGCAGGAAAGTTGGCAGTGAGTCATCCTGTGCACCCCCCCTCCCCCGCTTTGTGTCTCCTGTCTGGGGCAGTAGATGTGTCCCCTGCCGCAGCGATGCAGCTGTTGCATGCGCATGGGCCGGGAAGAAGCGTTAGTGATGTGTCTCAATAAAGAGAGCTGCCGACTTTGGTCCTGGGGACCCGGATTAGAGCCTCGGTGTAGGCTTTATAAGTAGGGCTCCTGGTTTTATACATTGTGGCTCAGGGCGGGTGATACGGGGATGGCCTCAATTCAGGGCTCCTGTTATTTCATTTTCCCTCCGTCGTCCCCCCCCCCCCGGATCTCTGAGACCCGCACAAGATCTGTCAGTCGGTCGTAGATCCCAAAATATCTCCAGCTGTGTGTGATATCCTAGTTAAGGAAGCATTGGTGATGTTGAGCAATTTGTTTCGGCAACGGAAATCCAACACCCACCAAGAGAAGCACTTATACTGTTATTACGAGTATTACGAGAGGGTAAGAGATACCAAAAAGACAGTGAAGATCTGGTGTCTTGTTGAGATCTGCATACATGCAATTCTATTGTAAATTAACATTGTGCCTTTTGAATATAAAAATTTTCACTGTGGTAACGAAGAGCATGGCTCCTGTAGAGTAACACAGATACTAGCAGGCAGAAAGCATGCGTAACGTCTGCATGTTCTACGGGAGGAGAAACAAGCAGCTTCCGCCGTTTGCACCAAAATAACTGAGGGCGAACATACCACTGTTCTTTGTGCCTACTCTTTCCATCACGAGTGTGTAACTTAAGAACTTCCATGCGGCCAGTTCTTTCACGTCGTGCGGGGGCCTGTGTTACGCCCCTGGTCGTAGGCGGCAGCATGTTGGTGAAACTCGACCGGCCGTTCTCTGGGCAGCGGTTTTCCGTTAAAGCAAACAACTGGGCAGGGTGGAGCTGCGTGCATGTCCTTCCCCGGTCGGGCCGGCCGGGTGAGAATAGGTCATGCCAGTAGGGCCCCCCCCCCTCCGAGGTACAATTGCAGTGGACGGCCAGGACCGAGCGCGGCCCGCATGTGTAGCCCCGGCGGCGCCTTGGGCTGCTCCATAGCGCGGGATGTGCCTTAGCGAGATTGCACTGCGCAATAATATAAAAGGTATTGAAGCGGGGCATGGAGTCATCAGATTTAGTATGGTTAGCATTGCTCGGTGGCACTTAAGTGTTGCTCTCACTCAAAGTGAAGCAACTCGAGTCAGTAAACTTGGCAAATTGGAAGGCTGAGCTAACCCCTTCCATGTTAAGAAATCTTGAGCTCCAGATCGCTGTAGATGCGTGCTGACTGTAAGCGTAAGGTTAGTCCGTAGATACCCCCTTTTCGAGCGCTAGTACTGTTGGATGCAGATGCAGGACGTCACTAGGTATATGGCTCATTCGCTGAGGTACTGTGGTTGTGCACTATGGTTCTTCCACTTGAACCCATCTGCTGCCTATGCAAGGGTTGTTGGGCTGCCCTGGGATAATCTTGTACTTATCCCCGGTCTGGCTGGGGGCGAGCTGCGTGCTTGGTCACATGTCGCCATCGGCTAGATAAAGGTCCACGCTTGCCTCGACGGTATTTTCGCAGCGTTTCATTTGAGCCGATGGTTTCTAGCGCTTGCCACGGTCACCGGCGCTGATGACTGTTGCCACATGGTGGCCTGTTTGTGTAATTTGAAGATGTAGCACAAGAGTGGTTGTTAATTCAAGGTACGTTGAAAATAACTAGTGCCTGCTCCAAAGCCATTCTTAGAGCTGTGGGGGCCTCAAGTGGTCGGAATTGTCGCACTCATAGGAGTGGCACGGTTGGTAGTTGTGCGGGCACGGTTTTTTGCATTATGCCATTGACGCAGGCTTTTACAAGTCCAGAGGGGGCACCCTGCATTAGTTCCGAGGGGGGGGAGCAAGGTGCCGTTTCAGACGGGTATGGCAACTCCCGCCATGGGCACGCCTCCCGCAGCTTAGCCTGCGAATTGCTGTGAACATCCACCCACAGGTTTGGGGGAGTGGGCAGTCTCTTGAACCTTCGGTCCAAATTGTTTGCTGGTTGACCGTCAAGCTGGCTGCTCCGCAGAGGTTGATGGTGGCCATCGTCAGAATGGGATCTCCATGTTTTGCGTCTGGCTTGCGTGACTGTGGATTGAGAGGGAGAGGATGCGGCTTGGGCGGAGCCCTGCGGGTGGGCGTGCCTGGCCCGGTGGTCGGAGCGCCGTGGGTTCGACACTGCGTTTGGCATGTTGTAGCCCCGTCACACGTGCTCTGCCTCTCTGTCCTCGTCGGAGGTTCGGGCGCTCACTCGGATCTAGCGTGGTTTGTAGGCAGGCTATTTGGAGGTTGGGACCATAGTTAACTATGGCACGCAGGTTGCACTTACTCACTTGGCATTCCTTTCCCAGTGTGCGCCACCTCATGGACCCCTGTATCGGTTGTTCCGGTTGCATAATTTCGGGTGGGTTGTTGGCAATTATTTCGGGACAAGCCACGTCAAGTCCTCCCATGGCCCTTGTAGACCTGTTTGACGCTCCTCACCCAGTGGCTGTACTCGTGCCCAGTCCACGTGGCAGTTGGATGTCCCGCTGTGTCCCTAATTTATATTGATATGTCGCCAGAGAGGGCAAAGAATACGCCAGACCGGTTTCAGACCCCTCAAGTGAATTTCTAGTAACGGGTCGTTGAGCGGCATGATATAAAGCTCACCTCTTCTGTAGCATTCAGGCATGAGGACTGCGGAATCCTGAGGATAGGACCTGGCACTTAGTAAACCTAGATGGAGCACAGGGAGATTCATTGTCGGCAGGTCCACAGCAACCCCCTAGTCGCACCTTGGCACTGGTAGTAAAGCTTCCCGCAAGTTTATGGTATGATTATGATATAGAATGTCTTATTAGGAGGGGCCCAGTGCGGTCATACCCATTGACTATTATTCGGTGACCGGAAATTGGGCCACGTCCAGTTCAAGCAGGGGGCGGGGTGAGTGCCTAATAGCTATATGTAACATGTAAGTCTCGGCGGCAGGGCGAGCAAGGGATGCTTGGTCTGCACGCAGGGGCGGGCAATTCCTCATGGGCTTAGCTTTGCAGGCTACCCTGCGCCCTGGTTGTAACAGACTAGGACACGCAGTGAAATTTGTGGCAGGCATGCGCCAAGAGAGGGGTCTTCCGATACATCTATACCTGGTAGTATCCAGGCTACTGAGTGGGTGCGTGACACTCTGGTGGTGGAGGTGGTCAGGCGGTTGGCAGGTCTTCTAGATGTGGGTTCTAGCTCAGGCATTTCCAAGTAAGGGTCCAGGTGCCAGAAGTCGCCACTGGGATACAATTTCACAGGCCTGTGGAGCGGCAGAACAGAAAGGGGCTTGTGTTCGACCTCTTGGTCACAAGTTCAGATCCTGGGAGGTCCACTTAGCATTTAACCCTTCTTAGGTCGAGAAAACAAGTACCACTGAGTTGAGTAACAATGAACATGTTATGCAGCGCCAAGATACCATGGGGTGAACGTATTCCCAATTACAGGCAGAAATGGTAATTGTACAGGAATTTGGTGAAGGTATCGGGCTCACTCAGCAGTGTAGAAAGCGAGAGACTTAGCGATAAATTCTTCCGCCCCATAGCATTGGCAGCCAGGCGGGTTGTGGAAATTGCCAGCTAGCAAGTGTGCTACGGTTCAAAAATTGGGGAAACTCTGGGTCAAAGCACAAATGGGCTACAAGGTATTAAAGAACATTTGGCATTCCCAGTATTCAAGGAAGGGCAGGTATTTATACAGATTGTTCCCCTCCTGCTCCCACTGTCTTGTCTGCTTCCTGGTATACTAGCAGAAGTTTGGAGGGCAAGACGTCACCTAGGGTGGTGACTGGCTTAATTCGATGGACGAGTTCAGAATGTTTCACATTTATTAACGTGTGACATCTTCAACTGCCTGGGCATAGTTTATTCATATGCACAGTATTATATTAATTTAAATAATCGCTGTATTGACTAGTGCGTCCAGCCATGTGTCGTGGAGCGTCAGGCAAGGGCACAACAACCGCACATGTGAGAGTTTCAATTACCTGTGCATAGTTCATTCAGATACACAGTATCATTTTAATTTAAATAATCGCTGTAGGGGCAAGCGTTTGACTCCCCCAAGGTCAACTGCCCACATGGTCAGCAATGAAGCCGCCTGGGAAGTCTGGGTGCAGTCACCACAGAGCAAACTGAACAGGCAACAGTCCGGCAGGAAAGGAGGGATGTTGAATTGATTGCCCACTTAGCAGTATGACTATTGCACAGGAGGATGGAGGGTGATTCAAGGGACACGGGTGGTGTGAAGGCAACGCTAGACGGTCAGCTTATGCTGGGTAGGAGATTCCACATCACCAACCAGAAGGGTGCCAAGTGGCAAAAGCCAGTGAATAGGTTTAATATAGGTGTGTCTCTGGCCTTACGGCTGTGTGGGGCCGGTCTCATTTAGAGGTACGCCCAGGTGAAAATTGTGTGCTTCTTAAGGTTCTCATGACCAATGCGGTTTGTGGTATCTCCCAGCGGATCCACTGAAGGTGTACTGCAGCTAAAACATGAAACTGGGAATCTGGGATTCCGACACTTTTGCTGGTTTTAGCATCCAGGGTCACAGATGGATAGCAGGTACGGTGCATCTGTGATCGGACGGCAGTTAAGCAAGCCTGTCGAGCTGCGTAAGTTGTCACTCCACAAAAGGGTGAGGTGTCGCCAATATTGGGCACAATACATATATTTGTTCAAACCAAGATTTGACACCATTTGGTGTTCACCAGGGTTTAGCAATCAAAGGGGTCTGTGCAATTGTCTGGCCAACGGGGCAAAATAGGTGCACCCCAGAACCAAGGGTAGGTGACATGTTGCTTCAGTTAAGCTCATATGCCCCGCCCCGGATAGCCACACTAGCCAGGCTGGGTGGGGACGCTGTCAGCCAACATAGGGTGCTGCTGTCCCTATAAATGGGGAAACAAGGTGTCAAGCACAAAAGGCTGCTATGTAAAAAGAACATTTGGCACGTCCAGTATTCAACAAAATGGAAAATTTAACGGAGCAGGTAATTTACCACTGCTGGGGCTGCACAGGGTGGGCAGTGTGAACCCCCAAATTTGGGAATAATCTAGTATGGGGTAAACGAGGGCTTAGTTAATCCTGAATGTTAGGCACTAGATTGCAGACAGCGCTCACTGTATTAAAGCAGACAGAATCACTAAGCTGGGAAGCCTAGGGGGTTTCACCACAGAAGGAACTGAGCAGGCGAAATTCCCATAAGGAATAAGGGAGACATGGCAAGTGCATGAGGACACACCTGCTCATTGTCACATACTTTTAGTCACGAACATTCCTGTGCGCCATGATTTAGCATTCAAAGGGACGGCGCAAATGTCGGGTCAACCTCAACAAAATACGTGCACTCTGCTCCAGGGGCAGGTTACAGGTTGCTTCAGTTAAGCATAAAACTTCTCGCCCTGATAGCCAAAGTAGGCAGGCGGGTGTGGGAGCCGTCACCTACCAAGCGGGCTGCTGTCCTATAGATGGGGACACAGGTGTCCAGGCACATACAGTGCGGGAAGGACACCTAGATCAGCTAATACATGGGGCAATGCGAACTATGGTTGTCTGCAATCGTCCCGCGCAGAGTTGGCACGGGGCTAAGTCATGTGAGGCAGTGGAACATTCCAGCAGGAGGGTGAATAGTTCAATACACAGGATCACAGGCCATAGGGGCTTCGGTTTCATCAGACACTAGCTGATCCAGGCTAACGTCAAGGGCTATTGTGATAAGATGGGGTCCACTTGTCACCTGTGGGAATGGTCCTGTTCCTCTTGGATTTGCAGGAGGCCTTGAAATGGCAGGTTGCAGGTGAGAAGATTTTGGTGGGGGGCTCTGGCGACGACGGGGGCCGCCTCCAGAGCTGTGGCAGAGTTACAGGGCGATCTGGAAGCAGATGGGTACAGAAGGGTACCTCTGCAGGGCACAATAGGGGCGCCAGAGCCAAATACCAGGAGCCTCATGGCAGGTTCCTGGAAAACCGCGTTGGCGTCCCGTTAGTCCTTCAGGCGGTTGTGGGCCTGAACAACCGGGGGCTTGCCTTGCTACGCTCTGCCCTGAAAAGGGCGTGAGTAATAAGGGACCAATGTGTCACGTGATCCGGAAAGATGATCACCCCATAAGGTAGCACTGATTGGGTTCTCCACAGTGCTTGGCTCATCAGGCGGGCAGGACAGCAGAGGGGGCTGCCTGCCCTTGGATCGCCCGTAAGATAACCCACCATATTGCATACTTTTGTATGGAATAAACCTGCAGCAATATTTTCCCAAACAAAAGTTGTGTTGTGTATTTATTTATTTAGCATGCATGCTATGTGTTGGTGTGGGTGGGGTGTGTTGCCAATAATGGCACTATGTCTGTATGCTGCATTTCTTGCTCCAAACACTTCCCTGCCACAATCGACAGGCATGAACGGATGGCTCCGAGACCCTATGCAGCAGAAACAACTGCATAGTTATTTGCCTGGGGAATGGACAATTTTATAATTCAAAATGCGGTGCATGAGCGAGCAGGAATGACAGAAGCAGGCTGTGCAGCCCCCAGTAGATTACTGTCCCAGCACTTCAGTAACCTGTACTGTGCTATCTTTCATAGGTCGTTATACAGTGCTGTCCATCAGTGAATACACGTTGCCTTGGCAGCCTCGAAATGATGTTTGAGGGCCTTATTCAATGCTCAAAATGTACAGTTCATTTACACAAATGTTAACTGCTCCATGAAAGTGGTTGTGCTCTCATGTTCAGACAATATGTGAAAACTTCCTCAGGTTTCTGTTTGCACAATTTGCACTGGCTCAAATCTTTTCGTGATTCCGAATTTTTCAAACTGAATTATTAACACGGATCAGTGAGCCACTGTGTGCTATGTATGCACTTCTGGACTATAACACACCCTCAAGTGACAAGAATGTGACATGTGGCGCTGCACAAATCTCCTAAACAAATAAAGAAAATGATGGTTAGAGACTTTCTTGTGGACCAGTTCTTGGTCAGCAGAGGATCAGGTGTGTTACACACTAGCTTAAACCATCATTGCTTTGACCCGACTCATACATAGTCTCTAGATTTACCCATACCCTTTTACCCTTCTTCCTCCTGTGTGCTTTATGGCCGCCCAGTGTACCCATTTCCAGCCGGCTCGTCATTGTCAGACATTGCATGGCATCTAGCATTTTAGTTTCTCACTCTTTTACCGATCTCACAAGTAGTACCTCTGGCATTATTCACTTGTGCCTTTAAGAGTAAGTGAATACAAGAAAGGGAGCAGTGGTAGAAAGGAGAAGGAAGACAAACAGGAGGTAGGGTCTAAGAGGGGGCAAAAGGGAGAAAGGAGCAAGGAGCAAGCCAATGCAAGTTAGCTACACAAGAAGAGAGAAAGGAAGGAGGAGCTGAATCATGAGAATTAAGCAATGCTGTTGAGAGGATTACCCAGGATTGTAAATGAAGGAAGGTGAGTGGAGCAAGGAAAAGGAGATGGGGAAATAGAAGTGGGAGGAGACTGAAGTAAGAATTAGAGCGATGAAGGGGACTGACAGTAAGAAGCATGGAGCAAAAGACAGGAATGATGACTAGGAAATCATGGAGTTGTTATGTTGGAAAACAGGAGACGAGGGATCAGGAGAAAGGATGAGTACAGAAGAGAGGAATAGTGAGGGGGAAAAGATGTGTAAAAGGTACAATAAAATGAACAATGTCATGTACAATTCCCATTTCCCCAATCACGAGGGGGGGGACCCCTCAAACTCTTCTAGTAATGGTTGGGCACTTTCGCATCACTGAGTTGCTCTGTCGACTATGGGGGGCTGGCATGATAAAATTTGCCAATGCTGGTTTTGGGTCCCAGTCCGGCCTTGGCGGCCTACAATTGGTGTGTGTGTATACACACACACACACACACCCCTCCCCACAGTGGTAGTTGCTACTGTGTAGTTATGGTATAGCTGCACTTTCCAGGATTTTTTTATTTGCCTACAAATTTGGGCCCTATGGACGGATTTGCACCAAATTTGATACTCAGTCAGCATATGCAGTTGAGTTGTGGTATGCACATTTTTGTGCACTTTCACAGAGGTGAAAAAAAAATTCAAAGCGGGGGCAAAAAAAATGTATTTCCCATTTTAGCTTCCATAACAAATGTTTTTGGTTTTTTAGAACAAACTTAGCAATAAAGTAGAACTTTACTCAGAAAGCATGCTTTCATGGTTTGGAATAATCTGTTCAGTAGATGTTGAGATATTAGTGTCTGAAATAGGTTCATGGTGGACTTAAAAAGATAACATCTTTGCATTTCTCGTCAGTTGAAAAGCCAACTGTCTATTTGCATATAACTTTTGCTCCATGTGATAAACATGCATAAAATTTATCAGACAGCTATAAAATTCAAAACAGGATCATTCTTTGAGAGCCTGGTTTTATTCATCTGAATGACATAGGAAGTCCTCGAGTGCCAGCAAAATGCCTCACAAAAACATTAAAGATAGAGAGCTGGGGGGCGTGGCTTGGCAAGCCATCATGGCGGACGTGTGCTAAGCGAGCTCCGTCCAGCCCGCCAATTATCCTGCATTTATCCTTGCTCCCCTGACTTTTCAGGGCTTTCAGTGACGACCCAGCAGCTCTGCAAACTCCCGGGGTCACTCGGTGCGATTTTCAGGCACCTGAAATAACGGCTGGCCGAGCGGGTGGGGCCCGAGTGGAGTGCGGCCTGACAGCGAGGCGGAGGAGCCGGGGTGTCGCGCATGGGGAGCCGGAGGACATAAGCGATCCCGATCGGCTGATGACGGCGGTGGGCTGCCAGGGGTGGCCCAGCGGCGCTGTGAGGCGGCGACGGCAGCCGAGAGTGTAGCTGCGGCTGGGGGATTCTGCGGCGTGGCCTGTGCCGGGAGCGGAGGAGGTGACGCGGCGGCCGACATAGGCCGCGCAGGTGAGGAGCGGCTGGGAGAGGCCGGAGCGGGGACCTGCGCCCGATCATCGTCGGCCGCTGGGACGCTCTCTGGAGACCAGCGCCTCGGCGGAGGCAGTGGCCGTTGGCGCGGCGAGGTGGAGCTTTCCCCCACGTCTGGAGTGATTGGGCAGCTCGGCGGCAGATTTGAGCTGCGTGGTGTGGCGCAGTGTGGCCTACCGTCGGCCCTGTACCCCTCCCCCGCTTGACTTTTCCCCTCATTCTCCCCGCGGGGGTCTGCTGCATCGGCGGTCCGGCAGATTGCGAGGCCGACAGGTGATCTGTGTAGCCTGGGGTGTGGGTGGGGGGGGCCCCTCCCCCGCTGTCCGTACGCGCGAACGCCTCGGCGGTCGGTCGGACCGTGCGTGCGCCGCGGGAGGGCCCTGCAGGTGGCGACATCGGCCCCGGCCCTGAGGCTGCCCTTGGAGGTAATGGTGAAGGACTCCGGCTGGACGGTAGGGGCTGGCCCAGAGGTGGCCTTCGAATCTGCTGCTTGGTGACTCGGTGGTGTGGCTGGCAGCAGGAGAGGGGAGGGAGGTGCGGTACCCCCCTGGCTGACGGGATATCTCGTCAGTGATTGGAGCCTCGGCGGCGGTTGGGGACAGTGTCGGGGGGTGGCAGGGCCCTTCCTCACGCTGGGAGTTGCTGCGGGGGATCGGCGGCATAACCGAGCCGCGTGGGGAGGAGATCAGGGACCTGTTACCGGACCTGCCCTCTGCCGTTCTTCTCTCTCCCCCCCTGATATATTTCCCCCCCCTAGGGGTCGCTTGCACCGGCGGTCGGTCGGGCCGCGCAGCCCCTGGGTGTGACACTAGCAGCGCAGGCGGGCATCCCCTGTGGCCTCCGCGCGCAAACGCGTCGGCGGTCAGTCGGACCACACGCGCTCTCCTCCCTGGGGGCACCCTTATCGACGGTCGGTCGGACCGCGGGGCCCTAGGGGTATTGCCTACAGCAGGACTGCGCGGCCTCTGACGTGGGTCCCTGAGGAGGCTTGCTGGCCCTGGATCGGGGGGTGCCTCCCCTCCGGAGTCAGCTCGGGACCCGGACTGATCGGTCCGTGCCTGCACTGAGGGAGTCGCAGCGTTGACGCCTGGCTGAGCTTCGCTCGTACCTGTGGGGCGGCCGCTGAGGGCAGACATGACGAGGGACAAGGGCAGCGGGGGCTCGACTAAGCATGGACCCATCGATAAGTTCACTGGCCCGGGAGCGGTGGCTGGGGCTACTGGGGGTCAACAGGAGGCCATCCCAGACAATGCGGCGCTGATGGCGGCGATTACCCAATCCAGGGACATGTTGGACGCCAAGATCGGGGCGGTGGGCTCGGACGTTATGCTGCTGCGCCAGGACTTGCGAAACGCAGTAGCCCGCATTACGGAGGCGGAGACCCGCGTCTCAGGAGTAGAGGACGATGTTGCGACTCTGAAGCAAAAGGTAGCGAATATGGAGAATACTCAGAAGGGTCTGGCGCTCCGAGTTGAAGATGCAGAAGGACGGGCCCGGCGGAACAACCTGAGATTCGTGGGATTTCCGGAGGGATGCGAAAATGGCAACATGGAACGTTTCCTTACCCAGTGGCTTGAGAGCTGGCTTCCTCCGGAGGCCATGTCCCGGTGCTTCGTTGTGGAGCGGGCCCATAGAGCGCTGATCCAGAAACCCCCGGTGGGAGCCCGCCCGCGGCCAATGATAGCTAAACTCTTAAATTATCTTGATCGTGATGCCATACTGAAACAGGCCCGGGCCAAAGAACCCCTGCTCTATGAGAATGCTCGTATCCTAATATTTCCGGACTACACACGGCTGGTCCAGCAACAACGTCAATCAATCATGGCCGCGAAGGCCCGACTACGAGACCTCAAGCTACCGTACGCCCTCTTGTTCCCGGCTCGCCTGCGGGTGGTGTACCGCTCCCGCACCCACTTCTTTGCTACTCCAGAGGAAGTCTTTAAATGGACAGATGAAACGGTTCGAGTGAGGGTGCACACGCCGCCGGGGCGGGAGTCAGATTCCTCCTCGAGTGAAGTCGCGCCGAAGGGACTCCGAGGACAGCAGCGAAGGGGCGATAGACGATCCCGGCGATGCTCCAAGTCGTGCGGGGCCTCCTCCCGCGGGGGCTCTGCTCCTGGCCAGCAGACATTGGACCCTTGAATTATGTTATCCAGGTGGTGCCGCTGAGCTCTTCTAGCTGCTTGGGTGAATGCTTTGGATTAAATTGGTTGGGGGAGTCGTAACGTGGGCTGCATCCCCACCCGTTGGATGCTGGTTGGGGATGGGCCCTGAGGCCATGGGCTGTACGTTGGGGATCCATTGGCTGGGGTGGCCTTCGTCTCCCTGTTGGGGACTGGGAGCCCACCCTGCCGCGACAGATACTTCAGCGTTTTTGAGGTATGGGGTGGGGGGTTTGTTTGGGGGGGTTGTTTTAGGGTACGAGTTGCACTTCCACGAGGGGTTCACTACACTACACGCACGCGCTTTCACGACCCTCCGTCCGTGATACGGCATTATCCGTTCCCTAATGGCTGGTCGCTCTGAAGGTGGACGGGAGTCCCCGGGTACCCTCCGCATTGTCAGTTGGAACGTACGCGGGGTTCTAGACAAAATTAAACGTGGCGCTGTTCTGCGTCAGGCAAAGAGGGCCAGAGCCGACATCCTCTTGCTGCAGGAAACCCACCTAATGGGTACGAAGGCCCTGTGTCTGCAGCGATATGGGTACCAGCAGGTTTTCCATGCCGGCTTTATGAGGGGCTCGGGAGGGGTAGCAATTCTAGTGCACCGTAGAATCCCATACGTACACTCCAAACAGTGGGCTGACACGCAGGGGCGCTACCTGTTCATCCGAGGCATGGTCGGGGAGGCTCCCTTGATACTGGGTTGCGTCTACGCCCCCCCCCCCCTTACAGTGGTCACTGGTTGAGAAGCTGTTTACCTTATGGGCCGACATGCCCGATGTGTCATCTGTGGTGGGCGGGGACTGGAATGATGTTATGGATGTAGTCAAGGACAGGCACAGGATTGGGGGGGGCCCGGGCGGTGGCCAGACCACGAAACTACATGATATGGCGGTGGGCCTAGATTGGGTGGACACATGGCGGCGCGTCCATGGGGACAGGCGGGAGTACACGTATCTATCAGCAGTCCATAAATCCTTTTCCAGACTTGACTACATTTTCGTTCCCCGAGTAATGGCTGGTAGGGTGGCGTCGGCCGAGATCCTTCCTCGCGGGCTCTCGGACCACTCCCCAGTGTCCGTTGACCTTCGGTTGGGTAGGGGGCGGCAGCCATTCCGTTGGCGCCTCTCGGTGTGGCACCTACAAAAGGAGGATTACGGGAAACACATGAGCGAGGCCATTGCAAACTATCTCATCGTCAATGAGGGGTCTGTCTCCAGTGCTGGGACATTGTGGGAAGCTTTGAAGCCCACCCTGTGGGGGGTGGATATAGCCTGGTGCGTAGCGGCCTGTAAGCAGCGCAGGGCGGAGTTGGTACGGGCCGAGGCAGCGGTAGAGACGCTTGAGCGCCAGAGCCGGGAGGCAGGTGAGGGACAGGCGGTGAGGCAGCTGCTCCTGACGCAACAGTCCTATGCTGCCCTCCTGATGGACGAGGCTCGACAGGTTTGGCTGGCAACGCGTAGCAGGATATGTCAGTAGGGGGACAAGTCCGGCAAGATGCTGCATCGGCTCTGTCAGGGCACCTTTCACGCCCAGGCCCTCCCGGGTATATTAGATGGAGCGGGAGCTCCGATTACAGACCCGGTGGCCTTGGCGGAGAGCTTCGCTGCATATTATGCGGAGCTCTATGCCCCCCCGGGAGTGCCTACCGGAGTATATGGTGGACAAGTTCATAGCGGACTTGCCGCCCAAAGCGGTGTCGGATGGGGTGCGCGACCGGCTGGAACTCCCTCTGACAGATGAGGAACTAAGTACGGCCCTGGGTGAGCTCAGCTCTGGGAAGGCTCCTGGACCCAATGGGTTCCCAAGCGAATTCTTCAGACGATACAATCTGCAGTTGGCCCCTCACTACCGGGCGGCCTTGGAGGAGGCCAGGGAACAGGGTAGGCTTCCCCCAGATTGGAGACATGCAGAAGTGGTGGTGTTCCATAAGCCGGGTCGGCCCCCGGAGCAGCATGCCTCCTACCGTCCAATCTCCCTTCTGAACGTGGAGGCCAAAGTCCTGGCCAAAGCATTGGCCAATCGGCTCCTGCCTCACATCTCAGCACTTGTGCACCCGGACCAGGCCGGATTTATGCCCCAGAGGGCGACCAGGCATAATATACGGCGGGCACATGTGGCGATGGCGGCTATCCGACAGACCGGGGAACAGGCGGCGTTCCTCCTAGCGGACATAGACAGGGCATTCGACTCTTTGAGCTGGGTCTATTTGTTCGCACTGCTGCCCCGGCTTAATCTTGGCCCCCATTTCATGTCCTACCTGACACTCCTGTATACAGACCTGACAGCATCAGTTCGGGTGGCTGGAGCGGTCTCTTCCAGCTTCTCTATTGGACGGGGCACCAGGCAGGGGTGCCCCCTCTCGCCGTATTTATTCGCCCTGGCTATGGAGCCATTGGCTGCGTGGGTGCGCATAGATGCACAGATCAGAGGCTTTCAGTGGGCTCCGGGGCTGTCCGACAGGATTGCTTTATATGCGGACAATGTCCTTTTTTTCCTTACGGCTCTGGACAAAATGGAGCCACGCCTCCTGCGGATCATGCAGACCTTTGGGGAATCGTCGGGGTTGTACATGAACCCCCGCAAGTCCACGCTGTGGGCTCTGGGGGATCGGACGAAGGTAGGCAATTGGGCGTCCACGCTTCAGGTGGCGGTGGGGGGCCTCAAATATCTGGGGGTGTTCATCTCGGAGGTGCCAGCCATCTCTTGGGAGCGAAATCTGTTGCCGGTATGGGAGCGAGTACGTGCAGATATTAGGACTTGGTCGCGCATGCCTCTGACACTCTATGGTAGATCAGCAATCTTTAAGATGGTGGCGCTTCCTCGGTTGCTTTACCAGCTCCATAATCACCCGTACCCGATCCCGCCCAAATGGTTCCGGCTGGTGAATTCTGTGCTTGGGCAGTTCCTGTGGGAGGGGGGAGCTGTGCGTGTAGCGCTGCGCACATGCTTTCTTTCCACCTACTGCGGAGGACTGGCGACCTCGGATATTCTTTCACACTACCAGGCCTCGCACCTATTGGTCCTTAATGAGTGGTGGTATGGCGACAGGGAGGACCCGGCATATGCGTTGGAGCGTTATCTTATGAGGTCCCACACACTACACACTATTCTTTACTCGGCGTCGTTACGGGGCGCGCTGCCACTGGCCACACGGGTGGTGTTTCAAATATGGAGGCAAGCACTGCGTCGCATGGGGTGGTGGAATACCCTGACCAGAGAAACCCCCCTGTGGCTTAATGGGCGACTGCCCGACCTCGCGGCCCTACAGGGCTTCCGGGGATGGGATGCTATAGGCATCTCGACTCTGGGGGATGTTATGAGGGACACGACACTCAAGTCCTTTCAAGATCTACAAGAGGAATTTGGCATGCCCCGGTCCCAGCTCTACCGATACCTCCAATTCCGTCATGCACTGTCCCCTAGCCTAAGGGGTCTGGAATCTCTCCCTGAGTTTAGCCCCTTGGAGGCAAAAGTGTTTATGGGGGATCTGGAGATAAAGAAGATATCCCGGATTTATCAGTCCCTTGTTACTCATTGCTCCCCTACGCTACAGAGGCTCCGGGGGGTATGGGAAGAGGATGTAGGCACACTAGAGGAGGAGGATTGGAGGGAGGCTCTGGCCGCCCCTCGGGGTGCGGCCATAGCGATGCGTCTCCGCCTCATTCAATTTAAATACTTACACAGGGTCTACTTCACCCGGGTTCGACTGTGGCGGGCGGGACTGATTGCCTCCCCGGAGTGTCTTCGGTGTGGCCGGGAGGAGGGCACGTTTCTACATACCGTCTGGCACTGCAGATCCCTGGACCGGTTCTGGAGGGGGGTCTTTGCCTGTTTGTCGGAGGTGTTGGGGTGGGGGCTCCCACGTACGCCACAGTTCGCCCTGCTGCACGTCATGGAGGGGGTAGGGGGCAATGTATATAAAAGACATCTAATGCAACTTGGCCTCACAGTGGCAAAACGGGATATAGCTAAGGCGTGGAAGGATCCACGGGCCCTGTCTGTGGCAGCGTGGAAAAATGGTCTGGACTTCTGTATGGGGTTGGAACAGCCAATCTTTGTTGCCAGGGGATGCCCACGTAAGCATTATAAAATATGGAAGCGTTGGGCAGAATACCGGGGCCTGTGGCTGGAGCCTCCAGTTGTGGCAGAGGACCCTCCGGGGGAGTAAATGATGGGACGCATGGGTTTGTTGTGGTGCAGGGTGGGGGGGTGTTTGGGGGGTGTGTGTATGTATGCTAATATTTTTCTGTTCTATGAAGGTTGATCGTGGACTGGACTCCGTGGACATTGTGCGACTCGGGGGCGAGGAGGGGGGAGTTCGGGGGGTCTTCTTGGAAAAAGTTAGCTTTTATGCATAGTCATGTCTCTTATTTGTTCTTTTAAAAAGTCGAGTGCTTCCCGGCTGATGTAATGTTTGATATTGCAGTTGTCTCTGGACTGCAGAGCCCTGCAACATATGTGCAATTTGACAATAAAATACGTTTTCAAAAAAAGATAGAGAGCTATTCCCTCCCTCAGTGATGGAAATTTACAGGCAAAGTAAACAGTCATGTGTTCATTGTACGTGCAACAACTCCTTCCTTGTACGTTTAATTACATTTCTTAAACAGTGAATTCTTCCCACTGCGTATAAATCCTTGAGAAACACTTGCAGAATGAGAACATCCCTGATCTTCCTATGCTATCTGAAGCTGAGCTCTTAAAAACATACCTTTCATTATTATTTGCTGAAGGTTATTCATGTGGTAGTGCTGCGGCAAGGTATTCACATGACTTTGAGCTAGATGGAGTCAGTTCAGTATTCAAAATTGCTGTCCGCTGAACAACAGTACCTTGATCCGGGCTTGCGTCAAAGAAGATGCGAGGTGCAGCTGTAGCAATGCGTCTGTGTCGAGCCACGTTGTGGGCAAGATGCGACGAGATTCTCCATGCAGTGGTGGCGAAGCGTCGGTTCCCATGGCGAGGCACCAGTTCCGAAGGCGATGCACGGCTACTGCTCCCGCAGCAGGAGATGCATCGATTCTGAAGGCAATGCGCTCCGTTCCACGCTTCAACGAGGATGCAGTGGTTCCGACCCACACAAAGGCAATGATGTACCAGATCCGATGAGGATACGTGAGTTCTGGTTGTACCAGCACCTTAGGCCTCACTTCCAATGGTCCAGGACTTGGGTGGCACCACTTGGCAGGGCAAACTCACAACTTGTAGAGTCCAGATGCAGGTAGTTGAAGTCTTTGATATCCCTGAGACTTCGAACAAGAGGCAAGCCAGCAAGCCCTTGAAGTCACTCTGGGTTCAAGTAATGCAAGTCCAGTTCTTCTCACCTCGGCAGAAGAATAGCAGGCAGCAGGACAGCTCAACAAGGCAAGAGTCCAGCAAAGCAACAGTCCAGCAGAGTGGCTTTCCTTCCAGCAGCACAGCAGTTCTTTCTGGCCCAGGTCCCAAAATGTACTGAAGTCATGGTGACAGAGGTCCAGTATTTATACCCAGTTGTGCCTTTGAAGTGGGGGAGACTTCAAAGAAAGCTTTTAAGTGCACAGAGGGCCTCCCTTCCTGTCTTGGCCCCATACTCACAACAGGGGGGTATACAGCCCTTTGTGTGGGGACAGGACACAGCCTATTCGGGTTAAGTGAGACTGGAACCAGCTCCTCCCTCCCACCCTTCCAGAATGGCCCCTCAAGTCACACCTAAGCTCCCACTGTGTGTGGCTGTTTATGGGGAATACATAAAGCCCAGCTGTCACCCTTCCCAGACAGGTACCAGAGACCGGCAGCAGGCACCAAATGGCTAAAGTAAGAAAATGCCAACTTTCTAAAAGTGGCATTTTCAGAATTGCAATTTAAAATCCAACTTCACAATAAGTTGTGTTCTTAAATTGTGATTCCAGAGACACCAAACTTGAAAAGTCTATCTCTTCACAATTGGGAATTACACTTACAAAATGTAATAAAGTAATCCCAATGTTATCCTATGGGAGAGAAAGGCCTTGCAGTACCAGGACATGCTAAAAACTTAAAAGTGCATGCCCTACCTTTTAAATACATTGCACCTTGCCCGCTGGGTTACCCAGGTCCTACCGTAGGGATGACTTATATTTATAAAAAGGGAAGGTTTAGGCCTGGCAAGAGAATAATATTGCCAGGTCAAAATGGGAGTGTAAACTGTACGTACAGGCTCTGCAAAGCCAGGCCTGAGCCATGGTTAGAGGACTACTCTAACATATAACATACACAACATATGGCGGTGAAGCAACCCAAAACAACAAAATAACAAGCCATTGGGGAATTTTATGAATTGATCCAGTGAGTGGAAATTCATTGATGAGAAAACCACACATCACCTAGAAAGGGAGTGACCTCTTTAAAACACCAGCTAATGAATAACCATCTTGATTCAATAAGGGAAGAGGGCTGGCTGCAAAGCGAAAAGGGTTTCTTTTGTTGTGCCAAATGTAAAGCATGGAAAAAAGTCCCTATAAAAAGCGTAGAGAGTCCCATTTGCTACTGTTGAAAAACATCACAAAAAAATCACTTAACACAAACTATGTTGTTTATGTTTTAGAATGTCCTTGCTCATTATGTTATCTTGGAAACTTTTATATTCCGCACAAGGAAGAGGATATTAGAATATTTCCAGGGGATAAGAAATGAGGGCTTCATTTATCCAATAGTTAGACATTTTAAAGATTGTCGTGGACAATCAATTGCTTATAACTTATGAAGAAATATATGTGTATATATACAAGCCTAGCCATAAGGCAGCAGGCTGTCAAAGCCATCAAGGTTCATGTCAGGGAGGCAAAGTTTTACTATTTTTTGCCTCCTCTTGGCAAATATTTGTAATTCTTTCTTGGTGGGTTTGAGCTTCAGGTTGGTGCTGGACATCCAGGTTTGAATGAGGTACAGGTAGTGTTTGAGGTGTTGGATGTCTGGAGCAGAGGAGACTTTCAAATAGTTGGCATACTGGTGAATTGTGATCCTGTTATCTGTGAATAGAGCCCCACCCTTCTCCATGTGGAAGTTGAAGATGAGAGAGGACAGTATTGAGCCCTATTGGACTCCTCAGAGGATAGGTATCTTTTGGGAATTGGATGTGCCAATGTGAATGAACTGGTGTCAGTAGGAGGAGAACCAGGGAAGGAAATTGCCAGTGAAGGCCATTTGAGCCTTCACAACATGGGATGGTCTACTGTAACAAAGGCAGCTGGGCAGTCCAACAATATCAGATGTGGGAGTGGAATATATTGGTCCGGCTTGTAGCTAGGCCTCAACATAGGTAAATTATTGTGTTACTTGCAGTTCGATCCTTGCAGCTTTTACCAGACTAGGAGAGCAATAATAAACAGTGGTACATGCACAGATGCAGGATGTAGTTTGAAGCAAACAACACAGTAGCTTCATGTACTTGCATTGAGCAAAGATGAGCAGAAGTTGTGGTTGTCACTAGGAAAACGGTGCAGTCAAAGAGGCCTCGAGGTTAAAGAGAAAGGAGCTTTCAGAAAAATCAAGCTGTGATCTAGTACATAAGGTCAGATAGGCATTGCTTGATAGAATTACTCACCTATAACATGCAAGTTGGTATATAACTATGAAAAGGATATGTCATTGCCAAGTTGGTGTAAGCTGCCTTATTCTCTGTAAACCAATGATAATCACTGTGATGCTGGATTAGCTGTTGAGCAGCGCCACTTACAGTATTGTTACAGTATGCTCGTATAACAAAATTATGCTATTGGTTTGCCACTGATTGGCAGTGTAAAGGTCACTCTTGAGAGTGTAGAAGAATGTAATCACTTGTGAAATAGTCAGAGCTCTTGGGCCATTTTCACCAAATACTCTGTGATGATCATTAGCGTTTTTTATTAAATGATTCATGCTGATACCAGACGTCTCCTGATATATATATATATATATATATACTCAGAAGGCAGGTGCAATCAGATTGTGCAGGTGACGGTTAGCATTGATGTGATCCTTTAGTTTAGTATAAACTGCTTTTCTAATGATCTTGCCGATGAACAATAGTTGATGAGTTCATCAGGATCTAATGTAAGTTTTTTTAGGAGGGGAAATGTCTGGCCTGTCTTGAGAGCTTTTGAGAAGATGCTGTGAGTGAGGCATTGACAATGGTGAGTGGGGTGGGAGAGCTTCCTCGGACAGAGCTTTGATGAGGGACGAGGCTAAGATATCATATACATAGCATGTGACCGTGAGGGATTTGCGTATGTCGACAAGGTCTACAAGAGATAGGGCTTTGAAGATTGACCATTGAGGGATTTCACGAGAAAGGAAGGCAGTGAGAGGAGAAACAGGTTTGCACTGGTTGACTTGCTGTCAGATTGTTTGTATTTTTTCACTGAAGAAGAGGTTGATGGCATTGCATGTATCTGTAGAGTGTGGTTCGCTAGTGTTGAGTGTTACTTGCTTGCCTAGGGTGCACAACCAGGAGGACTTTTGAATGATAGCATTTCCTCCTCCCTTCTTATGTGCATCACTCACACATTGGATGGTGTAGCCTGTGGGAATAAGGATATCACAAGACTTAAAAAATCTACCCGCCCACTCGCTATGGCGAGTCATATTTTATCAGGTCAAGCTATTTTTAGGACCTCAAGGTCCGCTCTGGTGAGTGTACTGGAAAGAAGCAGGTGTTCTATTCATTCAGAAAGTGAATGCGCAATAAAAATGCCTTTAAATATTGTTTTTATCTTGACACATATGCTGTCTGTACAAGGACAGAGGCTAAATCTCAGTTTGTCATTTTATTAATTGTTGCTTTTTTCATCCTGGAAAATGGTGGGCTGTCGGACAATCATTGTAAAACAAAAGGCTGTAGGATGTCAGTTTTTTTCTAATACACAACATTTAAATACCTTGTAAATAAATAGTTTAAATATTTCAAAATATATCAGGAATTACAAAAGCACTTTTGTTTATTATTCAGTAGTGTGATGCAAACAAAGATTTAAATAAGGGCAAAACAAATCAGAACACTTTAATTGGTGATGTGCAAATGACAAATATTTGCAGAAACTTGATTTCCCAAAATTGTTTATATACTACATAGTTTTATCAGTAAAACCACATGTCATTTGGAAATTTTATTTTTTGCCTATTTCAAAGGAAAATATGCTGATTGTAAATGACAGTGTGCTACCACTTCATGCTTTAATTGCATATGTATTAAAAGTGACAAAGCAGTGCCTGCCACATGGTGCAGGGATGTTTAGGGGGGCAGCATAAGTGCGTCCCAGGCCCCATAGCGGAGGGCCAGGCGGGGAGGGGGGCCCTGTTAGGGGCCCCCAAAAACACTTTCAGGGGAAGGGGACCCTGCTCCCGCACTGCCAAAGTCATAATCAGCCCCTAAGTGTGTTGTCATAAATCTTTTCCACAAATTTCTCTGCACTCTCTATCGACCTGGTCCAAATAATAAAAAGGTCATCAATATACCTTACCAACATTACCACATTTTCTGACAATTTCGTGTGTGGACACCATTTCAACTAGTGTTCTGCAGGCTGGTGTTGTAAATTCCATTAGCAGCTTAGACTGAAATCTATTGAATATACCAAATTCTGTGCAACACTGTGGTTTCGGAACATGCCAAGGAATAGTATAACCTGACCTTCTTACTATGTGTCTAGACTGGATGATCTGGTTATTGTTATCTCTAAAAATCAAGGTAATGAAGAAGCTGAATTGGGCTCTGCTTTTAAAATCCACAGCCCCATCTTACATCTTCCCCTAGAATCATGCCCCTATGTGCTTTTACTAACCAACGGAGTCCTTGTAGTTGGATTCTTCTGGACAGGGCCACTGTCCTCGGGAGATCTGGTCTTTGTTGAAGAGTCGGCTGTCTTCCTCGGGTTCTGGAAGTCGCTGGGCACAGGACAGGCGTCGTCTTCTTTGCAGAGTCTTTAAAGCTGGAGACAGGCCGGTAGGGCTGGGGCCAAGTCAATCGTCGTCGTCAGGCTTTGCTGCACGGCGTCTTCATCCTTCTCCTTCGTAGGTTGCAGGAATCAGAGGATCAAGGTTCAGGGGTCCCCCTAAATACTGAATTTAGGGGCATTACGGCCACTGCAGGGTAGTAGCCAATGGGCTACTTATTTTTAGGGTGACTAAACCCTTTGTATGTCACTTCAGCTCGGGACACCTTAGGGGTTGTCCTGGATGAGAGGGGCACACCTCTCCTGACTACTAATTTTCCCGCCGGCTTTGCCGTCAAACGTGGGGCTTGGTCGAGGGAGCGGTCATCTCCACTAGCTGAAGAGTCCCTGGTCAGCATAACAAAGGGCAAGAAGCCTTTGAGGCTTACCGCCCTGAATGCTGTTCATACTTGGGTGTAGTTGAGAAGCCCCCACCCCTAGCAGAATTTGTTCCTGACCCACGAGAGCACAAGGGCTCCCACCTCAGGGGGTCAGAAACATGTCTGAGTGTGGCAGGCTGGTGCAGACCAGTCAGCTGAACACGAGGGAGTTGGTAGTTTTTCAGGGGACATCTCTAATATGCCCTGTGAGTGCATTTTGTAATAAATCCAGAACTGGCATCAGTCTGGGTTTATTATCCTGAGAAGTTTGATACCAAACTTCTTAGCATTCAGTAAAGCCATCATGGACCTGTGGAGTTCGTAATGACAAACTCCCAGCTCACATACTCAATATGGCTTCGCTGCACTTACAATGTCTAAGAATGGACTTAGACACTGTAGGGGCATATTGCTCCTGCAGCTATGCCCTCACCTGTGGTATAGTGCACCCTTCCTTAGTGCTGTGAGGCCTGCTAGAGGGGTGACTTACCTATGCCACAGGCAGTGGTTGTGAGCTTGGCACACAAGGATGTGTGCCATGTCGACTTTTAGGTTTTGTGTGCACCCAAGCACACACAGTCTGCAATGGCAGGGTGCATGTGTTTGGTGAGGGTTCTCTGAGGGTGGCACAATGCATGCTGCAGCACTTAGAGTCCCTCTCTGGTCAAAAGGCCATTGGTACCAGTGGTACCTTTTACAAGGGACTTTTATCTGGGCCAGAGGTGTGCCAATTGTGGAAACAATGGTACAGTTTAGGGAAAAGAACACAGGTACTGGGGACTGGTTAGCAGGGACCCTGGACACACTCAGTCAAAGTTGCATCAGATACCAGGCAAAAAGTGGTGGATACTGCAACCGAAATTCCATTTTCCTGCACTCCTCATTAAATGAAATGATTAAGGCTGTTCCCTGAGGATTTTTTTCTAGAAACCGCCAAATTGTTACCCCTCTTTGCCATTCCTCCTGAACATTATGCATCAACCAGTACCTTTTTGTCACTCAGTACCACCAGTATCAATTCAGAACCTTTCTCCTGAGTAACCTGGGTGACTGTGATTGACTTAGTGTTCATCTGCCTGAACTCTGGAAGAATCTGGGCGATGCCTTAACTTCCAACATAGGTGGATTTAATAATGCAATTTCTCGTTGTACATCTTTGATTATTGCTCATCGCAATTTCCAACTGAGTGTGAATCTTTTAAATTTTGAAAATCAAAGTATCATAGCTAAATATAGGAAGATGGATCTCTCTAGTTAAAGAATACCATGTTATTTTATTTCATGATACTTTGGTCATTAATGACATTCTTTGTGACAGGTTTTGTGTCATGCCATTTCTATTACTCAGTATCCTTGGGACAGCAAAGGGCGGCTTAACAGTCTGGCTAAAAGTTTCACTAAAGTGTGCTGTGATGAATATTCCCTCATTTAGACCTTTCAACTACTTTGTTTAAAATAGGTAGGGGCTCCCAAAGATTATATCGATGAATTTTGTAAAACAATAGCTCTTCCTAAAACGACATAGTCAGTTTTACATATCTTTTTCGTAAGATTGACAGGTTTATTTTCCAAGTAATTCAGGCGTTCTAGGCGAACTTTTATCAGTATGAAGAAATGACTTTAATGCCTAATTAGGTCCTAACTTAACTCGGATAAATCCTTTTTCTCTTTCTGGAACAAATGCTGTCTTTCAGCTAAGATCTGATTACTGATAGGGTGAGCCTGATCGCAAGATGGCCGTGATCTCGTGAGGCTCTGCTGGACGGAGTTGTTTATCTGACAATAATCTGCATTAAACGGAGGCATCAGGTCCCGCTGGTGGGCTGCCAGGTTGCGCCTTGACCTGCTGACCCTACATATTCCCGTGGCGACACCAGTTTCGATCCTGCGGGCCGTTTGCTGCCGGTGACCACACTGAGGCCTGTGTTGCTCTCGCTGCGAGGGGCGGGCCTGGTGATCGGAGCCGGGCGAACGCCATTCCGCCTCACCAGCACTATTTTGTGGCAGACTGCTGTTGCTTGCAGTCTTGGGGTGAGAGATTCGGCCGACGGGAAGACCTCTGCGGAGCTGGCGGGGACGGGGCTGGGCACTGGGGTCTTGGGCCCCGGCGAGGAGCGGGGGCTGCTGGGGCCTGCCTGAGGAGATGGGACGCTCCAGCTGCCTGAGAGACACTACCCACAGGACTGTCGTCAGGTGAGAAGGGGGCGGGCGGCACGCCTCGCGGCTGTGCCAACTTCCAGGAGGGGGGTGTATCATGGGCCCCAACGCTGTTGGAGCCCTGGAGCGGTAGACGCGGTGCTGGGGGATCAGCCGTGGACCTATGCGCCAGCCCCTGGAGACAGCCTGGGGCCTCATTGGGTCGGACTGGATCTCTGTGCTGCCGCGGGGGGCCAACGGGACGCATCACAGTCCGCGAAGATCAGTATAGCAGGTGAGCACCTGCAGCTTTCCTCCTCTTGTGATCCTAGCCTGAGGCCCTGGCTGTGATCCCTTGGCCCCCGGGTGTGTGGGCCCTACGCTGTTGACTGATTCAAGTGGTGCCTGACTCCGAGCCCTGCCTGGGTGTTGCCCTTGCTGCTCGCTCTGTGCTACCAGAGGTGGGGGCTGAGAGGGCTGACTGCTACTAGAGAGACCCCTGTGCTGGCCGGTCTGCTCGTGCCCCCCCATGGTGCGTCCCCAGGGTGAGTTGGGGCCCTCGCCGATTTGTGTGTCCAGCTCTCTGGGGCACTTCAGGCCTGTTGCACTTTCTACCTGGGCTGAGTCACTACATCATTAGGCAGCCTGGCCATTAGCCTTTGTTGGAGGGATATCACTTCCCCCAACCCTACCCGCCTGCCTCCGGGGGGGGGGGGGGAGGAGAAGCCCCGGGATCTGGATCACTTGTTGTGGGTGCACATTCTTGAAGTACCCTCTGCCAATATATAGCACGTTGACGCTGCTTTCCCTTTGAGGATTCTGAAGCCCTGTCTCCGCATCTGGGGTACGGTACCACCCATTGCCGGACACAAACTGAGCAGGGTCTGCTTGTGCCCTCCCCAGCTTCCATCTTTTGGGGGTGTGACTGGGCCCCGGGAGTGGCGAAGACTATTAGTGGGACCTGTCGCTGGGAACATCCTCCTGGACCGCCCTATGGAGGAGACACATGGAGATGGGTAAGACCGACGATAAGCAGCTCAAGATCTCCTTTGACTAGCACAAACATACACACACTGCGAAGCAGAATCCTAACAGCGATCATTCGGGTCACCCACCAGCGGTATGCCCATCACAGGAATCAGACATCCGTTCTATGTACATGGATCTGAAACACAGCCTGACGGCCATTGACGCCAAAATTGATCTGTTAACGGACAGATTTGTCCGCCTGAAAGACAAGGTAGACAAGCCCTGTGAGCGCATAAACCAGCTGGAACGCCGCACCTCGGAGGTGGAGGATGGTCAGCAGACAACTAGCAAAAAACTGCTGCAAATGCCATAAGTCCTGTACGTGATACACAATAAGAATGAAGATTTGAAGGCACGGTCCAGATGGAATAATATACGTGTCGTAGGGGTACCAGAGTTGATGACGATGGGACAAATGGAAGTGTATGTTGAGGTCATGCTACCGGAGCTGTTTATAAAGGCTCTCTCCACTGTACTCATCGTCAAGCGCGCCCACCGTTCCCTTGGCCAGAGGCCGCCCCCCTAGAGCGCCTGCGAGACCGATCATCGCGTGTCCCCTCAATTATCAAGACTGCAATACTGTTCTGCGTCTCGCCAGTACCAATGCAACAACATTTCGATTTTTCCGGACTTCACCATCATGCATGCTGTCTGGACGGGCTTTCTACCTGTCAAGGGCTCTCTGTTGCAGACAGATGTGAAATACTCACTCTTGTACCCCACTAAACTCTGAATAGTCTTCTCTGGGAAGACCCACTATTTCACCGAGCTGAAGGCGGCAGCGAAATTTGCGAAGACGATCCAGAAGATTGTGCCGCACCATTATCAGGTGGCAGAAGACTTCGAGACTGGTCACCTTAGTGAAAATGACTAAGTGTGTGCAACAAGCTCTTGGGCCTCTATGTGCTTCTGGAGAGCACACTGCAGGGCACTCCATTGCAACTACTGTTGGTTTATGGTGCCAACGATGATGTTCCCTGTTTCTTGTCTGAGTTCTGGCGTCTGGCTGGCACGCTGGGCCTAGGAGCGGTTCTCTGGGGTGGAGACTTCAACTTGGTACTTGACCCTGGTGCTGAGCGCTCTCACGACACCCGAAGCCCGCATCCGGGCGCAGCGGCAGCTTCTCATGGCTTGCAATAACCTCACGGTCCTCTGGCGCGTTCAACATATAGGAGACGCTGAGGGCACATGCATTGTGTCGACACATTCCACTTGGTCAAGCATTGATTATTGGCTGGTGATGCGCGACATTGACACTTGGACCATGAGGGTAGAACATTTGTCCAGAGCCTTTTCCAACCACGCACCAGTGCTCCTGGAATTGTGCCCGCCAGATTGCGCTGACCGAGCCTTAACGTGGCGACTTTCCCCTGATGCCTTGCATGACCAGGTTTTTAGAGAAGAGGTAGGAGTGCCATATTGGATATTTCCGGGCACGCCTGGCCAAGGTCGGGCCTCTGACAAAATTGACCCTTTGACTTTTAGCCAGGCCCTGGCTGAGTCACGGCCAGTCCTCCCTAAGGACCTGGAGGGGGCTCTTGCTAGCTTCTCCAGCTGGATTATGCAGGCGGTGTAGCACCTCTCTCCTGTGTCACTTCATAGGCGTTCCAGGGACTCTCCCTCGATACCTTGGTTTTCTTCTGAGCTTAAAGCCCAGAAGCAACAATGAAAAAAATTGGAACGTTGTTGGCGTCAGGACTACTGCCCGCTGGCTAAGCTGGCCCTTAGGAAAGCCCAGAAAGTCTACTATATCTCTATATCCCAGGCTGAAAGCCTTTATTATGCAGATCGCATAGCTCTGTCCAGTAATTAACTCCAAGGAAATCTTTTCCATTGTGCAGAGCTTTCTGGCTCCTAGAGCAGAGACTATTACGCTTCCTTCCTCGGCTGCCTGGTGCGATAAACTTTCGGAATTTCTTTGCTGATAAGATTCATACTCTCCAGGCGACTTTTAATATCGGCAACCACGCCGCGGCAGGGATCCTGCCTCCGGAGGTGCCGCCTGTTACCACACATATATCTCCTTCTCTGGCAGCCTTCACACCTATTGATCCGCCAGACTCACTGATGGTCCTCAAGGCCTTGAAATCAGGCTCTCCGTCCGACCCCTGTGCAGCTAGGCTGCTGGCGTCGGTCGCTGAGACAGTCAACCCAGAGGTTAACAGGCTTATCAACCTGTCCCTCCAGGAGGCATTAGTCCCTGCAGCGTGGAAACAGGCCAAGATCCTGCCACTTTAAAAAAAACCCTAGCTGGATCCGTTGATCCCAGTAAGCTATCGCCCCTTTCTCTCTCCTCCCCGGTGTGGCGAAAGTCTGCGAAAAGGTGGTAAACAAACAGCTTACCGACTTCGTCGAGGGCTCTGGCCTGCTCCATCCAGCTCAATCGGGGTTCAGAGCCGCTTACAGTACTGAGTCGGCTCTCGTTGAAATTTCTGAAGCCATTTGGGAATGCCTGGATTCTGGCTGCAGGGCGGCTCTGATTTTGCTGGACCTCTCTGCGGCATTTGATACTGTACCTCATTCCCTGTTGCTGGGTCGCCTCTCGGACATAGGAATCTCAGAGTTGGCCTGGAGTTGGTTGAAGTCATCCCTGGAGGGTAGAACGCAACAGGTTTGGCTCCCTCCTTCCTCTTCCTCCCCACAGATCGTGACCACAGGAGTGCCTTAGGGGTCCTCTCTGAGCCCCCTTCTTTTTAACATATATGTCAATCCCCTGATTCAGTTGGCTGAGGAGCTTGAAGCCAAAATTATTGCGTACGCCAATGATACACAGCTTCTGCTTACCTGGAAAAAAAACAAGTTTTCCACCTCGTCGGCTAAAAATTATCTGACAGCAGTCTTTCAATGGCTCTCCTCTGCGCAATTAAAATGCAACGAGGATAAATAAGAAATCCTCCTTTTTGGGAGTTTCCCCCCTCAGTTTAGGGAATCACTCTGGCCGGCAGAATATCCCATGCCTGCTTCGGCGGGTCAACCCACTAAAAATCTTGGGATATGGTTTGATGAGAATCTGTCTTTTACTACTCAGATGAAGAAGCTTGCCGGGCATTGCTTCGGTATACTTAAATCCCTTAGAAAATTTCTCCCGTTCCTCCCTAGGGTGGCCAAGGAAACGGTTACTCGCGCCCTGATACTCTCTCGTATTGACTATGCCAACGCCTTGTACGTTGGCTTGGCGGGCTATCTGCTGAATAGACTGCAGGTAGTCCAGAACGCAGCTGCCAGGCTTCTTTTTAACATCCCTATAAGAACCAGCGTAAGACAACATCTGCGCAAACTCCACTGGCTGCTTGTGGCCGTAAGAGTTAAGTTCAAAGCCCTTGTCCTGGCACATTTCTCCTTATATGGATTTGGTCCAATCTATCTAAGGAAATGTTTCAGGTTCTATGTTCCTGCTAGACAGTTGCGCTCAGCTTCTCAGCTTCTATATCTCGTTTTTGTCTCAAGAGAATGGGTGGCAGTTCTCTTGCTTTCATGGCCGCCTCGGCCTGGAACTCGCTTCCATTTGCCCTTCGCAGCACCCAGGACCCCATCCTCTTCAAAAAAAGACTGAAAACGTTTCTTTTCATCTAAATCGGCCCTTCTTTACCCTTTCATGGCTCGCGCCGAGACACTCTTTGGAGTATCTGTGCGCATTACAAGCTTCAATAACATAACGTAACATTACTTTGAGCACAACCAGCATTCAGTCTCTTCCCCCTCCGCCCTACGGGAGGCCTCCAAAATTGTACTCCAAGGGGCCTGTGTCACCAAGCAGGTGGAGATACTATGAGCAATTTGCGGCAAGCTGGGTCGTCTTGAGGCAGAGATTAGTGCATTCAAGCTCAAGTACTTTGAGCACTGTTCGCCAGCCATACTGGTGACTGTTCAGGGCAAGCTTGCAGAGTACGAGGAAGCAGCATAACGGGAGACTCACTATCTGGTGAAGGAGGCACATGCCTTAGATACAGTGAGGGGGTTAGAGCAGGCAAGACCCTAGCCAACGTATTGCACATGCCCTGGGCCAGCGAATATATCACTAAACTGCAAAATGACGCAAATTGTAGTCATGTCGGAGAGGCAGCGGTACAGGACGCAATGACCAATTTCTTCACTTCCCTCTATGCTACCACACAAACAGGGGTTCCCCCTGACTTTAGTGACTATTTGGATTTGGTGCAATTACTCTGGCTCGAGACAGGGCACAGGCAATTCTTAGACAAACCATTTACGATGGAGGAAATCATACAGGTCACTAACTCGCTACCTAGGGACAAGGCCCCAGGCTTAGACGGCCTGACCGCGGCCTTCTATAATGAATATGCCCCGATTCTCGGACCCCATCTCCTCTCTATGTATGAGGACTCACTCCAAGCTGGTGCCTTACCCTCCTCCCTGTGAGAAACTTTGATTGTTACAATACTTGAGCCCGACAAGAACCGTAAAAAATACGAGTCCTATCGCCCCCTGTCAATGATCAACCTGGACAATAAAATACTTGCCAAGTTGATTATCTCCAGATTACTACCTCTCCTGCCGCTCTTTGTGATGCCAGACCAGACAGGATTTGTACCTGGGTGATCTACGGTGCATAATCTGCGTACCTTCTTTGCACTTGTGTATACCCTCAATCCCGCCCTCAGAGCAGCTGCAGTCTTTTTGAATGCCACAAAGGCATTTGACTGTCTGGAGTGGCCCTTTTTATTCGCGCTACTGTCACGCTTAGACCTAAGCCCCAAATTCATCTGCCCGATATGACTTCTGTATACATGCCCTGTTGCTCGTCTGCGCATCAGCGTGTGACATCACCATTCCCTGTGACGAGAGGCACGCGCCAAGGTTGCTCACTATCGACAATCTTATTTGCCATTGCTATGGAGCCGCTTGCGGCGAGACTGCTACAACACCACTCCCATGGAGGGCTCGGATTCACACAGTGCAGGATTCTTGTGTCCATGTATGCGGGCAATGTGAATTTATATGTCAGGAATCCACATGATAACCTGGATCCAATAATAAAAGAATTTAATAGAGTTGGGGGATTGTCAGGCATCAACATTAACTGGACCAAGTCCATCTTGTTCCCTCTAAAAGATGTTACTGAGGAGTTCACCTCGCAGTACCCACTCCGATGGGCCAGAGAGTCGGTCAGTTATCTGGGGGTATGGATCAGTTGGAGTCTGAATGATCTTTGGAGGGACAACTATGGCTGCCTCATGATGTGGCTGGATGAGAGGGTGGCGGTCTGGCGTAGACTACCGCTATCTTTGACGGGCAGGCTCGCCATCGCAAAGACCGTAGTGCTGCCCAAGTTTCTATACTTGTTTAGAAATCTGCCACTTCCGTTGACGTCAGCTTTTGTAGACAACTTCGATCCAGTCTAGTGACAATTGTATGGGCAGCCAAAGAACCGCGCATAGCTTGGGAGGTGCTGACATTCGAACAGGGTGGGCTAGGGCCACTGGATATGAATTTATATTACTACTGTGCGCAGGCGCAGTTTGCACATTATTGGATCTACCCCGCGAAGTTCATGGCGCACACGTCTCCAGACCAAGACCACATTGCACCCTGTTCTCACTCAATGGTACTTTACCTGGCGTCTAAGCGCCCTTGTGCGAGTGTGGATACAGTTGCCTGCACTTTGCGGGCATGGCCTGTGAGCTCCTCTGACGGGCTCGCATCAACATCCATCAGTGCCCATTATTGGACATCCCTCATTGCCCCTTACTTCGGATGCAGGTACCCGGTCTAGGATGCCGGCCTGCAGCTGACTACTATGGGAACATTTTACCCAGAGGGCACTTGTATTACCACACAACAGGCCCTTCAGGGATTTGCAATTACAATGTTGGATACATTTAACTATTATCAATTGCTTGCTGCTGTCAGAGCATTGCAAGACTCCTTCCCGCCCGTAGGTGCGCGCCCCCGTGCTAGACAGGACTGGGAAGCGGATCTTTATATTACTTTTACTGACCAGCAGTGGGAGTATTGCTGTGCTCAGTCTAGGGCTCTTTCCCGCAATTACAGATTGCGCTTGGTACATTTTAAATTCATACGTTGGATTTATCACACCCCAGCGCAGCTACATAAAATGCTTGCAGACGCGTGCTGCGTGCGGTGCTAGGTGCCCACAGTGGACTTTTTCCACCTTGTGTGTTGCTGCTCTGGCATACAGACTTTCTGGTCTGTTGATTCTCGACACGATTGAGAGCATTGTTGGGTGTGTGATTGAGCGCTCGTCACATGTTAAAGGTAAAACAAGATGGCCGCCGAGTAGGAGCTCCTCCCGGGAGCTCCCGGGTCAGGGATTACCAAATCAGTAAAAATCCCCTTGTTTACCCGTCCATCCGCCTCCAATCGACTTTTATCCAACTCCCTTTAACATCGGATTTGGCATTAAAACGTGGCTTACCTTTCAGGGACGAACACCAGGGACCCGAAGTTCCTCTCACCTTGCCCGCCTCGCCGATCTTTCCCAAGGACCAAGCCCTTCGAGCCGGACTTGTGGCGACTCCACCATCCACTGTCGCATTGATTTGGGGCTTTTACACCGTCGGCCACGCCGCTCCATTGCTGGACGAATTTTCCTCTGGCTTGGGCATGTTTCTGCTTCGGCGCCTTTTTCCTCTTCGGCGCGGACACTGAGGAAGCCCAAAGTGGTTTTTTTTCCCTGGTCCCCCTCTCCTGAGGCTGCTTGCCCTTGCTTGCTCGCTGTTGGGGGAGCACTTCGGCTCGAGCCGCCACCGGAGCCCGAGGGCCGGATTTGTGCCCCTCCACCGCTCAGCCCTCACCCGCGTCCTCTGGCGGTCACGTGGTTGGGAGCACCTGGAACAGATCTGCGCCCTACCCCCACATGGCCCCCGACCTGGTTGGTCCGAGAAGCCGGAGCTGCTACCGGAGTGGCCCTGAAGCTAAAGGCCCCTGGAGTACCACGGGTGCATAACAGGAGCGCACAGCACGATGAAGAAGGGGACTCGCAGGCAGGGCGAAAGCCATCGAGAGCCCCCTCCCAGTTTCAGGCAGCCGGCGGTCTAGAAATTGGATTTGAGTTGTCTAGGAGAGAACATAAGAGTTCGGGATTTGCGAGACTTGCTGTGGAAAGCGGGTGATCTCGTGGCATGCTGTGATCTCGGAAGTCTGGCAGTTCAGGGGAAGAAGCAGAATTGTTGCGCGCACGAGGGTGCAAGAAGCCAGCTAAGCCTTCTTGCTCAGGAACGAGCGGGCCGGACCAAAAGAGAACATCCCGCCCGAGAGCAATACAGACCGAAGGCCTCCACCCCCGGCCGACGAAAACACAGTGAAAGATCTGTGCATATGCCTTAAAGGAATAGGCGCCTCTCCTTCAAGAACAGAGACAACATATTTCACTCTTAAGATCACAACTGATCCAGAACTGATGGCAAACGCCGCAGAACTGAGGGCAAATGGCCGCCGTCTCGACACAACAACGGACACTGCGTCCGGAGCGCCTGCCAAGTAAGCATCCCAGTGGAGTTCTGGGCTCTTATCTGATGATCGACTGGCATTGTTCATCTCTCCGTCCAAAAAAGGTATGACTGGGGGCTGTGTTTTACGGCATATTCCCTGCAAACTCAATAATGTAAAATAAAATTCAATAAACTCTAACTCCTCCATATCATCTAGTTGTTCTACCTGACTTTAAAATGAACGGACTTGATCAGACACAGTCCTCCATTTTGCGGTTTTGACTGTCCCCATGATGCCTGTTGCTGCCGGAGCGAGCAGCGCCTTCACCAATCCCATTGGAGCCAACGACACCTCTCCCTTCTCATTGGACTTGGTGATGCACCCTTTCCACTCCTACCTTTACCCGACCCAGTTTTAAAGTCTGGCTTTGGCTGTTGCTGATACCTGGACCCTCTCCAATTTTGTCCGGCTTGCTTACTCTTAGTTTTTCTTAGCTCTGAAACCTCTGGGTCTAATCAGCGCTAGCGTTTAGCGGAGCCCGAGAACCATTGGCCGTTGCCCGGTGGAGCTGTCCTACTCAGCTATAGAGGAGTCTGGCTCTGGTTCACCCCCTTGGCCGTCACCTACCCAGCCGGACATCGGGCATTGTTTTTAACGGTTTCCTTCACGGTTTTTGTTGGTCTTTCACTCTGACTGCTCGGACTGCTTTGTCTACCCCAAAGTTCTTTCTCCCTTCTGATCTGCCTGATTTTATCTGCATTCCTTTCCCCTGTTTACCTTTCCCCCCTATACCTTCCATTCCCCATAAGATGTGTTGTTCTTGGCTATGCAACGTGCTAATAACTTTTGTGATGTTGTAATCTCATGTTTTTATCTGATGCCTATACTTGTTAATCGGAAACTGTAACTGATGTAATTTTTGTAATCCTGTAACTCACTGATCCTCATGTAAAGCGCTCTGATACCTCCGGGTCTAGCCAGCGCTATATAAAACTCTGCAAATAAATAAATAAAAATAAAATGTTTCATTATTGGGTTATGTCAAGGATGTCCTGCCCGGGGCACACAGATTAATAGCGATGCTGCTATTATTGGCGCAAAAAGACAAGCAGCGATGCATTGGGGCCGACGACCGATCCCCACAAAAGGATCCGTGGCTGCGTTCTGCAGCTTACTGTCAGGAACAGTTGTCAGCTAATTGGGAACTAATGCCAGCTAGAACTAGGCCCAAACATATTTGGACTACCTTGTAGAATATTTAAGAACACCCACCGAGACGGGAGACAATGAGTCCACTGCAACTAAGGGACCTGAGTGTGTGACCTCGGCCCACTGAATCAGGGTGGATGCGGGGCAGAGTGCGGCAGCACTGAAGATCGCCTCTTGTTACCTTCTCATAGCTTCTTTTGATTGCCCCACTTCTTACAGCCCTGCTGAGTGCCCTCCTCCATTATTCCCCCGCCCCCCAGTTCTGACAGATGAGATACATTCCGTTTGGACTGCCTTATTATACTCTCTGCACGTAATTGAACATTTACTTGATATGTGAATGTTCCCTCTCCATGCTTGTCTTTGAATTGTTGAAAACTTAATAAACAAATTCCCCCCAAAAAAATCTGATCGCTGAGCTTTGATTTGATATAACTTTCTATTAGAGAGACACTTTATCAATGTCCACAAACCTCTTCACTCAGATGATAAAATTATTCCTACTTTTATCGGTAGGGGCTGTTCATCAACTATCGATTACGTGTTTGTTTTTAGGGATTTCTGTGATAATGTTTTTGCCCACTCTGTTCTTGAGCAGGGTTACAGTGACCACAATCCTTTGGTAATTACAGTTTAATTTATGTCCAGCAATTTAAGCCCCTACGCTATTTTGAAGATGGTCCTCTAAATGTAGTTGACCCCGGCAAATTATTAAAAATCCTGTGTCATACAGATTCGATGACTTTAATAGTCGCTTGTCCTTGTAGTTGGATTAATTTTTGAGTTAATTCTCATATCCTTTTGTGACTTAACTAACAAATCTTTGTTAAAACTCCTCAGAAGGAACTCTTGTAGCTCCCAAACATTGTTTGATTCAGGTTGCTCGTCCACCAAAATTCAAAATCTTGTTGCTCTGGAATGGACACCTACAGATAAGGAAGAGGTAACCTGCTCAAAGGCACATACAAAAAGTATGGTCATATCGGAAACCTCAAATAAGAATGAATGCTTGGGATCAATTGCTGCTGCCAAGTAGTCTGAGAAATGTTTCCCTATTTTGGAAAGTTGTAAATTGTCTGATTTTTAGTCACTCGTCTAGTACTCCATTAGACACCAACATAATGTATGATTTGTGGATTTTGCATTTTTAAGAACATTTATCAGCATTCCCATGACGATGATGATGTAACTTTTTTTGCATCTTTCAGTCAAAGAAATTGTCTCATCTTTAACTTAGAAGAGATTTCTTCTGTAATAAGCAATAATCCTTAGGCCAATGCACCTAGGACCAAAGAGGTGCCTTTGGATCTTTATAAATCTTACATTGAGCTCTAGGCACCCCCTATAGCAAACGTACTTAACATAGCTAGTACTTTTCACATGTCTGTCTCCTTCCATCATTATCCCAATGTTTAAAAAAGACAATTGAAATGACACCTGGTGTTACAGGCTAGTTTCACTTATTGATTCTAAAATGAAAGTAGCCGGAAGAAAACTGCTAAACAGACTATTAACTTGGGCTGCTGAAATTAATTTCCTCTCTGACATTCAATATGATTTTAGGGGAGGGCTTGGAACCATGAAGCAATGTTTAAACCTTCACTTGCTTATAGGCCAATACGCAGTGGTGGATAATGTTCAGTCCTTTTGACATTAATGGATTTAAGCAGAGCGTTAGGCTGTGTGAACAGCACCATACTCTGGTCCATCTTGACCATAATGTGAGTTGACCAAACCTTAATCAACTTTTTTGTATTATTTTTATGTTGATCTTCTTGCTAAAGTTAGATTTGGGAAAATAATGAATGTTCTGAATCCTTTACTTGAGATAGGGGAGTTGCGTTTTAGCCGCCATTTTATTCATTGGTATATAAATAACTTGAAGTCCCATCTGGTTGCTCTAGCCAAGATGTGCCCAAGATTAATCATAGACCTATACTTGCTTTGCTTTATGCAGGTAATGTGGGTTGATGTCACAAGCTGCCAACTGGCTACAAAAAACTCAATGAGGCTTTTGCCTCAAATCAACCAAAGCAAGAACTATGTTTATTAAGAATAAACAGGTTAATAAAGTGCATTGCTTTTCATGTATACGGGTGACCTTTGTCGTTACTAACTTAAGGGCAGCCTCTTATGCACTAGGGGGAAATTGGTTATGCAGTCCTTAGGTGCTGTTTTTAAGTCTGCCTCTAAGTTAGGCAAGAAATCCATAACACATATGATTGTTTATAAAAGAAAATGTTTACCAATTCTGGGCTACAGTGGAGATTTACAAATAAACTAATTTGTTTCAGGTAGAGGAAAATTGAGTTGTTGTCCTCCTCTGTGCATCCCTCCAAGCAGCCCTTATTACCCATGCCACAAGGAATTGGGCCTAAATTATCGTTAGGACAATATCAAGTTAACTTGCATCCTGTTATGCTTTTCTATTTGGATTAATCCTAATATATCGTTCAACAGAGATCTAATTAAGGATTGCTTGAAAAGCGATTATGGGCTTAAAGGTCCCTGGTTTTTGTTATGTTAAGACCTTGTGTAACTAATTAGCCAGACTCAATCTGTTCCTTGATCTCAGTAGTATCTCCAGGAAGAACAGACCTTGGGTGAAGGCTGCTTTTTTAGAACTCTGGTGCCTTCAAAGGGAATCAGCTGAAATGGAAAAACTGTCCGTCAGATATGGTCATGCTTAGAAACACACAGTCACTGCATGATGTCATCAGTGATGTCATTTGAGATGTCATCAGTGATGTCACTGACCATGTCATGAGTGATGTAATATGTGACGTCATCAGCAGTGCATTGCGGGGGCGCGAGTTATAGTTACCTGAACTAACTATAACGGGGAATTTCACGAGTTTTGTACGAGTGCAATGTCCAACTAACTATAACTGTCCCTAAATCCTATGGTTTTTTCAGTGAATTTGTAAGGTTTTTTAAATGCTAATTTCTAACTATAACGTGCCTGAAACCTATGGTTTTTTCAGTGAATTTGTAAGGTTTTTAAATGCTAATTCCTAACTATAACATGTCTGAAACCTATGGTTTTTTTCAGTGAATTTCAAAGGTTTTGTAAATGACAATTTTTAAATGTATTAATTGTTATATTTATTTTTTTGATACTGATTTACTACATTTTTTTAAACTATTTATTTTTAGATATTTTATTTTTTTAAATGCATTGTAATTACATTATACATTACATTACAAAATATACTTTCTCAGAAGGAATTACTTTAGTTTAAATACTTTGCAAATAGGCAATAGATTTTTAAGTACAGTAGTTACAGTTGTTGCAATGGGCAACACAATTTCAAACACAATGCAACATTGAGCTCAATGTGAATTTCTAGTTAAATGCAATTAGTTACTTTATGGATTACTTTTCTAACCACAGGACTGGATCCTAGATTCAGTCCTGGGACATCTCCTGTAAACAGTTGAGTAAAAGCGTTTTGGTTACAGTAGTGATTTTTAAGGAATATTATTGTATTTTAAAAGTTGACACTTAGAAACTTTTTCACATAGAATCACCAATGTTATCCTATGGGAGGAAATTCACTTAGCAGGTAAGTAGTGTTATCGCTACTTTTTCTTACTCAGTGGTGGATCCTGGATCCAGCACTGGTGCATCTCCTGTAAACAGTTGAAAGAATGCGTTTAAGTCATACAGGCGATTTTTAAGGAATATTTGTAGTTTGTGAAAATCGACACTTTGAAACTTTTATGCTGAAAACCAGACAATGGATTCCTATGGAAGGAAATACAAGTTACTGGTAAATACGGTTAGAATTACTTTTCAGGGTCAGTGCTGGGCTAAAAGATGCAGCACTGGGTTCTCTCCTGATAACAGGTGAGTAAATCGGAATTCGTAGTTAGGCTGATTTTAGAGGAATATTATAAAGTTCCAAAACTCCACACTTAGAAGAATTTCCAAGTGAAACCAGTCAATGTTAGCCTATGGAAGGAAATTCAAGTTACTGGTAAGTACGGTTAAAATTACTTTTGAGGATCAGTACTGGGCTCAAAGATGCAGCACTGGGTTCTCTCCTGATAACAGGTGAGTAAATCGGAATTCGTAGTTCGGCTGATTTTAGAGGAATATTTGCACAATGGTGAAGGGAGGGGGCGGGGCCTGAGGTGACATCTGTGCAAACGCGCCCCGTGGCGCGTTTTAAGTTGGGGGATTAAGTCCCCTTGAATCATGAGGGTCCCTGGGGTCCAACTAGCCCACCCTGTACCTCCAGTATGAGCCAGGGAGCTGCATTGCAGAGAGGTGTTCAGAGGACACGCCCCTTTTTGCACCTCTCTGCAATGCAGCTCTGTGGCGCTTTCTGGACGTACCTGGTGGGCTAGTTGGCCCTCAGGGACCCTCAGGATTGAAGGGGATTTAATTCCCCATCTTAAAACGCCCCGGGGCCTGTTTGCACACATGTCACCTGAAGCCCCGCCCCCTCCCTTCACCACTGTGCAAACGCGCCTGTGGCGCGTTTTAAGTTGGGGGATTACGTCCCCTTGAATCGTGAGGGTCCCTGGAGTCCAACTAGCCCACCATGTACCTCCAAAACGCGCCACAGAGCTGCGTTGCAGAGAGGTGTAAAAAGGGCGTGGCCTCTGTACACCTCTCTGCAACGCAGCCCCCTGGCGCATACTGGAGGTTCCTGGTGGGCTAGTTGGCCCCCAGGGACCCCCAGTATTCAAGGGGAATTCGTTCCCCATCTGGAAACGCGCCAGGGGCGCGTTTGCAGAGTGCTCCAAGGAGGGGCGTGGCCTCCGGCGCGATGCCGGTATTTAAAAAATTTAAGAAGGGGGCTGTGTGGCCCCCCTTCTTTTTCTAATTCTTGGCCCTGGGAACCCCATCCCCCAGGGCCTGCCCCCTAATATTTTTTTTTCTTTTTTTAAATTTGGAAGGGGGCCGCGTGGCCCCCTTCCCAGGCTCTTAATCGGCCCCGGGACCCCATCCCCCGGGGCATGGCCTTCTTTTTTTTTTTTTAAATAAAACTTATGGAGGGGAGCTGCGTTGCCCCCCTCCTCAGGCCACTTATGGCCCTGGGGACCCCATCCCCCGGGGCCGGCCTTTGTTTTGTTTTTGTTTTAAAAATTAACATTTGGGGAGGGGGGCCGCGTGGCCCCCCTCCCGGGCCACTACTTGCCCCGGGGACCCCATCCCCCGGGGCTGGCCCTATCCTTTGGGGTCCGTGGGGGGACCCCAACTCCCCCACGGACCCTGCCGGCTCCCCGCCTCCTGCGGGAGCCGGCATTGCTTTTCCACATGGGGAGCTGCTAACATGCAGCTCCCCATGTGGAAAAGCAATCTGCTTTGAATTTTGGAAGAGAGAGCAGGTTTCCTGCTCTCTCTTCCAAAATTCAAAGCAGTTTGCTATGACAGGACGGGAGCCGCGAGGCTCCCGTCCTGTCATAGCAAACTATGGGGACCCCGGGACACTGCAGGAGCCGGCCCTGGGGGGTGGCGGTCCCCAGGGCCATGGAGGGCTCCAGGAGGGGCCACGCGGCCCCCTCCCCACATCTGCAAAGCCCCGGGAGGTGGTGGTCCCCGGGCTTCGGGGTCCAAAACGGACCCCCATTTTAAATTTGTTAGTGCCCTGGGAGGGTAATTTAAATTTAAAAAGAAGCCCCGGGGGTGGCGGTCCCCGGGGCTGCGGGAGGGCGGAGAGCCCTCCCGCACCATTTTTATTTAAAGCCCCGGGGGTGGCGGTCCTCGGGGCTTGGGGGGCCTTAAGAGGCCCCCCCATAAAATCTAAACCCACCCTCGCATGCCCCCGGGACTTGGGCCACCCGGGGGCAAATTAGCATCGAAGCTTCGATTTTTTTTTTTATCGGCGGGATCCGCGCACCCTAAGCGCATCCCGCCGATTTTTAAAAAAAAAGCTTTCTGCCCAGGGGTCCTTGTGGGACCCCTGAGCAGACCTAGGAGTCAGGGTATTTCTACCCTGCCCCTTTGTGCGTTTGCGCACTTGTTTCTTGTGTGTTTTCTTTTAATCGGCGGGATCCGCGCACCCTAAGCGCATCCCGCCGTTTAAAAAAAAACAAAATGCTTTTTCTGCCCAGGGGTCCTTGTGGGACCCCTGAGCAGACCTAGGGGGTCAGGGTGTTTCTACCCTGCCCCCTTTTTGCGCTTTGCGCACTTGTTTCTGTCCCTCGGTTCTACCGAGGGACAAAATGGCTGCCAACACGTCCTGATTTGGAGTGTTGACAGCCACTTGACAGCCATTTAGCATGCAGCTCGTGATCGGGAGGGTACGCGGACCCTACTCAGCCATAGATATATATGTGACTTTACTTTTGATTTTCTCAGGAACTACTGAACGGATTTACACCATTTAAGCAAAAGGCACGACACTGAACCAAGGGCTACCTCTTGCCAAATTTGGTGTAATTCCGTTCAGCAGTTCGGGCTGTAGCTGCGACTAAAGGTTCCTATGGAAAAATGAATGGGGAAAACGCGTTTTGGGACCCCCTTTTTCTCGGCCCCGCTTGACGAATCACCCCGAGACTTTCAGGATAGGAGCGGACCGGAGCGCCCCAACAAGTTGGAAACTTTGCGAAGATTCGTCAACCGGCGCCAACGTTATTTCAAATAGAATGTTGCGGATTTCCTATGGAAAATAGGTCCTAACTATAACTATCTACTGGCGACCGCCAGTAGATAATATATATATATATATATATATATATGTATGTGTATATATATATATATATATATATATCTATATATATGCACAAAACACCTTCCCACTTCCTTCAGTGAAAGAGTCGGCACTCCGGGGCAGAAGTGAATCATATCTGTTTATTAGTCACTCCAGAAAAACAGGACGCGTTTCGGCTGCGCAGCAGCCTTGATCACCTGAAGAGGCGCCATCTTGTAACAGGTATATATACTTAATCAACGTATAAACATAAACAAAATACTCTCATAAAACGTCTTGACACAGTACATTGTCGTAAAACACTGTTGACTCACTCGGGGTGGTACTAAAATGCCCTCATAAAAAATACATTTCTTTTAACATTTCTTTTAACATTTCAATTATTTCGAGATTCAAAATGTGCAAGAATTGATTTAGTAAAATACACGACGACTTTCCGTCACATTATAAAAAGCACATTCAAGACATGCCAAGAATTAACAGTTTCTGAAAACACCCTATTCAGGTTAAAATTAATGTACGTGAAATGCAAAATTGTCGTAAATCTACCAATTGAATAGGCACTATGGATCTTCAAAAGACATTAAAAGTTTATTTACAACAAATACGGCCTGTTCTTTGCTCAAATAGCCTTGACCATTTGCCCCTTCAATTCTATTGTTTCATTGAATTAGTTGGCGAAAAAACTGAACCTCTATGAAATCGACATTGAGTCTCTCTGTCACCCCTGAGAACAAGATCTTTAAAAATCCGTCATTTGTTGTTTTGTGTTGACTGATTAAATACAAAACAGCTTGTAGCAGAAGAATGCAGTTCACCGTCCGTAATTCAAGATTAATGTCTTCAAAATTGGAACTAGATGGGTGTTTACAGTCGTTACCTCATGTTGTTTGGTGCTGCATATTTCCACCGCTACTCGCTCCGGAGTTTCATAAATCTACATACTGAAGCTTACGTCCCTCACCGCTTGGTGAATATCGCAGTGCCCAGCTCCGAACTCTGTCTCAAATCAAACGTAGGGCCCTGATCGCAGACAAAAAGGCCCCTCCGGGTGCACACACGGGCACTACATGCCGGACCTTCGTTCCGCCTCACCGGCCTCCACTTGACAAATTCCAGTGCGGGGGCTCGCTGATCATGCATATTACTGCTTCCAAAAGGTTGCGGTTATTGTCAGCGTGCTGCCAAAGCGCTGGTGGTGCCCGATAAAGCGCTACCGCAAGCGCTTGTTAAACATGCACAAAACATCTTCCCACTTCAGTGAAAGAAACGGCATATATATATTTAAAACCTGCTGGCAGTTGCCAATAGGTAGTTCTAGTTAGGACCTAGTTTCCATAGGAAAGGCATTTTTTGTTTTGCCAATAACTTTGGCACGTTTGACGAATCCTCGCGAACATTTAAAACTAGTTTGCCGCTCACTTCAGCTGCTGTGTTGAAAGTTTCGGGGTGATCCTTCAGGCAGGGTCCGAGAAAAAGGGGGGGGCCCAAAACGTGTTTTCCTCATGAAATTTCCCATGGGGATTTTGAACACGACTACAGCCTTAACCGCTGAACGGAATCACACCAAATTTGGCAGAAAGCTAGCTCTTGGTCCAGAAGGCATGCTTTTTATTATTTGGTGTAATTCTGTTCAGTAGTTTTAGAGATATTCTGCAAAGAAAAAAATTGTATGTCTAGGGAAACGGATCCTCCACGGATCTACCGGCGGTGAATCTGCAGCTCCACGTGCCAAAGCAAGGTCCTAATTGGCTGGCCGCAACTTGATAGAAAAGTTGCGGCCACCATTTTATATCCCAGGAAACTGTCCCCGGAGCTGAAAAGTGGCCTGCATACTAATTGAAGGGGTCAAGTGAGAGCTTTTCTGGCCCCTTGTGTATGTTATAAAATGAGATGAAAGCATACTTAATGGGCAGGAAAATGCCCGAAAACTGTTTTTTTTTGGTCACTCGCGAGATCTGCAGAGCCGTCGCAGGGCTCAGCACAGCCACCCATGTAAATCCGATAATCTTGCTGTGAAGTTACACGGGTTGCCGCGCTGAGCGTCACGGTTGATCCGCAGATTCATGATAAAACCCAACCAAATTGCACTTCTTCGCAGGAAACATGGAAAAAGTTAAAGAAATACTGACCATTTAGAAGTGGTATAACAAAAAAGAAAGATGAAAGGAAGACTGTGATTTGTTAACTAGAGCAGCATAAGTAAGAGCACATGGTGAGAGGTAGCCATTTTACCTACTTTTCTACTGAGAGAGGCGGTGGTTTGCAGGAGTTCTGACTGGAGATTTCGAATGAAAACAGATGATACCAGACATAGAAATAAAAATGAGAGAACAGCAGAGAGCTTTTACAGGTATGTTAATTAAGTTGTAGCTTCTAAAAGTATATTTAGAAAAAGAATTAGTGCATGTAAGGTGAAAGAAAATGTGTAGTTTCTGGACAGTATACTAGAAGGGAAAAAAGAAGGTGCTTAGATGAGAATATTAACTAAAAATACAGTGAGCAGGAAAGGAGAAAGAGGAATTGTTATACTGAATATATATTAATTTTATTATGCTTGTATGAATGAATGAATTTGAAATTAGAGGTGGGTGTTTGCTTATTGTATGCAATTTAATAGCATGTAATTTGCCCAAGCCTCACACAGTCAGGGAGGCACTTACAGACCCAGTTACACTCTCACAAAAGCAGTTATGTACCCATCACTCATATAGCCAGACAGTGACTGCCCCACTCACTCACACACCCATAAGACCATTCACACACCCATTTACTCATGTGTACGTCCAAGTTTGAATACTACCTCTCCCTTAGAGCCTGGGAGGACATCCGCAGAATGTAATCTGCACCACAAGAAGAGTTTGAAGAGGACTACTTCAGCACTCTCGAAAAAGGAGCACCCTGATTGTAGTTGACCTCAGAAGCACAGTCCTAAAGGGTAATGGGCTTCAGAAGGAGGGAGAGGAGTGGAGAAATGAGTGGGTAAAGTCTCCAGAGGAGTGAGTGGATTCCCTAGAGAGAGACCTCTCTATTGGATACGGTGTAGGAAATACTGTCTCCTCCCAAAACCAGGACCTCAAAGACAGGCTGAGTGGGACCTGAGACTGCAGCTGGCCCAGCTAGGTGCAGAGGAGAGAAAAGGTGAGGCTAAGAGAGGCTTGGAGGAGAAAAGGGTCTTGCTGGCTGGAGTGTCAAGGAGGTTCACTTGAAGGCCAAATAGCTGTTAGAGTCTACCAAAATGGTATAGGCACAACTACTGTGTCCAGTGCAGAAGAAAGAGTTCATATATTCAGAGTCTTGGTGCCTTACTTTAAGGAGGGGGTTGATATAGACAGGTTATTTCTGGCATAAGAAATAGCTTTTGGAGTCATTTTGTGGTGATGGGAGGGACAGCGTACTGGCTCTAGAGAAGGGGAAGAGGTTGAGGTATCCCACTATAAAGGAGGCCCTTGTCATTAAGTATGAATTAACCCCAGAGGAGTGCAGGTTGAAAATCAGGGTTAGTCAGAAACTGTGTCACTCTGCTGGGAGGGTTTTAAAAACCAAATTGCTGTTCCTAAAGTTCACAACATGCACTTAAGCTCAACATGACGATGATACCAGTACTCATTTGTCCCAATATTTACAGAGGGAAAGTAAATAGACAGCAGCACTGCAAGTACATGAGTGGGGTCCTACTGTATCAATTTATTCCTGGCAAAGACTACAAATACTACTGCACTCCCATTTATACACAGAAGCATGTCTATGCCTTCCTTGTACCTCTTCACCTATCTCTTCTTCTACATTTTTAGGAACCATCTCTTATTTTGCAATGGGACTACTGTCTTTTACGTCATAACATCGGCCTGTTGTTTCAACTGCATACACTAATTCATTCTCTTGAAAGTAGCTTTCTTCATTAAAGAAAGGCTCAGTAGTAGGCATACAGTTCCATTCTCCCTTGAAAATGTTGCATAAATTACTTTTATTAATAAGCTTTTTTTTCTTCATATACAACACTATTTTATTAAGTGTTTGTTTAGTATCAAAATAAATAGTTTTCGCTTCAGAGCAAACACTTTATCAACCATACTCTCAATGTATTATTTTTGTTTCAGTGCTGATCTTTTCGTCTTAGTGTCCCTCAGTTTTTCCTACTAATTCTGTACTTCTCTGTTTATAAACATTCTTTTTTGGATTTTTTAAAATTGTTTCCGCCTCCTAGTCAAATTATATGTTTTTTTAATAAAAGGTTTTACTTTTAATCTGACTTGCCCATCTCTGTTACAAACTTGGAGAGGTAAAGTAAATAGACAGCACCAGTGTAAGTATATAGGTAGGTTCCTACATTAGTTAATCAAAAGTTCAAGTTTCAGTGAGTTTCTGCAGGGGTGTGGAATTTAACAAAATATCTACTTGTCCATGGGGCACATTGTTTCAAAAATCTACTTGTCCTGTAACAAAATTCACTTGTCCCTTTTGTGCCATGTAATGCGGCGACAAATTATGGCAGCAATTTCATTATATAAGAGCTCTGAAATAGCCTCTGATTATGCCAGGGCTCCTTCCATCGTAGAGTTTGAATACTAGCAATTCCCTTATGTTGCCACATTTCCACAGATCTACATACTAGGGCTGAAGGTAATGGTAAGCAATAGTTACAGAGTTGGAATACCCTTTTGAGTCTGTGCAAACCTACTAACTAGCATGTTTTAAGGGCTTTCACCAACTCTTCTCTAATCTTTTCCCATACTGAGAAAGGTTGAAATTTACTCCTAACAATGGCAGATATAAAACTAGTTCCAGGTTTTTAAATGCTCTTTTACATTCACTTTTCACTAAATGGGTTTCTTGTAATAAAATAACATTGGCCTCAGTTTTCTTAAGAAATTCCATTATTCGAGCCAATTTTCTCGTAGACCTCAAGCCATTTACGTTCCAGGATATAAAGTTAACCAGATTTTTATTCATCTATTGACTCGCTTCCTAACTACCCCCTCAAAATTAAACCTATTTTGCACCACCCTATGTAGGAGCGCTAAAAGTCAACACATTTTATCGGAATCCACCGACTATAAGACAGAGTAAGGACACTATTTTTTTTTTCTTTTCTCCCCCATGCTCCCAACCACCCGTGCCCCCCCCAGCCCCCTGGGGAACCCCCCTCCCTATCTCTTAGGCGAAAGCCTTCGAGGTATCCCCATGCTAGTGAAAAGCGAATCCCTAAAACAAGCTCAATATCTAATCCCGAAACAATGAAATAAAGAAAAGAGATGTTAGTGCGTATTGTGTGTACTTTAGTGGCCAAATCACTGATACTTATATCTAAATAACTAACTACACCTGTTCATTCTGCTCTTCTATGTGCATTCTATATACATATTATATACATTTCAGATCTCTATTCTGGGCCTTCCATCTGCTTTAACAGGGAGTCAACCTGTTCAGGGTCTCTGATAGTATACATTTTGTTTCGCCACATTATCTTTAACATAGCAGGAAACTTCATGTGCACCTGGGCCCCCCTAGAACGTAACTCACTCATTTTTGTACCTAATGTCCACTGCCTCTGGGCAGTCCTCTTGCCCATGTCAGAGCGGATTTGATAGGTGACATCTCCAAATTTCAACTGCCGTTCTTTCAATGCTCGTCCCAACACAAGCTCCTTAGTTGAGAAAGTAAGCAAATAGCCTCTGATTATGCCAGGGCTCCTTCCATTGTAGAGTTTGAATACTAGCAATTCCCTTATGTTGCCACATTTCCGCAGATCTACATACTGGGGCTGAAGGTAATGGTAAGCAATAGTTACAGGGTTGGAATGCCCTTTTGAGTCTGTGCAAACCTACTAACTTGCATGTTTTAAGGGCTTTCACCAACTCTTCTCTAATCTTTTCCCATACTGAGAAAGGTTGGAAATTTACTCCTAACAATGGCAGATATAAAACTAGTTCCAGGTTTGGGAAAAAAGTGGTTGGAGGTAAGTGAACTTGCAAACACCTGCATATTTGCTCCTGCTAAAATGCAGTTCACAAATATTTTCTAGGAGTACTTCTGTAAAATCTTGTGAATTCACGAAAGCTGTATATCTGCACTAAATTCAAGGACATGGGTGCACTTTCGAGACTTTATTTAATAGTTGGGCCCCTAATTAGGTCTGGCGTTAACCATGACCTTTTGTGTTTATTAAAATTTTGTCTCTCTCTTTCTATCGGCTAGCTTCACTGTGAGTGACAGCATTCTGTTCTTTCACAAGGAGCATATCAACACAGTCGTTATGTTCATTGCCAGGACCTTATGTGGCAATGTGTGCTTTTTGAGACCTAAAAAACAGTTTTTGCTTTTGCCAATGTTTGTTATAATTGTGAGGGCCCGGCAGCTCCCACACCAATAAGATTTTACAAAAACCATGCCAAAACAAGTCACGCATTGACAAAACCAAAAGGCTGACCAACAATTTCAGACCTACTGGTTTTACCAATGCTTGTTTATTTTTAGGTTTCCCATAACCTTATTAAAACTGGTTACACTGATTTTCCATTATGAATATTCTTGGGTAATACTAGCATACATCGACACATTTTGCTAAATGATGCTGCAAAGAAATGGTACCTCAAATTTTACAATAGTTTAGCGAAATGTTTCTGCATTTTTTTGTGAACATTTTATTTTGAAGCAAAGAATCGGCAATCTTGCTTTCAAACTCCTGCAAATATTTGCATCTAATCAGAGAGCATTCTGGGAGCATTATACATAGCCTGATATTGCAAAACATTGAAAACGTGTGTATACATTTTTATACTGGAACCACTGTCAGTAGTGCAGTCTGAGCTTACAACATTTGCTTAGAACGCTCAACCTAATAATAAAGGTTTTGCATTAATGAACCATAAATACAAGTTTGAACAACATTAACACATGGACACAAATATTACCTTAACTGCTGGCAATGTCTTTCTCTGATCCATCATGTGGTACTGTAAACTGGCAGCCAAAGGGTTTGTGCTGTAGGGGGCTGTGCCTACTTGTCCCAAGGACAAAATGCACATGAAAACTTGTTGCCCTTGACCCCAAACAATATGCCCCGGGCGTCGGCCTATAGGAATTCCACATCCCTGTTCTGTATTTGAAAATAGTTAAATAAGTTATGTTATGTTTGTTTGTTAATTGTTTGGTTTAAATTGTATTCTAATATGTTAATAAAATGTACTTGTAAAGTTATAAATATATTTAATATTAATTTACCTTAAGGGTCACAAACACACCCATACAGGTACTCATACATGTACTGACGCACCTATACAGTCATTCATACAGGTACTGACACACCCAAACACTGTCACACACCCACTTAAAAAACCTGTACAGTCAGTGACAGACCTATTTACACATCTACTTACATACACATAGTCTGCAGTATTTTTTTACTACAATCTTTATTGGTGTTTTTTACCAACTGATCAATGATGATTGCTTCAACAGTACATCATTTGTGGTGTATGAGTATACAGCCTGAGAACAGTAGAAGGGAAAATGGACACACAGAACACATTTTTACAGCCACAAACGTGGCATTTTGCACAGTGAATAACCATTACATTCAAATCTTCACAGGCTGCTGGTATTGTGATGACTGCAGCTGATGAAGGTTCTCTCAAGGGTGCTGTAGAGGTGGAATATTCTGCTGCACATAGTATCACCTGCATCATTCAGTTGTACACCCTTTCATGAATTGTTTTTAAGTGCTTCCAATTGGAACTTATTCCATGTGAATACTTCTCTTGGCAGTGCTGCTGGGTAACTGTATAAAGAACAATTGATGTACAGAATGAAGAACAATGTCATACATTCATCCCAGTACAGAGATCTGGGCCTAAATCCATCGTTGTTTTGCTCACCATGCCATTCCAGTTTGGACCCAGCCATATGCAAATCAGTCTTGACCCTGCACCCAATGGGAACATTCCAGCCCGAACTGCCAGGCCAGGTCCTCCCTGGACTGGAATCAAGCATACTAGGACCGGTTTCGGGCTTTCAGCCCTCATCAGCCAGGATAGCTTGCCTCCAGTGGCATGGAGAGCACGGGACCCACATCTGGGCATACCCGTCCCACTCGGGGTAACAAATGCAAAAAGAACAATTGATGGACAGAATGCAGAACAATGTCATACATTCACCCCAGTACAGAGATCTGGGCCTAAATCCATCATTTATTTGCTCACCATGCCATTCCAGTTTGGACCCAGCCATATGCAAATAAGTCTTGACCCTGCGCCCAATGGGAACAGTCCAGCCCAAACTGCCAGGCCAGGTCCTCCCTGGACTGGAATCAAGCATCCTAGGACCGGTTTCGGGCTTTCAGCCCTCATCAGCCAGGATAGCTTGACTCCAGTGGCATGGAGAGCACTGGACCCACGTCTGGGCATACCCGTCCCACTCGGGGTGACAAATGCAAAAAGAACAATTGATGGACAGAATGCAGAACAATGTCATACATTCACCCCAGTACAGAGATCTGGGCCTAAATCCATCGTTTTTTGCTCACCATGCCATTCCAGTTTGGACCCAGCCATATGCAAATCAGTCTTGACCCTGCGCCCAATGGGAACAGTCCAGCCCGAACTCCCAGGCCAGGTCCTCCCTGGACTGGAATCAAGCATCCTAGGATGGCAGTTCGGTCTGGACTGTTCCCATGGGGTACAGGGTCAAGACTGATTTGCATATGGCTGGGTCCAAACTGGGGTGGCGTAGTGGGCAAAAGAACGATGGATTTAACCCAGATCTTTTGACTGGGGGAGAACGTTTGCATTGTCAGCATTCCGTCCATCATTTGTTTGCTGTAACACTTTTCGCCTAAGTGGGATGGGTATGCCCAGACGTGGGTCCCTTGCTCACTGTGCCACTGGATTCAAGCTAGCCTGGCTGAAGAAGGGTGACATACCCTGAAACCGGTCCCAGGATGCTTGTTTCCGGTCCAGGGAGGACCTGGCCTGGCAGTTCGGTCTGGACTGTTCCCATGGGGCACAGGGTCAAGACTGATTTGCATATTGCTGGGTCCAAACTGGGGTGGCGTAGTGGGCAAAAGAACGATGGATTTAACCCCGATCTTTTGACTGGGGGAGAATGTTTGCATTGTCAGCATTCCGTCCATCATTTGTTTGCTGTAACACTTTTCGCCCTAAGTGGGATGGGTATGCCCAGACGTGGGTCCCTTGCTCACTGTGCCACTGGATTCAAGCTAGCCTGGCTGAAGAAGGGTGACATACCCTGAAACCGGTCCCAGGATGCTTGTTTCCGGTCCAGGGAGGACCTGACCTGGCAGTTTGGTCTGGACTGTTCCCATGGGGCACAGGGTCAAGACTGATTTGCATATGGCTGGGTCCAAACTGGGGTGGCGTAGTGGGCAAAAGAACGATGGATTTAACCCAGATCTTTTGACTGGGGGAGAATGTTTGCATTGTCAGCATTCCGCCCATCATTTGTTTGCTGTAACACTTTTTGTCCTAAGTGGGATGGGTATGCCCAGACGTGGGTCCCTTGCTCACTGTGCCACTGGATTCAAGCTAGCCTGGCAGAAGAAGGGTGACATACCCTGAAACCGGTCCCAGGATGCTTGTTTCCGGTCCAGGAGGACCTGGCCTGGCAGTTCGGTCTGGACTGTTCCCATGGGGCACAGGGTCAAGACTGATTTGCATATGGCTGGGTCCAAACTGGGGTGGCATAGTGGGCAAAAGAACGATGGATTTAACCCAGATCTTTTGACTGGGGAGAATGTTTGCATTGTCAGCATTCCGTCCATCATTTGTTTGCTGTAACACTTTTTGCCCTAAGTGGGATGGGTATGCCCAGACGTGGGTCTCTTGCTCACTGTGCCACTGGATTCAAGCTAGCCTGGCTGAAGAAGGGTGACATACCCTGAAACCGGTCCCAGGATGCTTGTTTCCAGTCCAGGGAGGACCTGGCCTGGCAGTTCGGTCTGGACTGTTCCCATGGGGCACAGGGTCAAGACTGATTTGCATATGGCTGGGTCCAAACTGGGGTGGCGCAGTGGGCAAAAGAACGATGGATTTAACCCAGATCTTTTAACTGGGGGAGAATGTTTGCATTGTCGCATTCCGTCCATCATTTGTTTGCTGTAACACTTTTCGCCCTAAGTGGGATGGGTATGCCCAGACGTGGGTCCCTTGCTCACTGTGCCACTGGATTCAAGCTAGCCTGGCTGAAGAAGGGTGACATACCCTGAAACCGGTCCCAGGATGCTTGTTTCCGGTCCAGGGAGGACCTGGCCTGGCAGTTCGGTCTGGACTGTTCCCATGGGGCACAGGGTCAAGACTGATTTGCATATGGCTGGGTCCAAATTGGGGTGGCGTAGTGGGCAAAAGAACAATGGATTTAACCCAGATCTTTTGACTGGGGGAGAATGTTTGCATTGTCAGCATTCCGTCCATCATTTGTTTGCTGTAACACTTTTTGCCCTAAGTGGGATGGGTATGCCCAGACGTGGGTCCCTTGCTCACTGTGCCACTGGATTCAAGCTAGCCTGGCTGAAGAAGGGTGACATACCCTGAAACCGGTCCCAGGATGCTTGTTTCCGGTCCAGGGAGGACCTGGACTGTTCCCATGGGGCACAGGGTCAAGACTGATTTGCATATGGCTGGGTCCAAACTGGGGTGGTCTAGTGGGCAAAAGAACGATGGATTTAACCCAGATCTTTTGACTGGGGGAGAATGTTTGCATTGTCAGCATTCCGTCCATCATTTGTTTGCTGTAACACTTTTCGCCCTAAGTGGGATGGGTATGCCCAGACGTGGGTCCCTTGCTCACTGTGCCACTGGATTCAAGCTAGCCTGGCTTAAGAAGGGTGACATACCCTGAAACCGGTCCCAGGATGCTTGTTTCCGGTCCAGGGAGGACCTGGCCTGGCAGTTCGGTCTGGACTGTTCCCATGGGGCACAGGGTCAAGACTGATTTGCATATGGCTGGGTCCAAACTGGGGTGGCGTAGTGGGTAAAAGAACGATGGATTTAACCCAGATCTTTTGACTGGGGGAGAATGTTTGCATTGTTAGCATTCCGTCCATCATTTGTTTGCTGTGACACTTTTCGCCCTAAGTGGGATGGGTATGCCCAGACGTGGGTCCCTTGCTCACTGTGCCACTGGATTCAAGCTAGCCTGGCTGAAGAAGGGTGACATACCCTGAAACCGGTCCCAGGATGCTTGTTTCCGGTCCAGGGAGGACCTGACCTGGCAGTTCGGTCTGGACTGTTCCCATGTGGCACAGGGTCAAGACTGATTTGCATATGGCTGGGTCCAAACTGGGGTGGCGTAGTGGGCAAAAGAACGATGGATTTAACCCAGATCTTTTGACTGGGGGAGAATGTTTGCATTGTCAGCATTCCGTCCATCATTTGTTTGCTGTAACACTTTTCGCCCTAAGTGGGATGGGTATGCCCAGACGTGGGTCCCTTGCTCACTGTGCCACTGGATTCAAGGTAGCCTGGCTGAAGAAGGGTGACATACCCTGAAACCGGTCCCAGGATGCTTGTTTCCGGTCCAGGGAGGACCTTGCCTGGCAGTTCGGTCTGGACTGTTCCCATGGGGCACAGGGTCAAGACTGATTTGCATATGGCTGGGTCCAAACTGGGATGGCGTAGTGGGCAAAAGAATGATGGATTTAACCCAGATCTTTTGACTGGGGGAGAATGTTTGCATTGTCAGCATTCCGTCCATCATTTGTTTGCTGTAACGCTGGGTAACTGTATGGCGCAAATATTACACTGCACATACTTAGCTGTAATCTTTTCCCCTGAAGGTATTGTAAAATGCTTGCAGTCATCACTTTCTTTTGTGCTTGCTGGTGTAAAGATATACCTGCATGTGTTTAAAATGGTTGTGCACAAAACTGTATTTGTAAACAGTTAAATAAGTTGTGTTAAGTTTATTTGTAGTGAGCGCAATGCACAGTGTTAGTTCCTTAATTGCAATGAGATAGTGTGCAGGTGTTTTTTGCTACAATCTTTATGATTGTTTTTTCCCCACTATTCAATGATGACTGCTTAAAAAGTACATTGTTTAAGGTGTATGAGTAAAGAAGCTGAGAACAGTAAAAAAAAAGGAAAAAGGAAATGCTTATTTATATTAATACATACCTTTACAGTATGAGAAATGTCTAGTTATTGCTTAGAATGATGTCTTTATGCATTTTTGAAATTGTAAGTTACTTTTGAAATTGTAAGTTACTATTAATTGTAAAGCTAATAAATATTTCAGTTTTTTCTTTTTATACAGATCAATGGCATCATCTATTGGGGTAATGTACTTTACTAATTAGTTCTTGCAGTGTTGTTCCATAACTTTAGATTTTGAGGTCACACACCCAAGGACAGATTGCTACAGTTACTAACACACCTAGGCACACATCAGTACAGCAACTCACACACCCAGCTACACACAGATAGAAGTGCTCACACTGATACGGACACACCTAGACACACATCGATACAGTCACTGACACATCCAACTACACACTGATACAGGCACTGACACATCCAGCCAAACACTAATGCATCCAATGACACACCCAGGCACACACTGACACACCCAGAGTCTTACCAATGCAGACGCTCACACACCCAGGCATACAGCAATGCAGACACTGACACAGCAAGCCAAACACTAATGCATCCAATAACACACCTAGGCACACACTGAGACACCCAGAGACTTAGCAATGGAGACACTGCCACACCCGGCATATAGCAATGCGGAAAATGACACACCAAGCCGAACACTAATGCATCCATAAACACACCCAGGCACACACTGAGACACCCAGGAATTCACCAATGGAAACACTCACAAACCCAGGCATACAGCAATGCAGACACTGACACACCCATCCAAACACTAATGCATCCAGTAAGACACCCAGGCATACACTGACGCATACACTGACACACCCAGGGACATATATCAATAGACACTGACACACCCAGGCATACAGCAGTGCAGACACCGACACACCCAGCCAAACAGTAATGCATCCAATAACACACCTAGGCACACACTGATTCATACACTGACATACACAGGCTCACACTAATGGGTATGCTAACACACCCAGGCACAAACCAATGCATACACTAACACACCCAGGCACACACTCACGTATACACTAACGCACTCAGGCGCACATTCATGCATACACTAAAACCTCCAAGCACACACTGATGCATACACTAACACACTGACTTATACACTGACACACACTGACATATACATTGATACACCCAGGCACACACTGACGCATACACTGACAAACCCAGGGACATACAAATACAGACACTGACACACCCAGGGATACAGCAATGCAGACACACCCAGCCAAACAGTAATGCATCCCATAACACACCCAGGCATACACTGATGCATACACAGACACCCCCAGGCTCACACTGATGCATATGCTAACACACCCAGGCACATACTAATGCATACACTAACACACCCAGACACACATTGACACAAACACTGACACACCCAGACCCACACTGATGCATTCACTGACACACCAAGAGACTTACAATGCAGACACTGACACACCCAGAGACATATAGCAATGCAGACCCTGACACTTCCAGCCAAACTCTAATGGATCCAATAACACACACCAGGTGCACACTGATGCGCACACTCACACACCCAGGGGCTTACCAATGCAGACACTGATACACCCAGGCATACAGCAATGCAGACACCGACACACCCATCCAAACACTAATGCATCCAGTAAGACACCCTGGCATACAGTGACGCACACACTGACACACCCAGGCATACACCAAAGCAGACTTTGATATACCCAGGCATACACCAATACAGACACTGACACTCCTAACCTAACTCTAATGCATCCAATAACACACACTGATGCACACAGTGACACACCCAGGGTGATACTAATGCATACACTGACACACCTGGGCATACATTAATGTAGGCACCGACACACCCAGCGAAACACTAATGCATCCAGTAACAAACCCAGGCATACACTCATGCACACACTTACACACCCACTCTCACACCGATGCAGTCACTGACACATTAAAAACACATAGTTAGCTCATTGTTTGAGTAGATGGTGGTTTTAACATGAACCGTTTTTTTCCTAGAAGGGTTTTTTAACAGATTTTTTTTTTTTTAACAAAAAGTGAGCAGGGTAGTAAAAGGAGTAAGGATGGGGAAATGCAAAGAAGCAACTGGCTTCGCTCTTCAACAAGCAAAATGTAGTCACTGGAAGCAACAACAAAAAAACTAACAGCAATGCTTCTTCACTGTATTCAAGAATGCACCCACAGAGGACATTTTTACAGCGACAAGCATGCAGCATTTCGCGCAGTGAATAGCCATGTCGCTCAATTCTTCGCAGGCAGCTGGTATTGTAATGACTGCAGCTGATGGTGGTTCTCCCAAGGCTGCTGTGGAGGTCGACTGTCCTGCTGCACCTGCTTTCTCTCGCATCATCTGGTAGTAGACCCTTTCATGATTTATTTTTAGGTGCTTCCACATGGAACTTGTCCCATGTGAATATTTCTTTGCGGTGCCACTGGATAACTGCTTGCCGCAAATATTGCACTGCACATATTTTGCTGTTACCTTCCTTTCCCCAGTAGGTATAGTAAAGTGCTTCCACACATCACTTTTCTGCGAGATGGTGTGTCTCCCTCCTCATCCTCAACAGGTTGTGGATGCTCATCTTGGACAGACGATGTACGCTCTTTTGCGGCCCTACTACTGCAAAAGAAGGGTGAAACTGCTATATTATGATTGGCGGCCTTTGCCAGCGCAATGTAATGGAATGCTGACGCCTTGACGTGTTCAAGGTGTAACGCTTCTTTGCTGCCTTTTATGATAAAACTGTCAATAAAGAGATGTTTTATAAAACTGAGTTATGATCAGTAACACTGAAATTCAGCAGTTAAGGGTAGTGACGCACACAACATATACAATAACTTGCACCATCTGCTATGTTGTTGTCTTGGAAGCTGTTTTTTTTTTTGTGCGGTCAGCAAATTTTTGAGTATAGCATATAAGGCGAGTCAGAGTACCAAGAGACAAATTTACTGTGGTTTTCTTTAACATATATTGTATCCCTATCAGGCCTTGAAAAATCTACTCGCCAGTTCAAAATGGTGAGTCAGATTTTATCAGGTCGAGATATTGTTTGGCACCTACTAGTTCGTTCAGAAAGTGATTGGGCAATAAAGATGTCTTTAAGTCTTGTTTTATCTTGACACATTTGCTATCAGATTAAGGAACAAGGTCAAATGTCAGTTTGTCTTATTACTTACTAATTGCTGCTTGGAAAATGAAGGTTTTTTTTTCTCTTACTACAGTTCGAGGTTTTTGTCAAGTGAGCTGTCTGACAAATCATTGTGGCAGGGCATCATAGCTGCCTTGAATCCAGAGAACATGGTTTTAAACATTAACTTTACGATTTTTATCCATTTGGCTTATCGTCAATTCATGGTCCCCCAGCCTCCATTTTAATTGTGTCATGCTGAGGCTCCCCCCACTGTTTGGTCTAATTAAAGGCCCACAAATGAAGAAGTTGTGGACACCTGCCCACGGTTTGATCTGTTGTATTGATTTAATGAGGACGCTGCCACTTTCTCTTATGTTTCCACAATGATGGATTTTGCCCTTCTATTTTTAAATGTTTTTAAGCATGTTCCTATGATGAAAATTTGTACCATGTGCTTTTATGATTTACTTTTTAAATCGAATAAAGCTTGCTGTACTGTGCTTATTTCAGGCAGTCATTGGGAAACAAAAGGCTGTAAGATGTCCGTTTTTTTCTAACATATAACATTTAAATAGCTTGTAAATGAATAGCACAGTTATTTCAAAATATATCAGTAATTACGAAAGCACATTTTTTTGCAATTGAGAAGTGTGATGCAAACACAGATTTAAATAGGAGCAAAACAAATCAGAACACTTTACTTGGTAATGTGCAAATGACAAAAATTTACAGGAATTTGATTTCCAAATAGTACTGTTTGTACACTATATAGTTTGATCAGTAAAACCGCATGTCAGTGGGAAATTGTGTGTCCATTTCAATGTAAAATCTGCTGATTGAAATGATAGTGTGCCACCACTCCATGCTTTAGTTATGTATTTATTAAAAGTGATAGGTTTTAAACATTATTTGAGAAACATGCCTGCTCCCGCCCTGATGACAATACTGTCAAGACGGGGGTCATGTGTATCCTATTTGTGGCTAAATTTGTATTACATATGGAGTAAAAGTTTAGTCTATTAAATGAAACAAGAGTTTTTTATACAGCAGACATGCTGAACTTGCATATTTGGCGGTGCTCTCATATGTGATAATGAAGAAAATGGCCGCTCAGTGAATTAAAATATTTGCCCAGGATCACATAATTTAAAACCAGTCTATGGGTCAAGAGCATTACAATTAGGTTGAGTAGATTATTTAAGTCTCTTGACCTTCAGGTCTAGTAAACCTTTTCTGATTTCTTGAGGCCTGCCTATGAGTATATAAGCATGTATTTTCAATGTGCTTGAGTTATTAATCTATAGAGCAAGTGAGTTCCTGCTGTTTGTTCCTTTTAAGGCTTGGAAAGCTGGGTGGCTACTGCTAGGTTGTAGCTCTGTAAGGACTAACGTGGAAGAGCGCAGAGCTTATATGGATGTGGATGTAATGTAGATGATAAAATGAAGTTCTCATTGAGCTTCTGTACTCCTGCAGGTGGGCGGAAGGTGAAGGCCCGAAGCAGGCTGCAGAAGAAGATGAAGAGCTCAACTCTGGCCAGCTGCTCCCCAAAACACACACGATTACCTGTAAGAGGTAGGAAGAAAACTGTGATCAGATAACATTTTGAGCCAGTGTGGTACACCAGAGGAGACATATCTGTAATTGAAAAGACATATCTGACATTGGGGTCTATGAATGTTGTCAGGCAGCACAACAGACTGTAAGGTAAGTGGCTTGCACACGTAGCAGAAGATTAGGGCAGAGGAATTAGAAGTTCTATGTATATCAATTCGTTAGTGCAGCATGGGTTGGAGCCCACAAAATTAGCGGCTTTGCAGTGCCATTGCCGATGCCAAGGGACATCACAATAGAAGGACATATGCCCCAGACCTGAGCCTTTAGGGGCTCCTCTCCTGTTACAACATGTTTTTAATTAATAAAACAAAAGGCCTGAATTGCTCCTGCTTAAAGCAGCTAAAGTGGGAACTCTAAATACCATGTTTCCACTCACCATAGACTACATGTCTTCCTAATTACGAGCTGCTTTGTGGATCAGAAGTCTAAGAGAGGTCCCGCAAACGTTCCGGCCCCACCAAAGCTCCTGCCATACCTGCATGTGTATCCAGTTAAAAAGACACTAACCAATGGTTTCGGACATGAGAACACAATAAAGAATTAAACCTATCACTGCTCCACTCAAAAAATAAGATAGACAGACAGACATCAGACTGCCTGTATCCTTCCAGACCATGCATATTGATAGGCAGAGGTTACAGGGCATCATAGATGGTGATTGTTGTCATTTAACACTGGTGTCCCAGGTTACTGGGTTTGATTGTACAGCAGTTGGACTGATTCCATTGTCCCTTTCTACTCCTAACGCCACAACACAACCTGGAGCGAGCAATCAAGGCTTACTTCACCTGGTGGTTGTAGATCCATTACTCAGATACAATATTATACAGTAAGTAGTCACACACAATAAAATCGAGTCCAAGTCACATAAAGCAAAATGGGTCTTTGCTTGTAGTAAGAGATGGGGAAGCAATTACAATAAGATGCGTAAAACAAAATTAAAAAGTTCCCACACCTACGAACCCTTTGGTGCCACCCAAACACTATTGCAGCACTTCCACAGTAATCCACTGTAGTCAGTATTATTGCCAGAGTGTAAGGGCAGACGTTGGCAGCCTTAGGTCTACTTCAATTCTCTTTGCTATGTTATAGGTTCAATTTCTCACATTCTGGACACTGGTGTTTAGGTACTAGAAAGAGGTTCCAATGAATCTCAAAGAGATAATATACGTCTGCCCTTTTTCCTACTTTCTCTGCAGCTCTTGCTTCGGTAAAGACAGCTGAGTGGATCTAAGACAAAAAGTACTATCCAAAAATCTTCCAGGATCCTAAAACTATTGAAAAGGAGGGGAAATGGGTTACTGATCATAAGACAATTGGTCACTTGTATTGGGCTTTTGGGCTCTCCTGTCTAAACCTTGCCACCGCTCAGAAATAAAAGAGGCCTTTATCTCGGTAATGGCTAATCACCTTCAGAATTTTTTACGTCAAGAGGAAGGGGCACCTGAAAGAGTAAAGTTACCCGTTTGGCCATGTGGCACTCACTAGCAGCAGGGGTTCATTGGTTTTAGGTCAAGTGACATCAAAGTGTAAAACCACAACAACTAGGATACAGTACAACATATGGCAAACTTGGTTGGAAGTTGTGGGAAATCAAAGCGCAGACCAAAGATTTTCCACCTTCAAATACCAGCTGCACAACCAACCAAAGCAAAGGGGGCAAGGGGATGGGTTTCTTCATGCGTTTTTCTGCATAGAACAGGAGTTGAGGAGCAAAGTTGGCCATTGGCACATACATTGGTTTGTCACCGGCCTAACGAGCCAAGTGGATTCAAGGTGTTGCTCAGCAGATTAAGAATGCATCCTCCAGAGATAGCCAAACCATAGCCTAGTGGGTTTGCTAAGATCTCTGCGCTCAGTGTGCGTTTTCACCAAGCCACCCGATGCACGGATTATAGAGACTTCTGTAAGGTAGGGCAACTCTGATTGGCCTTTACCGTAATACAAGTAGCACCCCCTTCCAGCTGTGCTCACTGCGATAGGGAACAAAAAAAAAGTACAGGCGGAATCTGTCGTCTCCGCGTGATTGTACTTTTATGGTCTTTTGCTGTTCACAAACAGATTTCCAGGCTTACTTCTTGGGATGCCATGGGATTATTTCCAAGAGTTCTAGTCCCACCGTGTGAAGCTCTCTGTAGCAGAGATGTCCGCTTTGGGGGAATGGGATCTCTCTTTGCAAACAAACATTTATTTTTCCCGGTGGGGAAAACATTTTGCCCTGTGGAAAGAACCCTTCCTGTACAGCCCCACAAAATCAGTTGGAGTAAATCTCTGACTATTTCCAAGGTAGAACGGGGACAGAGAGGAGTTTTGGAATGCGCACACAATTAAGAGATCAGCTGAATTTGGAGTCAGCTGATCTCCTAATCTACCAAGTGTTCCGGCCTCCAAATTTGCTAGAAGTTGTGTTATCCTTCTGCGCCGATGGATTTTGGTCTTACAGCCATTTTGTGATGTTGCATGAAACTGTTTGTACCTATAGCACACAAAAGCCACAACTTGTTCTGTATTGTGCGCTTCATAAGTACTTTTAGAGTAGATATAAATCTTTACTAAAGCAGCTAAGGTGGCAGGATTGAATGTATGACAATCATGGTGTCCAATTGGTCTCAATACATAAAGAGGTTTTAGGTCACGTTTGGGAACCATCCAAAAATTGGGTTGCACCCTCTGAGCTGTGCATCCCTCCCAAACTGCACATCAGCAGGGTATTCCTTGGTAAAAAAAAGTCATCACACTAGTTCTAACGAAAGCATGTTCACCAATTTTTTATTTCATAAATGTAGAGTATGGCTACAGCACAAAATATTCAAAGAATGAGCCTGTAGCGTTCAAACTCCCCATTCTAGCTTTGAACTCAAAGTTGCCCATACTGTTTTTTTCAGTTGCACCCTTGCCTCTGTCTTAGGTGTGCTAAAGCACCGCCCTCCCGTGCCCTCATTACGAGTGACCTGGTTAGTTGCGATATGTGCGGTAAGTCCTATTACAGCACACATCGCAGTTATGAGTTTTGTGATAAATATTGGCAGGCCAAATCTGCTGATATTTATTGGAGGAAAAATGTCTGGAATTTACTGGAGCATGCACCAAACTCTGTGTGTTATTCTCCCAAAAACTCGTAATTGGGTAGTATTTATAGTACCCGATAAATTCCGACAAGATGGAATACGATTTTATTCAGTGCAATAAATATGACACTGTAATGAATACCATAGTGTGTGAATTAAATATCTATAACTACTAATCATTTATGCATCCTTTCAGACTAGAGGAGTGTGGAAGGATTACCTGTAGAGAACGGTAAGAATGCCTCCCTGCTTACAAAGTTGCCTTCTTTGTCTAGGAAGTGGCCAGGGTTGAATTGGTGTGGGGTCTCCCAGTGTTCAGGATCAAACAGCGCTGACGATAGATTTAGTAAAATGATTGTACCCTGCAAAAACAAAAAAAACTTGTGATATCTCATGATTTTTTTCTGTTCTAAAAATGCTATTGGACTGCAATATATATTTTTTTTAATTTAACTAATCAAACAAAGAGCAGTTCACACATGCCATAATAAACCAATGATATTGCTACAAATGAAAGAGATACTACTACAGAGCACTTAGGACAAAGCTCACCCATCCTAATCCAACAGATATTGGAAAACACAGGTTTCGAACACTCCCGAGAGCATGCGTACCAAGCCTGAGTCAACTCAGAGAGAGAGCCTTCCTAAACAGTTTGGGCCTGATTCACAAAGGTAAACTTACACTTTGGTGTAAGTTTACGATTTTTTGCGATTCACAAATTAATTTCACAGGTAGTATCATTACAACTGCCTTTCCTTTTATATGCAGGGTCTCCACAACAAATGCGGAGACTCCGCAGTCGTAAATATACTACTACTACTACAATCCCTTTGTGAATTGCAAAAATGTATAAACTTACACTAAAGTATAATTTTACCTTTGTGAATCAGGCCCTGCATGTTTGCCAATGGCAATATTTTTTAAATTAAACTTATAACCAGGCAAGTAGTCAAACATTTCATGAGACGAGAATGAGGTTGATTGATTGTGTATTCTGAAGCGAACTGAATGGAACACATCCAAGGACACTATCACGGACACAGCACCAAGTGAATTATTGTAGGTCCAGATTTTTTAATCATGACAGAACCAGGCACCATATACTCCTGCCTGTTTTTAAAGCCTCAACCCAAACTCTCCCTCCACTCCATTCCAAGTGTAGATTCAGGTCTATTGATTCGAGCCACATTTAGGTGCTAACTTGCCCACCCATTCACCTAGTTGTGTTGAACTTTGCTAAGTAAGCATCACTGGCTGGCTTCACAGCGTAGGGCTTCTACCCCCTTCTTGCCTCTGGCTAACACAGATACCTAAACATGGACCTCTCTCCAAAGGAGGTTGCACATTGTCAAGCATGAGAGTGGGGCCAAGGAGAGGATTGATAATTGTCTGTGGAGGGGCATTGCTCCAATTTCTGAAGAGAAGTTTGGTGTTGTGTTGGTTTCAGGTCAGATGGTATGTCTGGAGAATAGAAAGAGTGATACCATATTGGTATGTCTACCTTAAAGTAAGAAGAACAACAGAACTTATAAGACTAGATGTATATGGGATTTCTATATGGGGAACCTAGCCTAAAAGCAGTGGAGCGCTGCAGAGGGCCAAAGGCAAGCAAAAAGTCAATGAGTGGTAGGAGAGGTAGCTGGGTTGTGAACGGTTAGTGCATTACAGTGTAGTGTTCTTTCAAGAGAGGCGTCCAACTCTTTCCTAAAACTGAGCTGCAGTGTTGGGGGTCTTGCTGGATACACAGATGTTATTCCAGATCCTGAGTGCTTAGGTGGAAAATGCCTGCTGCCTTGTATTTTTCTTTTTACTCTTCTGAGTCTGCACTTTGAGGGTGTCCTGGCTGAGCAAGAACCATCAGAGATGGTTGGCTTGTCCTCAAGATAAGCAGGGGCTTTGGTCGTGATCTCTTTGTAAATAATGCAGCTGGTTTTGAAGATGATGCGAGCCACCAAGGGGAAGCCAATGTAGTTTCATCACGTTTGTGGTGGTGTGATCATATTTCTTCAGGCACTGGATGAGATATTTCTTCCTGCGCTGGATGAGATATTTCTTCAGGTCCTAGAGGAGATGGAGTACTAGTAAGCATAGGATATACCCAGTGAGTGAGTGGACTCTGTCACAAACTGGGATAAACCCAAACAGTCCAGTGAGATCCAAGGACAAGGAAGCATAGGGATCATCTACCCAAGATTGAAAACTCCTGCTGGCATGAACTGAGAGAAGGATGCTAGCAGTTTGAACAGAAGATCCTAAATGTTCTGTTTGTAAGGGCTCATAGCATGCTTTCGATAGGGTAACACTAAGTCGAAAGCTGTTCCATTTTTGTACACAACACGTACTTATCTGCAGAAAAGTGCATTCCATTTTAGGTCTTTATTCTTACAAGAACTCTTGTCATAGAATCCCACTGACATTGAACACTGAGTGCTACAGTCAACCATTCTTGATGTCTTTAGCTATAGATGCATGTGTTTTACAAGTTTTAGGCAGTGCTGCTGCACCCTACGGTGTTTGTGTGCTCATTATAAACCAGCAGATGACGGCAGAAATACTACATTACTAGGAACAAATGACTACATTCAGTGGCCGATAACAAGTGGACCAGTACAAAGGACAGTAAATCTGAGCTGCAGAATTAGTGGGATATTACGAGATTCCTTACCTGGAATTGGGAAAATATGCAGGAATTGAGGCTTCCATGCTGATTTCTCACACTAATCTCAATTTCAGAAGGTTTTTTTGCACTGTATTTAGGCAGGCGAAAGGCACAGGTGAAACAATCCCACTTTGCATTAATCCCAAGAAACTTCTTGTACTAGCCGAATTGGAATTAGCAGCTGAGTCCAACACAGTGGTTACAACTGGGTCAGTTTGTCCTAGTTACTTCAAAAATAACCTGAAGTGTGGCATCTTTAGGTTTTCTTGAAGGAAAAGAGTGGGTTGAGTTCTTAAATCAGAAAGGAGAGAGTTCCAAAATGATGTTGCCGCCCTTGAAAAAGTTTAATTTTGTGATTATTTGGATACGATCTTCCAGACGTCCAAGGAGAATCGAGTTCTTGCTTCTGAGTCCTCGTTGGTCTTCTGAGAGAATGTTGAACATGTCCATTAAGTAGAGTAGGTCCTTCTGATGAATGGCTTGGACTACCATGCACCCTACATTTAATTCTGGTTTCTAGCTAGGCAGAGTAGGTTACTTACTACAGTTTGATGTGGCCATATTTTTGGTAGATAATAAAAGTCTAGTTATGGAGTGGAGCACTGCTTTCAGTGGAGCAACTGAAGAATGTTGTAAATCTATTAAAAGGCATCAGTAGAGCTAAGAGATGACAAGGGTGTGCTTCCCTTTTCTCAGTGGGTTGGATGAGATTAAGTGGTTGATCTTTTTGAGTGAGCAAAGGTGATAGTCTGCAGACTTGGTTAAGTGGTTGATTTGTAAATCTACAGAGGGTTTTACTGAGGAAGAGATATTAAGGGAAAAACCTCTACATTTTGTCTGTCGGTGAGTGAGGGCTCGAACGTGTGTTTGTTTTTTGGACTTGTCATTAGTATCTCCATTTTTATAGATTTACAATCAGTACGTTTTTAGGCATTCATGTTAGTAGATATGTCAAGTGGAAGCGAAGGATGAGCATGTTGATGGTTGAGGATGTGTCAAAATAGTTGTATGTCATCCGCATTCACCTTCCTCCTCAGTGGGTAACTCAGTGGCTCAAGAGATAAGTTGAAAAATGAGGCTGCTAGCATCAACTCTTTAAGTTCATTGCAAGACAACATAGGGCTGCCAGAGCTGATGACACTTTGATAGAAATACTTTAAATGAGCTGAAAAATGAGCCCTGAAATCCCATTCAGTGCTCTAGAGTTGATATTAGTCTGTTTTAACACCTCCAACAAATGCTGCTGAGGGACGCGGGTCATACAGAGGCAGGAACCTCTTTTATCCAGGATGCACTGAATGCCATTTAGAAGCTTTAGAGCTGTTGATTCTATGCTTCACCAAGTAGGAAAGCCAAATTGATAGTCAGCTAAATGGTATTCTCTGCTGATGAAATAGATTTATTGGCTGGAGAAACATCTTTCTATTACTTTCCGAGCCATGGTAAGTTTGAAACAGGTTTGAAGTTGCCAAGCATTTTTTTGTCAATGATTGTTTTTTTAGGACTTGGTGTACGTTGGCCTGTTTTTCACATAACTTTGGGAATTTCACAGGCATAGTGAAGCATTGATCTTAGAACACTAAGCATGTTTGAGTAAGTGAAAGTTGTCATCCAAAGTGGTTGGTAGGTTTCAAGTGTTAGGCTCTGCTGATGGGAGGGAAAGTGTTCCAAATGATATTTGTAGTGTAAGTGGGTATTTAATTTAAAGTCAAGTTGAAGGTTACAATTCCTCTGCTGGCTTTGATCTTTCCTGAGGAATTTGTTTGGATGTAGCTGAGTAATGTTTTAGTAGGGTTGGTGAACATGTTTATTTGTTCTTGTATAAAGATGGCCTTTGTGTTAAGAATCAATTTCTATTAATACATTGCTAGTCTCTATTACCAGTGCTCCACTTTAATTCTTCCCTGCGCTAATGGGTGTGCGCAGAGTACACAATTACAGGTGGTGTTGAGTTCACCTCTCCCAGTGTCTAATTGATGTTCGTACCTCTTGATAAGTTTTGGTAGCTCAACACTGCTGAAAATAACTCAGAGGAAAAACCCAGTAAATACCGGGACATGTGGATTTTAGTGTAGAAAGCACCAAAATCTGAATGTATTTTCTCATTTTTGGAATAAACTTTATATTAGGTGCAATTTTTCACACCTGGTAGATCCCGCACTGCGGGAGATCAGATTTTATAATGTGCGATAAATATCACTGGCCTGCCAAGGGTACTCATATTTGAGGCTAAGATTTTTAGCTTGGAACGGTGTACGGGTGTTCGAATTATGTGATGTAGTTTCTGTACTAGGTATTTCTCAAATTTTTTAGGTACTACCTTCTGTATTTCTCAATTTAATTCATTGCATGAGTTGGGATACAGTTTACACAGTCAAGAGGCTACTTTTCTTCTACTCTTTTACAATAAAGCTGTTGTCTGCCAAGTAAATTGATTTTCTATTTGGTAAAACGTTTGCAGATATGCAGCTTTTAATTTCCTCAAAGAGCGTGTATCTAGGTTTTTTTTTAGGACGGGTGAACAAGTGGTGGTGGTTGGTATCAGAAAGGGAAAAATATAAAGAAAGCAACTGGTTTCATTTTTGGTTAGCAATGATGAGATCAAAAATGTAGCATTCTTTGCATGTGGGGTGTAAAGAGTCTTTTTAAGGTTATGAAGGTGTGGTGAAGTCTCACATACTATGAAAACTTTACATTTGGCATCCCAAAATCAATGTTGAACTCTCCTAAGAAAATATTCTCATCAACATCTTTAGAATGTATGAAACATTCTAAGATAGTTTAGCAATCAATTGATGAATTGGGAGAATGATAGATAATGTGTATGTAGAAGTTATTGGAAGGAGAGCAAGAGAAGTGTTACACATTATTGAAGTTGCTTTTGATAGCAATACCATTATCTTGTTTGTCTGTCATGCAGAACGAGTGAGTCAATGATGGATCAGTAGTGCCTGCTGAACCAGGATCTGGTTAATCAGATTGCATATTCAAAATTAGACATAGATTAGACTTAGATATTCAAGTTAATGAGACTGGAAATGTCAGCATGGTGGCCACTAGCTGATCCAGTAATTTTTAACATGAATGTAAGGGTAGTATTTGAGACTGACTCTGTGATAGTGATTTAGAGAATGTCTGAAACAAATTATGGTGTTTGGAATGGCACATTTGCAAGATGTGAGCATGGAAAAGTACGCTGATGGACGTATCTTATAAAGACACATTTTAGTTTGGTTTATAATTGTATTTGAAATTATTTTTAAGAAGTGACACGTAAATCCAAACAAGATAAGTGTTCATGCAGTGCTAGAGAGGATTGATTTTTAAATTTACGTTAAGTATCTTTGTAATCTTTCAAGAGGTCTGCCAAGTTACTTTTGGTTAAGGGGTATGCTGGCACAGGTAGAATGGAGGGAAGTTTTGTAGGTGAAAAACCAATATGTAACCCGAAGGCTAGATGATCGCGTGAATTGACTTTTGAATATCGCTTCTGGCTGCTTGCTTTTCAGAGGAAAGGGCTTGGGTTGTTCCAGGGCCAAAATCTCAGCTAAGCAAGCAAGAGGCCTAATGTTGTTGGGGGGAATCCTGAGTTAAAGGAGAGTGCCCCCACCCCACGTGTCAGGAGCACTTGTGAAACATCAGGTGCAGCAAGAGCTTCAGTAGTTACAGAGATGATCTGAGACTCAGGAGAAAGCCTAGGATAAGCCCAGATAGGATCCTAGCTGCATGGGATCTATTTGACACTCCATAAATATCATTGTGCCATTGAAAATAGTCACAGTGGTAGTATAACGATGGGTAAACCTCATTTAATGGTTATGATATCCAATTCTTTAAAGAGAGGAAGGGGAATGGACTCAAGCTCGATTCAGTTCTTGGCAACAAAAACATCTGCTGTGCCTAGTGTGAGAGTATTGCGGTCTAGCTTGGAGTTATACATTCCAAGTGAACTGGTTTTGGCAATTACTGGACTAAAACAATTTGTGAGCCAAGATACATTAATGCACAGAATGTGCAGCATATAGATCTAGTATTCATAAGGAAGATCTGACTATTGTTTGAGGGTAGATTAAGGCTGCCTTAAAAGGGTCCTTGTACTGTTGCCTTGATGGAGGGCTTCTCCCCGAACAGTATGGCTGACACTTTGTGCATGTCCTCAGGATGTATAAAGACAAAACTTAGGGGTTCCTGTCCAGTAACTGCTGCCTAGTTTTCTTAAAGAGCCACATATTCTCTGGTGCCCGGTGTTATATTTAAATCTGCAGCTGTTGATTCTTTAATCGAGTTTTAGAATATAAGTCTTCATTCCTTCCAGCCACCAGTGTTGGTGATGCTTAAGACAATACAATCAGGAATAAGGAACAGTAAACTTCTGAGAATGGTTCTAGACCTTCCTTCAAAATACTGAGGGATGCCAAAGGAATTTGAGAAGAAAGTTGTCCTACAGAACAAAGGTGTAACTGGCACTCTGCTACCAGCTGTGTCCCATTCTGGCCTGTGTGTGCCCAAATGGGCTTGCCAAAGGCATGGAGGCTACATTTCAGCTTTTAAATGAAAGTTGGGAGAAAAGAAGATTGACTAGGAAAAGAAGATGGAGAAGACGGTTGGCCAAAGGGGCCAGGTCTATGAAAGGAGTGAGAAATCATCCCTTGAGAAACACAACACCATAAGTTAAAAGGGAGCCCACATAAGTACGCAAAATATGAAGGACAAGCCACAAGAGGTTTACAATAGACCCCCGGGTTCCTGGATGCCTCAGAGCTCCTCAAAGCGTTTACAGAACTGCTTTTCTGATGAACAACTAAATGGTTTATGTTCATGAATAACTTCATCAGCTCTTAAGTCTTTGAGGGTGCTTCCAATTCACCCGTTGGATGGACATCATACTTTTAGGGCCCTTGGAATGCTCAAATTAAGGGTGAAGCCAGCATTTGAACCCTCATCAGGCTTTATGTGAACAGCCTCTCACATCAGAGTGAAAATGTGGATTTCCCTCATTACTCATGTGTTTTAATAAGTCATTTAAGGTAATAGTTAATACTTACTATGGGGTGATGTGCACGGTCAGTGAGGTTATCATAGCTTTTGACCTTTTGGTCTTTTTCAAGTAATATCCAATATCCAAACACGCTAATATGCTTAGCCTAATGTGAAGGCAAGACATAATCCTCTCTTTAGTTTCCACCGAGGAATAATCCTCTCGTTAGTTTCCATCGAGGAAGGAGAAGGTGATCAAATCCCATTGATTAGTACCAACAACTGGTGCGCTGATCCTTTCCCGCTCCTGGTGCTTCAGAGCCCAGTATATTATAAGCACCCAAACGGTGTCTCCATGCCTGCACGATCATAGCTCCAGTGTCCCTCAAACCCTCTGCAAATCATCATAACCTATCCCAAGTAAACTCCAGGTGTCTCAATGCATGTATCAGTGTACGTCCAACCAATGACCTTACGGTGCCTTTTAACAAGTAAGCTCATCCAGTACTGTAGAATCTGCTAACCTATCACAACTCTGTCAATAGTTCAGTCAAAAAATTTTTTTAACATATGCCCTAAAGACTCTTGTCATCCACTTCTGCAAAACATTTTACCCAGTAGAAGATCTGAAGAAGACAAATGCAACGTGCATCTAAGCTCTGTTAGTGCTCAGAGGATTTCCTTCAAAATGTGTGCCATTGGCGCTATATACCTATCAAGTATCCAACTCTGACATATTTATCTCAACACGATTAATTGCCAACAACCCTGTCGTCCTATAAATGGCCACAAAGTAGCGGAAATATAGGTCTGTACCTTTTTTATGTGGTATCCTTGCAGTGTTATCTCCTTTGTACATGCCCTGGGAATCCCAACTGGTACAATATCACAGTAGCGTTGGATCTCATGGATCACGGCGTTCGTATAGGGCACCTTTTTCCGATCTTCGTATTGAACGATCTGTGACTCTCCAAGAACAGCATCCAGTTCCTTCTGGACTTTATCTATTGAGAAACATTATGGTTTTCATAAAATGTTCTAGCTGTCAGGTATGATGAAAGACATTCAACTAGCATTCAGGCAAGATGCATATTGGCATTCGGTCATTGTTTTATGTTATTATGGGTTTTGGTTAGCTTGCACTTTCAATAAGGGATATGCGCCTAATCTATAGTCAAAAGCAAAATCTCAATAATAGTGAAGATGGAGTCACCAATCTGGACATGGCGATATCGTTTTGATATGAAGTACTCTTCAAGCAAACAGCCCAAGAGGTGCCAATAAAACAATATTCACCAAAGCCAGTGGGAGACCACGATTCACATTTACCATAATATCAGCACAACCTAGGGTACTCCAGAAAACAACACCTGCACTTATGCAATCAAAATCTGGTAACAAAAGCACTACAGCCGGATAAGTACGGCCATCTACAAAACACAAACACTAACATCAACACCCCCTCAACAATGGCAACCCCATCATCTCAGACAAGCAGCATCATGTAGCATTTGCAATTATGCAAAACCTCAGCTGAAGGAAGGGGGCATAGAGAGTAGGATGTTGTGGCCAAGAACTGCACCAAAATGGAATGCGTCCACAGAGTCTGACTCAACATGCACACCATCAACAACCTCCTACAAGCAACCACCCACCATCTCACACCCAGACAAAAATACCCCACAACATGACCAATCTCTTATGCTCACTGTGCTCCTGTGAACAATGGCTCCATACGAATAATTACTACAGACTTAACTGACACCTCAGAACTATTTGTCTGCAACACTGTATTGCAAATAATAAATTGGAAAACCTTTGTGTTCACAAATCGAGAGGCAGGAAAGGACCGCCTGTGAGCAAAACAGAAGAATGGTTCATCTGACTCAGGGTGAAGACTGATGGAAGTTGAAAGAATCTTGGAATGGGTTTGGTGGTGTGCTTTATTAGAGTGAACTTGAAATCTCCCTTAAACGTGGCATTGGGGAGGAAGGAGTTACAGGAAGAGCCATGGTGGTCATTTGTTACAGGGTTACAATTAATTATATAGGTTTTGTACTGTGAGGAATTTGAAGGTCCTGCTGATCCATGATTGTCCTTTAATCCATCCTTTTTCTCCTCTTTTTTCCCAGGATAATAGATATGGGGCTGGAATGTGGCACACTAGTCAAGAGTGGTATAGGCAGCTCTACCATAACGTAAATGTTGAGCTGGTGTTCTATATGTTTTACGTACACAAATTATGCAGTGCAAATAAACAAACTGAGAATTGATTTTCCTCTTGCAATTTTGGGATCCCCAGAAAGGAAAGGAAGATAATACTTCAGGTGATCCTAAATCAGGCAAATAAATGCCATTGCAGGTGTGCGAAGACTCTTTAGGCTTCAGTGAAGTGCCTCAATAAACTGGATGTGGATTAGAAGTACTGCACAAATTTCATTCCTTTTCCTGAACAAATTATGTTAGGCAAAATTTGAGGACATGTGTATGTGGTGGGGGGGGTGTCACTGTATCATTGGCAGCGGGGGGGCAGCAGCTAGGAGTGGAGGAAGATAAGGAGTATTACTGCATTATCCCTAGTTCTGACCTACAGGATTCGTAATGATGTAGTAGAACTGAACTCATGAAAAACCTAAAATTGCAGGATTAGTAGTTTCCCTTGTGGTATTATCACATAGTTGTACCACCACTCTTGTACTAAGGCCTTTTAATCTATATACATGCCAACAGCAGCAGGCAGGAGGCTCTGAAACACATTAAAACTTGAACACTCGGTTCAAACTACCTGAACTGCTTCTATTGCGCTTCCAGAATGCTTAGCTAGTAAAACTTTTTATATCAGATTTTATTGAGAATGTGATGCCATTTTGGCATATCAATGGGATGTTCATTTTATTGATCAACTGAGTGTTTTGTTGACATGAAATTATAGGTAATGATTCATTTTCTTTTCGTTTTCAAGCTGTGTGATGTGTATTTCATTTGTAAGGTGTATGATTTTAGGTCTTGTTTTCTTTTGTAAGATGCATGCTTTTAGCTCTCGTTTCAGAGAGCTTTAGCTGTCTGATGAGAGCACGGGGAAAATTTAAAGACTTCCCAGGGTCCAAAGAACAATCAGCACTTCTGGCTATGCCAAGAACAGTCTCATGGACTAGGTTAGTGGGAGACAATCACTTTGTCAGCACTTAGAGAAATCTAGTCAGGCATAACTGGGTTCTGCAGCTGGTCTCCCTGGGTTACTCCCTAGAATATCGATCTCTTCCTCTGGAGAATCGTTTTCTATTGAATCAGCTTCTCAGGACTCCAAGAAAGAGGCAGGCAGTGCGGGAGAACATTGCTTTGTTGCTTCAGAGAGCTATTGTGCCTGTTCCAGATTCTGAAAGGGGCCAAGGTTGGTTCTCTCTGTCTTCACCTAAGTCTTCAGGAGACTATTGACACATCATAGACCTCAAAGATCTGAATTTTTTTCTAAAGACAAACAGGTGATTCCAATGCTTCATCGGGGGGGGGGCGGATTACTTCTCTTCCAGGGGATCCTCCTCAATAGTCATAAGCACTTGAATATTCCCGCCCATGCGTGGGGACCCCAGAAAATATATAAAAATTATATATGAAAACATATATATAGCGCTATATATATATATATATATATATATATATATACATATAAATTTTTCTAAAAAAACAATCAATGCAGCCTTCCAAACCCAACAGGCTAAGTAATGCTGTAAAATTTATCTTTGCACTTATATAAATAAAGCAGGAAAACCAAAGGTCACTTGAACTGCTTCTAATGAACAGCAGAAAACATAACCCTGCAAAGAGAAAAACAGGCATTGCTAGCATTTGGCTGCATTGTAACTTCAAAAGCATAGAAAGCTGAAAGCCAATACAGAGAAAACAAAAAAACTAGCACCGTGCCTTTAAGGCAGCCATGACCCCTAGCTTCCCATCATGCCTCAGGGGTGACAGTTAGGTCAGTTGTTCTTTCCGGCTCCTTCAGTTAGGACCCTGGTAAAACAGCTCTACAGATTTTTTACTTTTCTGTCAGAAATCTTTTTTCCTTTTCACTTAAAACCTCTTTACTTCGACATTTTTCACCTGTTGGGAGTGTTCCTTTACCTTTTTTCAGGCGTTTGGCATTTTTTATCTCACAGAAATGCCTTCCCTTTTTGATCCTTGTCCTTCCTGTGGCAAAAAGAAGGCCAAGACAGACTCCCACCCTGTCTGTATTCTTTGTCTTCCGGATTCTCATGTTCCTGAGCCTTGCCATCACTGTCAGTCTTTATCAAGACGGACTCTCAAGGACAGGGAGAGGATTCGCCTTTATGGCCTCTCTGAAAAAGGTAAAGCTTCTACCTCTAGAGGCAGGTCTCCTGTGAGACAGAAGAAGAAGAGACCCAGATCATCTTCCAGAAGCAAGATTCCGGTCTGTTCTTCAAGGGCGTCGGGCTCGGCGTCGAGAATGCCTCCACCCGCGAAGAAAACATCGACGATAATACCATCGATGGCGGGCTTGCCGTCGAAAGAACATCGGTCATCGTCGAAGACTTCTGCACATAGAGGTACGCCATCAGCGAGGGATCCTCCGCCACTGTCAACAAGGTGACGATCGGCGTCGAGGAGTTGCTCTCCGTTGGTGCGGGATCGCCCAACGTCGAGACATCGCTCTCCGTCGCTACGCCGTTCGACGTCGAGGCGCAGCCCTCCGTTGCCGTTTACATGGCGGCGGTCAACGTCGAGGCCTAGATCATCATCGCCGTCGAAGAAAGATCCGGCGTCGAAGCAGATCTCGCCGTCGCACTCGACGTCGAGGCCAAGATCACCTGTGACGCCGAGAAGACGTTCAACGTTGAGGCGAACGCCTCCGTTGCAGCAACGGCGCTCAACGTTGAGGCATGGATCGGCGACATCGAGGCGGACGCCTCCGTTGCGGCGACGGCACTCAACGTCGAGGCCTAGATCGACGGCGTCGAGAGGGTCGTCGTCAGAGAATTTCACCAACACCTTCTCCACGTACGATGTCGAGGATTGGTACTCCAACGTCGAAGTACAAGTCTCCGTCAGCGTCGAAACACACACGGCCGACGTCGAGGCAGAGGTCCCCTTCATTGGACTCGCAGGTCTTGGCGGCGCATAGTCGTTTGACGTCGAGACATTCACAATTATCGACTTCGACACACCATTCGACCTCAAGGAGACATGGTTCCAAGTCAAAAGATCTCTTGGAACCCTCAGTGTCGGCTGGAGGTTCTCCACAAGTCATCTCGACGGCGAGAAGCTTATCTTCTCTGTCTCCAGAACGGCAGGTACAGAAGTCCACCCCACAAGTCACGACTCCACCTACACAACGAGGAGAAAAGCACAGATCCCCCTCTGTTCATCTCTCTCCCAGGTGGCTTCTCCCAGTTCATCATGGGCAGAAGGTGCCTGCAGCACAGGTTCAACAACCTTTGGACTATTCAAGTCCTCTACATAGGTCTCCTCTGGCTCGCCTGGTGCAGGTAGTTGACCGTTCACCCTCCACACCGTCCAGGGGTCGCCAGAAGGACCGATCTCCTCCACGAAAATCTTCCTCTCATGGACGTCATAGGAGACGAAGATCACCCTCCTGGTCGTCCTCCTCAACACACTCCTCCAAGAGGGATTATTCTCTTACTCTTACAGACAGTCCACTGTCTAGAGTGTCACCCGTTGATGACATCAACACCGTCCATGATGTCCTATCTAGAGGAGCACAAAAGCTAAACATAGAGATGTCTGCTCCTCAGACTTCTACATCTGTGATATTTGAGACTCCGCATCAGAGGTCCGCCTCAGGGCCTTTACTGCCATTAGTTCCTGGTCTGTTGCAACCAGTTATGGACGTTTTTCTTACTCCAGCAGCAATAAAAACGGCATCAGCAAGGGTCTTAAAAAAATACAGACCAGCAGAACAAGATCCCCTGTTCCTCAGGGCAGACCCTCCACCAGATTCGGTGATCATAGCGGCGGCAAAGAAGACGCATGCAGTTGCTTCTTCGTCAACTGTACCTCCAGATAAGGAGAGCAGAGCACAAGACTCTTGGGGGAGAAAGGCTTGCGGATCTGCAGCAGCATCTTTGAAAGTTTCCAGTGCGAGTGCTCTGTTGGGCCGTTACGATAGAGCGTTGTGGGACTCTCTAGAACGCTTCAAAGAGAGACTACACAGAGAAAATCATCAAGATTTTGGGGAGATTCTCCAGGGGGGAGGTCTCGTGGCTAATCAAGTGATCAGTGCGGCAGCTGACGGGGCATCTTTAGCTGCTCACTCATATTCACATGGAATATGCGCAAGGAGATCCTCCTGGTTGCGTCTGACCACTTTGAAACCGGAGGCCCAGCAACGCATCATTAACCTTCCTTTCTCTGGAAATTCATTGTTCGGCTCGCACACTGACGAGGAGATGGCTAAAATGAAGTCTGAACTGGACACTCTCAAAGCCGTCGGTTTAGAGAAAAAGAAAGAGTTCAGACGTCGGTACAGGCCTTACGATCGTAGGGCGTTCCATTAGAGGGTTCAAACCCCTCATTGGTCCCAAAGGCAATACCATCAAGCCAAATCTCACTATCGGGGACGTCGCCCTTCCAGAGGCAGAGGAGCTTCCCGACAGTCCTCTTCAACTGCCAAGAACACCAGCAAACAATGAAAGTTGACTTCCTCTGTCGCCGTTACCCACTCCAGTGGGAGGAAGTATAACCGGACATGTAAAAGAGTGGCGCGAAATAACAAACGATGAGTGGGTGCTGAATATACTACAAAATGGTTATACACTACGTTTTCGTGCCCCTCCAAAGTGCATCCCTCCAGTGAGGTCAAGAGTCCACCAACTGCTGCTGTTGCGTCGGGAGGTATCCACCCTCCTACAAAAATTGGCCATAGAAAAGGTTCCTCCATCACAATGAGGAAAAGGTGTGTACTCCAGGTACTTCCTGGTACAAAAGAAAGGTCAAAGAGAGAGTTTCAGGCCGATTCTGGATCTATGTTTCCTAAACAAAAACATCCAAAAAGAGAAGTTTCGTATGCTGGCGCTCCATCAAATATTTCCACATCTTCAAAAAGGGGATTGGATGTGCTCGATAGACCTCCAGGGCCCTTACTTCCATGTCCTGATTGCACCACGGCACAGAAAGTTCCTACGCTTCATGGTAGGCGCAAAGCATTATCAATACAGAGTCCTACCGTTGGGCCTGAAATCTGCACCTCGAGTATTCACAAAATGCATGGCAGTGGTAGCCGCAGCTCTACGTCGCCAAAGTCTATTCGTCTACCCATATCTCGACGACTGGCTTCTGAAGGGCTCATCTCCTCAAATGGTGAGAGGCCACTATCGAATATGCCTGAACTTACTACGTCGCCTGGGCCTTCATGTAAACATGGAAAAATCAATACATCAACCCACTCAAAGAATTCACTACCTAGGGGCTACTCTGGACTCCAGCGTAGGAAAAGTGTTTCCTTCGGAGGAGAGACTGTTATCAATCCAGCAAAAGTGCAGTCTCCTTCTTCAAGTTCATCAGCCCTCAGTTCGACAAGTTGCATCACTTCTGGGGTCGATGGCATCTTGCATTTTTCTGGTCCCCAACTCCAGACTGAGAATGAGGCCTCTACAACAGGACTTGGAAGACAAATGGGATCAGACTTCGGCGCGATGGGAAGACAGGATTCTTCTCTCCCAGTCTGCGAAAACATCCATCCCTTGGTGGACTCAGCGGTAGAATCTCTTGGTGGGAGTCCCTTTTCACCAACCTCCGCCAACACAATCCCTGATCACAGACGCCTCACTTCAGGGTTGGGGAGCGCACATGGGTCTTCTACAGACCTAGGGCAGGTTGTCGATCAAAGAACAATTGTATCATAATAAACATGCTGGAGCTACGTGCAGTACTTCTAGCCCTAAAGGCGTTCTACCCATCGATACAATCCAGGTCAATATTGGTACAAACAGACAACACGACCACCATGTACTACCTGAGCAAGCAGGGTGGAACTCACTCTCACCCTCTGTCTCTGGAGGCTCAGGTGATCTGGCATTGGCTCCTGGCCAGACAGCTCTCGATCACAGCATTCCATCTGCCAGGGGAACAGAACTCAAAGGCGGACGCCCTAAGTTGGCACTTCGAAGATCAGCAAGACTGGGTCTTAAACGACGAAGTGGTGACGGACATTTTTCTTCAATGGGGTCATCCAACCATCGACCTCTTTGCAGACGAACTAAACAAAAAATGCCATGCCTTCTCGTCAAGGTTCTACCGACCAGGATCGATAGGGAATGCCCTTTTGATCGACTGGTCAGAGACCTTTGCATACACTTTTCCCCCTCTACCTCTCATCCCGAAGGTGATAGCCAAACTCACACGCTCCAGGATGAAAATGATTCTAATAGCACCAGACTGGCCACAACAATGGTGGTATCCAGACCTGCTGCACAAGTTACTAACTTGTGTAACGATATATCTGTAAGAGACAGTAGTTAGTGACAGATTCCTTACCTTAGAATATCCCCAGGCGTCAGGCTGGATCCGGAAAGTTTTTGCGTAGCAGTACCCTTGCGCGTCGGTAGGCGGCGTCGTGCGGCTTCGGGTCCGTCGTCGGCGTCGGGACCGCCGGGATGACGTCGCAGGCAGTACTTAGACGCCGCCCCTGCGCGCTGACGTCAGTTCTGTACACGACTTTCCGCGCCAGGAACGCAGAGCCATACAAGAAGCTGACATAGGTGTCTGAAAAATACTAGGGCCCTGAAAGGGATGTCCTTAACCCTAGAAATCAGTTCGCAGAACGGGGAGGATGGGTGGGGCGGTAAGGAATCTGTCACTAACTACTGTCTCTTACAGATATATCGTTACACAAGTTAGTAACTTGTGCATCTGAAAGAGACACATTAGTGACAGATTCCTTACCTTAGAATAGATACCCCAGCAATACCAACCCCGGTGGTGGGTCTGCGAACAAAGATCAGACGAGGAAGTCCCGGAGAACAGAACGGCCAAAGAAGCCGTCTCTCCGGACTTGGCTGTCAAGGCAGTAATGTTTGGTAAACGTGTGCAGCGAGGCCCACGTAGCTGCCTGACATATATCCTGTAACGGAACCCTGCGGCCTAAAGCCGTGGTAGCCGCCGTTGCCCTGGTGGAATGGGCACGCAGCCCAACAGGAGGCTCCTTCTTAGCCAAAGAATAGCAGGCTTTGATACACATAGTGACCCAGCGGGAGATGGTCCTTTTGTGTACCGCCCGCCCTTTTTTGGCGCCCACGTAGCCAACAAAGAGCTGGTCATCCACCCGGAACTGGTGTGTGCGGTTGATGTAAAAAGAAAGCGCACGTTTTGGGTCCAGACGGTGGAGCCTCTCTTCCTCTCTGGAAGGATGCGGAGGCGGAAAGAAGGTGGGCAAAGTGATGGTCTGCCCAATATGGAAGGCAGTAACCACCTTTGGCAAGAAGGACGGACGCGTCCTAAGAACAACCTTGTCTGGATGAACAGACAGAAAGGGAGGTTTGCATGAAAGAGCCTGGAGCTCACTCACCCGCCGAGCAGAGGTGATGGCCACCAGGAATGCTGTCTTCAGAGTAAGAAGACGAAGAGGACAATTATGTAGAGGCTCAAAGGGAGCGCACATTAAGAAGGTAAGAACCAAGTTCAAGTCCCACTGAGGCATTACAAACGGAACAGGAGGAAAGAGGTGTGTAATGCCTTTAAGAAACCTGTTAACCACAGGGGACTTGAAAAGGGAGGGCTGATCAGGAAGCCTGAAGAAGGCTGATATCGCACAAAGATAGCCCTTGATGGTACCCAGGGCAGAACCCTGTTGGGCCAGAGAAAGAAGGAACAGAAGAACCTCAGAAAGAGGGGCAGAAAGGGGATTCACAGCCTTTGCTGTGCACCATGCCACAAACTTGTTCCACCTGCAGGCGTATACCACCTTAGTGGAGGGACGCCTGGCTGCCAGAATCACATCACAAACTTCGGGAGGCAAGTCGAAAGGAATCAACTGCCGCCGCTCAATCTCCACGCAAGCAGGTGTAGACTGGACAGGTTCGGGTGGAGGACCGTCCCCTGCTGCTGCGACAGAAGATCCTCCCGAAGAGGCAGACGGATCGGGGGATCGACGCTCATACAGAGTAGCTCGGGATACCAAACTCTTCGAGCCCAGTCCGGAGCCACAAGAATGACTTGGGCCCGGTCGCGCCGAATCTTCTTCAACACTCTGGGTAGAAGTGGTATAGGCGGAAAGGCATACAACAGACCGCAACTCCACTCGCGACGAAAAGCGTCGCTGAGCGAGTGCCGCCTTGGAAATTCCAACGCGCAGAACTGCTGACATTGCGCGTTCTCTTCGGTGGCAAACAGATCTAACCAAGGCTCTCCCCACTGCTGAAAGAGACCTTGCGCCACCTCCGAGTGAAGACGCCATTCGTGATCCATCATGCACCTGCGGCTGAGTTCGTCCGCCCTGGCGTTCAGGGAACCTGCCAGGTGTTGAACCATCAGGAATATGCCCTGATGTTCCAGCCATGTCCAGAGGCGCAGAGCCTCCTGACATAGGGTCCACGACCCCACCCCGCCCTGTTTGTTGCAATACCACATGGCGGTGGTGTTGTCTGTGAACACCTGCACTACCTTCCCTTTGACAGAGGGAATGAATGCCTTGAGTGCAAGTCGGATCGCCCGGAGCTCCAGAAGGTTGATATGGAGCCGGGACTCCGCCGGAGACCAGAGGCCTCTGATCTCTGCCTCTCCCATGTGACCGCCCCATCCCAGAAGGGACGCGTCCGTCACAACTGTGTGCTCTGGCTGGGGAAGGGAGAGGGATCTGCCCATGACCCATTGCCGGTTCGAGAGCCACCACTGCAACTGTTTTGCAGTCCCCTCCGAGATCTGGACGTGATCGGACAGGTTGCCCTGGTGCTGCGCCCACTGGAACTTCAGGTCCCACTGCAGAGCCCGCATATGCCATCTGGCATGATCGACCAGCAGGATGCAGGAGGCCATGAGGCCCAGCAGCCTCAGGGTCATCCGTACCGAAACCCAGGATAAAGGCCGAAAGATCGGAATCATAGCCTGAATATCCCGGACTCGCCGTTCGGGAGGATAAACCCGAAACTGCGTCGTGTCCAGAACTGCTCCGATGAAAAGGAGCTGTGGAGAAGGAATCAGGTGCGACTTTGGCACGTTGATGGAGAACCCCAGCGAGTGCAGGAGTTCGGCCGTTGTCTGGAGGTGGGAGATGACTGCCTGGGACGAGCCCGCCTTCAGCAGCCAGTTGTCGAGGTAGGGGAAGACTAGAACCCCTGCCCGGCGCAGATGGTCTGCGACCACCGCCATCACTTTCGTGAACACCCGAGGGGCGCTGGTAAGGCCAAAGGGGAGCACGGTGAACTGAAAATGCTCGAGGCCTACCGTGAACCACAGGTAACGCCGGTGGGCCGGCAGGACGGGGATGTGGAAATATGCGTCCTGCAAGTCCAACGCTACCATCCAGTCTCCAGGGTCGAGAGCAGTCAAGACCTGAGCTAGGGTGAGCATCTTGAACTTCTCCTTCCGGAGGAAGCGATTGACGTTCCGAAGGTCCAAGATAGGACGCATATCCTCCTTGTCCTTTTTGGGCACCAGAAAGTAGTGGGAGTAGCAACCACGTCCTACTTCTGGGGTCGGAACACGCTCGATGGCCCTCTTGGCCAAGAGGGCCGCAACTTCCTTTTGAAGAAGCACCAAGTGATCCCCTGACATGCGGTGGAATTGAGGTGGCATGGCTTGGGGGATGGTCACGAAGGGGAGGGAGTAGCCCCTTCGGACAATGTCCAAGACCCACCTGTCCGAGGTGATGGCACGCCAGTGGTGAAGGTGATGGCGGACCTTGCCCCCTACTGGCGTGCTGTGCACCTGAAAGGAAGGACTAGGAGGGCTTGGAGGCCGCGGAGGGGGCGGGGTTGGTGGCCTGACCCGCACGCTGGTTGCCTGACCTGCCACGGCGGGAGCCACGTCCTCGGCCACGCGAAGACGCTTGCTGCGCGGGCCGGTGGCTGGGCAGCGGACGTGACTGGGCGCCCCTTCCGTGGCCACGAAAGGGGCGAAAAGCAGATTGTTGCTGTGGGCCCAGGGACTTGGCTGTAGCCCGCGAGTCCTTAAAGCGCTCCAGCGCATGGTCTGCCTTTGTTCCAAAAAGACCGACTCCATCAAAGGGCATGTCCATAAGAGAGTTTTGGACATCACCCGAGAAACCAGTGGTCCTCAGCCAGGCGTGACGGTGCAGCGCCACTGTTGTCGCAAGCGATCTGCCTAGCGAGTCGGCGGTATCAAGGCCACATCTGATGGTGTACTTTGCCGCATCTCTTCCCTCCGCAATGGTGCGGGAAAGCAGTGTCTGGACCTCCTCAGGACACTGGGGCAGAACCTGCGCCACCGAGTCCAACAAGGAGTGGGAATATCGGCCCAAGAGGCAAGTGGTGTTGACTGACCGCAAGCCAGCACTGCCGGAAGAAAAGACCTTCTTCCCAAATTGATCCAGGCGTTTGGATTCCCTATCCGGGGGATTGGTTGGGAAAGCGCTTTGGGAAGCAGAGGCTTGGACCACCAAGCTCTCAGGGGTGGGGTGTAGAGAGAGGTACGGGGGGGTGGCCCGGAGCAGGGCGATGGCGTCGGGCCACGTTCCTATCCACAGGAGCCCCTGTGGTGGGCTTGGACCAGGTGCCCAAAAGAACGTCTGAAAGCGCCTCGTTGAACCGCAGCAGTGGCTCCGAGGAGGTAGCCGCCGGCTGAAGCACTTCCGTCAGGATGTTAGTCCTGACAGCCACTGTAGGCAACTGGAGGTTTAAGGTCCCAGCTGCTCGACGCAACACCGTTGCAAAATTTGCTCCCTCTTCCGTTGCCACGGATGGAGGAGACAGCATGCCAGAGTCAGGGGAGGTGTCCAGCCCACTGGCATCCCCAAGTTCCTCAGTCCAGTCCTGATCAAACTCACACTGCTGTGTGAGAGGGTCATCCGACCCCTCCCAGTTATCTCCGTCCTCCAATTCAGGTTCAAAATAAGGAGGAGGGACATGTGGGACCCAAAGTCCCAGCGGCGTCGGAGCCGGCGTCGAGCGACGCCGGTCAGGCGCCATGTCCGGATCCGGAGAGAACCGGGGAACGACGACGCCCGGAGCCCCGTGTGGCGTCGGGAACGGCACCGGAGACATCGGCGCCGGCGGAGGTGTAGTTAGGTCAACCGGCGTCGATGGGGGTTGCGGCAGCACCGGAGCCGGGATCGAGGCCGGGGCCAGGACCGAGGCTGGTGTTACAGGCGGCGCCGGGACCGGAGTCGCCGGCGGCGCCGGGGAAACCCCTTCAGGGCCCGCGGGGCCCGAAGGCGCACCGGGGGGACCTTGAGTCCCGAAGAGGCGGGCCATGGCCGACAGGAATTCCTGTATCTCGGCCGGAGTCGCCCCGAACCCGGGAAGGACGGGTAATGCGGGGGCGGCTCTACAGGCACTCCCGGAGCCGCGGGGACGGTGCCGATAGGAGCCTCAGCCGAGTCGCGAGACCGGCGAGGCGAAGCCGTCGAGCGATGACGCTTCTTAGACTTTTTATGCTTCGACTTACCGCAGGAGTGCGAAGACTTGGACCCCGACGACCGATGAGGACTCCACGACCGGCCCCTCGACCTCTCACGTGACCGGGGCTTGGTGTGGCGCGGAGCCGACTGCCGGACCTCGAGCTTTCGAGACCGCTCTCGCAAAGCCTTCGGGTGCAATGCCCGGCAGTCGGGGCACGACTTCGTGTCGTGGTCGCGGCCGAGGCAGTAGAGACACTCTAAGTGCGGGTCTGCGATCGACATCATGCGACCACAGACGTCGCAGGGATTGAAGCCGGGCATCCCTACCGACACCTTCGGAGTCGAGAGACTCGTGTAGAAAAACAGTGAAAAATCACCAAAAAGTTAGTCAAAAAAGATGACTAGGGCACTGCTCTTCCCGGATCTGCGCTTACTGGCACGGAAAAAGAAGAACTGACGTCAGCGCGCAGGGGCGGCGTCTAAGTACTGCCCGCGACGTCATCCCGGCGGTCCCGACGCCGACGACGGACGCGGAGCCGCACGACGCCGCCTACCGACGCGCAAGGGTACTGCTATGCAAAAACTTTCCGGATCCAGCCTGACGCCTGGGGATATTCTAAGGTAAGGAATCTGTCACTAACGTGTCTCTTTCAGATGCATCTTTCAATGTGCCCACACAGGAGGCTTCGTGCAGACCGGACCTTCTGCCCAAAATGAGCGGGAGGATTCATCATCCCAACCTTCCCTCGCTGAACTTAGCAGCATGGCTCCTGAGGTCCTACAATACAGACACCTAAATCTCCCTCAGGACTGTATGAACATTTTGAGGGAGTCCAAAAGACCTTCCACGAGAAATTCCTATTCTTTTAAATGGAAGAGATTTTATTTGTGGTGTATACGTAATGGTTTTCAACCTACCAGGGGGCAAGAGGAGGTAATCTTACCTTATCTGCTGCATTTGGCCAAGTCAGGTCTAAAGTATACCTCCATTAAAGTTCACTTGGCTGCCATTACGGCCTACAGGAAATCCCCTAATCAACCTTCCTTCTTCCAGCTCCAGGTGGTTAAGGATTTCTTTCAGGGCTTGAAGAAAGTCTTCCCCCCTGTTCGACCTCCTTCTCCTCCTTGGGAGTTGAACCTGGTTCTGTCCAAACTGATGGGTCCTCCTTTTGAACCTATTCATAAGGCGACCCTTCAGCACCTTACTTGGAAAGCCGCTTTTTTGGTGGCGATTACTTCAGCTCATAGAGTAAGCGAGATTCAGGCGCTCTGTTCCAAAGAACCCTACACGGTTTTCCATCACAACAGAGTAGTGTTGAGAACTCACCCCTCCTTCCATCCGAAGGTGGTGTCTGATTTCCATGTCAACCAAACGATATCTCTGCCCTCTTTCTTTCCCAATCCATCTACGCCAGCAGAAAGGTCTCTTCATTCCCTAGACCTTAAGAGGGTTCTAAAATTCTATTTAGATAAAACAAAGACCATCAGAAAGTCTGATCAATTGTTTCTAAACTATGGTGCTATCAGTACAGGTTTCCCAGCCTCCAAGCGTTCCATTTCCAGATGGATAGTGTCTTGCATCAAGCTGGCTTATCAATTGGCTAATAGAACCCTTCTGGTTTCTCCCAAAGCACATTCCACCAGGGGAAAAGCAGCTACAGTGGCTTTTTTGCACAATGTACCAATGGCCGAGATCTGCAAGGCAGCAACTTGGAAATCGGTGCATACTTTCACGAGACACTATTGTCTCGACTCTGATTCCAGAGCAGATACCCAAGTAGGCCAAGCCTCCTTGAGGAATTTATTTCAATGCTAAAGTCCATTGAATTGTATTTTTTGATGTTTCTACCTTTTATGGTACTCATTTGCCCGCAGGAAGAGGGGATGGGCTTGCTACTCGATTCAAGTGCTTATGACTATTGAAGAGGATCCCCTGGAAGAGAAGGATAAGTTATTTACCTGTAATCCAAGTTCTCTTCCAGGGGTATCCTCATCAAAGTCATAAGCAACCCACCCACCTCCCCGGGCAAATGTACCAAAAGTGTCATCTCTTTGTGCCCTGACCTCCGGGTCTCCGCAAAGAACAACTGACCTAACTGTCACCCCTGAGGCATGATGGGAAGCTAGGGGTCATGGCTGCCTTAAAGGCACAGTGCCAGTTTTTTTTGTTTTCTCTGTATTGGCTTTCAGCTTTCTATGCTTTTGAAGTTACAATGCAGCCTATGGGCTAGCAATGCCTGTTTTTCTCTTTGCAGGTTTATGTTTTCTGCTGTTCATTAAAAGCAGTTCAAGTGTCCTTTGGTTTTCCTGCTTTATTTATATAAGTGCAAAGATAAATTTTACAGCATTACTTAGCCTGTTGGGTTTGGAAGGCTGCATTGATTGTTTTTTAGAAAAATGTATATGTATATATATATATAGAGCTATATATATGTTTTCATATATCATTTTTATATATTTTCCGGGGTCCCCGCGCATGGGTGGGAATATTCAAGTTTTGCAATAGGCAAGAGTCATTGGGAGTTTCGCGTCCTCCAGTTTGGATTAAAAGTATCTCCAAAGGTGTTCAACAAGACTTTGATACCAGTAATTGCCAACTTGCACAAGATGAATATTCAGGTTCATCCTCATCTGGACAATCTTCTCATAATTTCCAGTTCTGCTCAGAAGTTGACATCAGACAATGCAAAGACCCTAAGAATGCTTGGCTTTCTCCTCAATCTCAAGACATCATATCTTGTTCCTTCTCAGAGCCTAATATATATATATTGGAGCCTGGTTCCAGACAGATCTGGGCCTGGCCTGTCTTCCAGTAGAAAGAAGGCTGAAGCTGGTTCACCGATTGTCTACTCTTCTAAGCAAAGATCAAGAATCAGCAAGGGAATTCTTATGAGTCCAGGGAGACATGGTAAGTGTTCACTATTTTCCACAGTTCCTTTAACGGTTTCTGTCTGGCAATGGTCACTCATTATACTGAAATACATTTTGGTATTTCTTTCTTTTAGGAGGCTTCTCTAGTTGACGTTCCTTGGGTCAGATAACATTTGGGGCCTCTTATATTTCACATTCTTCAGCACTGACCTCCAGCAATTTCGAGCTTCTTATCCAGGTAACACATTACCGGAGAGCTAAACTTCAGTGGTGATTAGTTGCTGCTAATCTGGAGATGGAAGTTTCTCTTTCCCCACATCAGCCAATGGTGCCAGCAGGCAGGGCTTGGGAGCAGTTCTGGATTCAGACACAACACAGAGTTTAGAAGATTTACAAAAGAGCCCATTCTTCTGATTGGAGAAAAGTCAGAGCAGTTTGGATGGCTCTCCTAAGGTTTCGGTCCAAGAGCCATTATTTTTGTTTCTCCCTCCCTCCCTTCTTAAACTGGGAGTGTTTGTGTAGGCTTGGAATTAGCAGGAACCGTGAAGGTCTCATTCTCCTTTAATAGATAAAGGTGGGGAGTCATTTTCTTGTTGTTTTTTTCTCCTTAGAGGTGTTTGAGAGGAGTGACTGAAGTGAGGATTCTCCTCACAAATGCATAGAGTAAGTAATGGGAAGTGGAGTAAGTAATCACAGTAATGAAGATTACTGGTAAGTATTCTAGGCAATCCACACCACCCGCATAGAGCTCCAAAGAAACTGCAGAGAGGTAACTAGACACTGCTGACTTAAAAAGTGAACAAAAAGAGGACTGAAAGATGCATTTCAGTCTCATGGAGACATAAACAGCACCACTCCAGTGATGAGCGTTATAGTTTTCTTAAAACCTGTGCCTCACTTGTAGCAGAGCAAGGAACTACTTTGAAAGACACTTAGCACTGCAAATGTAAACATTCTAAACATAAACCACCACAAAATGCCCTGGGTTGATCCAAAACGTGAAGGTCGATTCTGACACGCATTTGTTACATAAAGCTGGCCCCAAAAGCAAACTATTGAAGGGGGCTGACTTAAGCTGAAAACAAAAATAAAGTGAGTAGCGCATAAAAATGAAGCAAGCGGTATGATAGCACCTAGCAGCTGGTGGGCCCTAGAAAATCATAAGAAAATAAAAACCCTTGGCTAGGCCAATAAGTAGACACTTGCCTCTTAAAAGAGCGATCTGTTGCTTTGTCCGTGCTTGTTAATTCTTGTCATAGATTTGTGAATAGCAGTGTCATCACTGTGGTAGTGATGTCTTCTATTTGTATCCCCAGGGGCTGTTTGGTGACGAGACCTTGGCTTTTACTCTTAGTGGATGCCCCACAAGCAGCACTTTAGGTGTTCTAGTAGTCAGAGGATTATGGCTACTGGCGACTTTCCACACTGGCACCTCATTGCTCCGGCGGTGTCTGACAATCTCAACTCTTTTCCTCAACCTCACCAGAGCACTGGTTAACTTAGAATCATTGGTGACGTGTCGTCATCCATGCTGGGATGCCATGGGAGATGGTACAAGCGTCCATTTTAGAGTTCATGAGTGTGGGATTCATTAATGTGTGGGGTGTGTTGTATGTGGTGTCTGTTTCAGCCGAGGAGCATTTCTGTTTTCTGGGGACTGAATCTCAAGCAACCAGAAGATGTCTTCAATGGCAATCATGATTTGAATGTCGTTAATGCAAACCTGATGGCGTCCACTGCATTAAGGGTGAACGAGTTAGTGATTATGTTGGGATGTGGTTCAGAAGTGGTTTACATTGTGTTGGGAGGTGTGACGGGGACAGTTGCAGGGGTGTTTGGGCTACTGAAGTGATATTAAAGTTGTTTGCAGGCATGTCACCTGGCTAATTGGGTATTCCTACGGGCGTGCAGATAACCATTACAGTGGTACCTGGAGTAATTCATGTGTGTAAAGGATTGGTATACTCATGGGACAATGGTCTCTCTCTCACTCTTTCTTTGCAGCTTGCACCCTGCTACCTACTAGAACATCTAGAACAGTTTCCCCTGGACTGCTGGGGAACTCTCCGTTTAAACAGGACAGTTACCTCTTCTACTCTACAGAGCATTGGTCTCTGGCTCAACACTCCATACTGATGAGCTAAATACTGCTTATTAATTTAAATTGGTTGAACATAATAGGAGAACAGCTTGACTTTAAAGCACAGTGAAGACCTCACTGTAGCATACATTTCAATCAATCAATCAGGGAATTGTAAGCGCGCTACTCACCCGTGAGGGTCTCAAGGCGCTGAGGGGGGGTCCGCAGATCTGTTTAGCCGAAGAGCCAGGTCTTGAGGGCCTTCCTGAAGGTGTTCAGGGAGGGGCGCGTCTGATGTCTGCCGGTAGCTCGTTCCAGGTCTTGGCTGCAATGTGAGAGAAGGATCTTCCGCCTGCTCTGGCTCTGTGGATGCGCGGGGTTTCGGCCAGTGCGAGGTTGGAAGATCGGAGGTTTCTTTTGGGTACGTGGAAGTTGATTCTGTCGTTGAGGTATTTGGGTCCGTTGTTGTGTAGGCATTTGTAGGCGTGAGTGAGGATTTTGAAAGTGACTCCTTTCTCCACGGGGAGCCAGTGGAGACTTCGTCGGTGTTGGCTGATGTGTTCGTGTCGGGGGATGCCGAGGACGAGTCTGGCGGCGGTGTTCTGTACTGTCTGGAGTTTACGGAGTAGGGACTTGTTGATGCCGGCGTAGAGTGCGTTTCCATAGTCCAGTCTGCTGGTGATGAGTGCGTGGGTGATTGTCTTCCTTGACTCGGGGGGGATCCACTTGAAGGTCTTGCGGAGGATGCGGAGGGTGATGAAGCAGCTGGAGGTGACGGCGTTGACCTGTCGGTTCATGGAGAGTGATGAGTCGAGTACGATGCAGAGGTTCTTGGCGTGGTCTGAGGGGGTAGGTGGGCTTCCGAGGGCGGTCGGCCACCAGGTGCTGTCCCATGCAGAAGGGGTGGTACCGAGGACGAGGACTTCTGTCTTCTCGGCGTTGAGCTTCAGGCAGCTGTTGGTCATCCAGACTGCGACGTCTTGCATTCCTTTCTGGAAGTTGAGTTTGGCAGTGGTGGGGTCTTTGGTGAGGGAGAGGATGAGCTGGGTGTCGTCGGCGTAGGATACGATGTTGAGGCCGTGTTGTCGGACGATGGCTGCGAGGGGGGCCATGTAAATGTTGAAGAGGGTGGGGCTCAGTGATGAACCCAGTGGGACTCCGCAGGTGATTTTCGTGGGGTCGGAGAGGAAGGGTGGGAGTCTGATCCTTTGGCTTCTTCCGGTGAGGAATGATCGGATCCAGTCCAGGGCTGTTCCTTGTATGCCTGCGTCGTGTACTCTGACGACTAGTGTGCGATAGGAGACGGTGTCGAAGGCCGCTGATTGGTCGAGTAGGATGAGGGCTGCGGAGTGGCCTTGGTCCAGGAGGGTGCGGATGTCGTCTGTGGCGGCGAGTGGGGCGGTCTCTGTGCTGTGGTTGCTTCGGAATCCGGATTGGGACGGGTCGAGGACGGCGTTTTCTTCAATGAATCGTGTCAGTTTCCTGTTGACTGTTTTCTCTGCAACTTTGGCTGCGAAGGGGAGGAGCGAGATGGGCCGATAGTTCTTGAGGTCGGTGGGGTCAGCTGTGGGCTTCTTGAGCAGGTGTCTGACTTCTGCGCGCTTCCAGTCGTCTGGGAAGGTGCCTGTTTTGAAGGTGGTGTTGATGGTGCGTTGTAGTTCGGGTGCGATGGTGGCCACGGCTCTGTGGTAGATGTGAGGGGGGCAGGGGTCGGTGGGGGCCCCCGAGTGGATGCTTTTCATGGTCGAGGCAGTGTCTTCGGCCATGATCGGTGTCCAGTTGGAGATGGTGGGCTGGCTGGTGTTTCTGGGGGGCGGGGGGCCGTCTGTGGCACCTGGTGGATCTTCGATGAAGTTGTCGTAGAGATTTTTGATCTTGAGGTGGAAATAGGTTCCAAGCTTGTCGCAGAGGTCTTGGGATGGGGTGATGTCTGTGGCTTCGCTGCGTGGGTTGGTGAATTCTTGAATGACACTGAAAAGTTCCTTGGAGTTGGTGGAGTTGGCCAGGATTTTGTTGTGGATGAAGTTCCTTTTGGTGGCTCTGATCTGGTTGTGGTAGTCTGTCATGGCGTCCTTGTAGGTGGTGTGGTTTTCGGTTGTCTTGGTGTTTCTCCAGTTCTTCTCCAGGCGTCTGCAGGTGCGTCTGGCTTCTTGGAGAGCGGTTGTGAACCAGGCGGCTTTCCTGGGGCGTTGTCTGTCGGGGTTGCGGAGCGGGGCGAGCTCATCTGCGCAGTTGGAGGTCCAGGTGTGGAGTTCTCTGGCTGCGTCGTTTGCGCTGTTTGCATTGGGTGCCCAGGTGTGGTTGTCTCGGTTGAGGGTGGAGTTAAGTTGCTCGTCGGTAACCTTGCTCCAGTTCCTTCGTGGTGGGCGTGGGGCTGGTTTGGGTGCCTTGGGTTTGTTGATGGCGAAGTGTACGCAGTGGTGGTCGGTCCATGGCGGCTGCGTACATTTCAGATCACTACCCGGTTCAGGCAAATTTTAGTTTTAGTTGGGCCGGTCTATGGGAGAACCACTTTGATACTATGCAGATCGTCTATGCAGTCAATAAAGCCCATATCAGTGAAACAACCCTAAACAACTCACACACTTTTCAAACTCAGTCAAACCGTGACAGCAACTGCTCAAATGCACAAGACAACGAAATAAAAATTCCAATTTATTAAAATTGAAAGTGAGCTTATAATTGAAGCAACAATCAATATCTTCTTAGATCAGTAAATAGAAATGGCATTTAATGGCACAGAACTAATACAACTTTAACTGTGTATAGGAAAAAGCGGGCAAAACAGACTGAGAAGAGTGACTGATAAGTGAAACCATAGTCAGGAATATAGGTAATTAATTGGAATTTTATTTTTTCATTATACTCAATTGTTTTTTACTTGATTCTACAATAAATTTAAGTATTTCATTTTAAAATGACATTGATGTCATCTTTGATCTTTTGTTATATACTTTCAGAAGTACCAATAGAAATGTGCATGCATAGTAGCTGTATTACAAGTAACACGATTTAGCGCCTCACCTTGGATCTGTGGACGGTTCGCCATGTGCAACAGTGCCCATCTCAAGGTAGTGGTGATGGTCTCGCTTCCTCCCAGAAAGAGATCTATCACAACTTGCTCAAGGTTCTCCTCATCATAAGTAGACAAGGGATTTATTTTCATCTAATAATGAAATTTGTGAAAGGAAGGTTAGAACGGGAAGAGCTAGGAAAGCGGTGCAGTGTTAAAATTATTAAGCTTTATTAATGCTAAATCATCGTTATCATTATGTAAGTCTGCATTAGTCAAAGATGCATCCCTCTAGTAATGGTATAGCATTGTTGGCACAAGTGCATCATTTCGGAACAATGAAGATGAATGAAACCCATTGAACATTACTAGCTACAGTAATTTTTCCCAAACCCACAACAGCAACATGTTGTGGTCTTACAGTGGTACTGATGAAGAAGATGCTATTTGTGTTGGAGATATGTCCCATAAATCGGTTCATACAATTCGTGTGGAAGTAAATACCACCGAATAGCCAGGTAATGTAAAGATCTTCAGCTGGAGATGAGGATACAGTTTGTATTAGAGCTATGGGAAATTCATAAAATTTCCTTTTGCTAAATTATGTGAAATTACTAGAAAATTATGCGTAATTATGTAAACTGCATCTTTGGCACATCGGATCAAAAAAATAGCATGAATGGAATTCAGAGTTGCACAGACATGTGGCCATTTTGTTTCACTCTTGCATGCTCTTGTTGAGCTCTCCCTCATAAGGCCCCATCCATTTCCATCCACCCCATTCTGGTCCAATTCTCCCATTGCCCTACAGTAACTAAAACTCATGACTTATTGAAAGACTGCATTAATAACCTCACTGCAACGTCTGATATGACATCATTGATGACAACACTGTGTATGGTGGGAGCGGGAGTTATAGTTACTGTAGGGCACGAGTTATACGGCCACATGTACAATGCATTTTTCCATTCGCAAATGGGCAGAATCGCCCGTTTGCAAACACAAAAGGCTTTTTGAAATGTATAAATCCCTATTTATGATTCGGTAACCTATTACCGAATCGCAAATTGGGTTTGCAATTCGGTATTAGGAAGGGGCGTGTTTAGGGCTACCCTTCCTAATACCGAACCTCAGGGGTATGCAAGAATGTTTTGTGACCAAAATGCGGTTCCAAAACATTCCCATTTTGCCACCTACTTCAAGTAGGTAGTAACCCATTCGCAAATGGGAAAGGGGCCCCAAGGGACTCCTTCCCCTTTGTGAATGTTTGTAAAAATGTTTTTTAAGAGCAGGCAATGGTTCCACAGACAACTTCTTAACCTTAAAAAATGAAAAGAAAACTTTCCATTTTTCTTTTTGAAATGCAACCCGTTTTCCTTAAAGGAAAACAGGCTGCATTTAAAAAAAGATTGCTTTATTTAAAAGCATTCACAGACATGGTGGTCTGCTGACCCCAGCACGCCACCATCCCTGTGATTTTTGCGATTCGCAGTAGGTCGCAATCCGAGACATACCTCATTAGTTTTCATGAGGTAGGTCTATTTGCGACCTCTGGGAATCGCAAAATGTGTAAACCACACATTTGTGCATGGATCTTTGTAATGACCAAATCGCAAAAAATCGCTATTTGTTAATCACAAACACTTATCTTTGTATATGTGGCCCATAGTTACTTGAGATAACTATACCTGGTTAATTTCAGTGGTTTTGTTGATTTAGAACATTGTTTTAACGGACATTTTGGCCTGACTATAACGTACCAAAAAAACATTTAAAAATATTATTTCAATCCCTAAATATAATGTCACTTTCACCTTTGTTTTTTCAGTGAATATATATGTGTGTGTGCCCAATATAGAAACCTTCATTTTATATATTTTAATAAATGCCCTATGTGTGTGTGTATATATATATATATATATATGTGCATTTGAAACATCCAAAAGGATAGGCACGGAGAATTTAAAAGCACCACTCTGTCGCTTGACATGTTATTTGGCGAGCATTGAGAAAGGCGAAAACCGAAACACACCTACTTGCATTAAAATTACTGAGTTTTTAGCCTGTGAGTGCTCCGTGCCTCTCCTTTTTGGATGTTTCAAATGCAGATATCGTGAGTCCACCCTCACGCAACGGAGGCACCCGCCCTGAGTGCAGGTGAGTTACTGGTGGGTTTACTGAAGCGAATATATATATATATATATATATATATATATATATATATATATATATATATATATATATATCAAAGCTCCAAGAGTACCCAACGTACAAGGAGCACTCGGACAGCAGCCACAAGTTTAGAAGGTATGCGCACATCCAGCATACCGATTCCATGAGCAGCTCGACCGCCGTTAATGCCTGACGCGTTTCTGGAGTATCTCAACTCCTCCTCAGAGGCTTCGGCTACCCTGCCGCGGAGGAGCACCACCCCGAGATTCAAGGGGGCCACATGGTTTGCTATTTACCGAGCCATAAGAGTGGGACAGCAGCTTAGGATTTAGCACGCACTAGCATACCGAGGCCCATTGAGGGCTTGCTATTTTGCCAGCAGTGATTAACAGTGCTTACCATCTGTGGAATTATTATGGACACTACAAATCCCAGACTACTCCGTTTGAGACGTGACGGAGCAGCCCATCCAGGACGTATTATTTAGTATTTAAATACGGGGTGGTGTCCCGCGCTTTTCGAACTGCCGAAGCCTCTGAGGAGGAGTTGAGATACTCCAGAAACGCATCAGGCATTAACGGCGGTCAAGCTGCTCATGGAATCGGTATGCTGGATGTGCGCATACCTTCTAAACTTGTGGCTGCTTTCCGAGGGCTCCTTGTACGTTGGGTACTCTTGGAGCTTTGATATTAAACGCGGCTACCCTGCCGCGAGGAGCACCACCCCGAGATTCAAGGGGGCCACGTGGTTTGGTATTTACCGAGCCATAAGAGTGGGACAGCAGCTTAGGATTTAGCGCGCACTAGCATACCGAGGCCCATTGAGGGCTTGCTATTTTGCCAGCAGTGATTAACAGCGCTTACCATCTGTGGAATTATTATGGACACTACAAATCCCAGACTACTCCGTTTGAGACGTGACGGAGTGGTCCATCCAGAGCGTACTATTTAGTATTTAAATACGGGGTGGTGTCCTGCGCTTTCGAACTGCCGAAGCCTCTGAGGAAGAGTTGAGATACTCCAGAAACGCGTCAGGCATTAACGGCGGTCGAGCTGCTCATGGAATCGGTATGCTGGATGTGCGCATACCTTCTAAACTTGTGGCTGCTGTCCGAGTGCTCCTTGTATGTTGGGTACTCTTGGAGCCTTGATATTAAACGCGGCTACCCTGCTGCGGAGGAGCACCACCCCGAGATTCAAGGGGGCCACGTGGTTTGGTATTTACCGAGCCATAAGAGTCGGACAGCAGCTTAGGATTTAGCGCGCACTACCATACCGAGGCCCGTTGAGGGCTTGCTATTTTGCCAGCAGTGATTAACAGCGCTTACCATCTGTGGAATTATTATGGACACTACAAATCCCAGACTACTCCGTTTGAGACGTGAAGGAGCGGCCCATCCAGGGCGTACTATTTAGTATTTAAATACGGGGTGGTGTCCCGCGCTTTTCGAACTGCCGAAGCCTCTGAGGAGGAGTTGAGATACTCCAGAAACGCGTCAGGCATTAACGGCGGTCAAGCTGCTCATGGAATCGGTATGCTGGATGTGCGCATACCTTCTAAACTTGTGGCTGCTTTCCGAGGGCTCCTTGTACGTTGGGTACTCTTGGAGCTTTGATATTAAACGCGGCTACCCTGCCGCGAGGAGCACCACCCCGAGATTCAAGGGGGCCACGTGGTTTGGTATTTACCGAGCCATAAGAGTGGGACAGCAGCTTAGGATTTAGCGCGCACTAGCATACCGAGGCCCATTGAGGGCTTGCTATTTTGCCAGCAGTGATTAACAGCGCTTACCATCTGTGGAATTATTATGGACACTACAAATCCCAGACTACTCCGTTTGAGACGTGACGGAGTGGTCCATCCAGGGCGTACTATTTAGTATTTAAATACGGGGTGGTGTCCTGCGCTTTTCGAACTGCCGAAGCCTCTGAGGAAGAGTTGAGATACTCCAGAAACGCGTCAGGCATTAACGGCGGTCGAGCTGCTCATGGAATCGGTATGCTGGATGTGCGCATACCTTCTAAACTTGTGGCTGCTGTCCGAGTGCTCCTTGTATGTTGGGTACTCTTGGAGCCTTGATATTAAACGCGGCTACCCTGCTGCGGAGGAGCACCACCCCGAGATTCAAGGGGGCCACGTGGTTTGGTATTTACCGAGCCATAAGAATCGGACAGCAGCTTAGGATTTAGCGCGCACTACCATACCGAGGCCCGTTGAGGGCTTGCTATTTTGCCAGCAGTGATTAACAGCGCTTACCATCTGTGGAATTATTATGGACACTACAAATCCCAGACTACTCCGTTTGAGACGTGACGGAGCGGCCCATCCAGGGCGTACTATTTAGTATTTAAATACGGGGTGGTGTCCCGCGCTTTTCGAACTGCCGAAGCCTCTGAGGAGAAGTTGAGATACTCCAGAAACGCGTCAGGCATTAACGGCGGTCGAGCTGCTCATGGAATCGGTATGCTGGATGCGTTTCTGGAGTATCTCAACTCCTCCTCAGAGGCTTCGGCAGTTCGAAAAGCGCGGGACACCACCCCGTATTTAAATACTAAATAATACGTCCTGGATGGGCCGCTCCGTCACGTCTCAAACGGAGTAGTCTGGGATTTGTAGTGTCCATAATAATTCCACAGATGGTAAGCGCTGTTAATCACTGCTGGCAAAATAGCAAGCCCTCAATGGGCCTCGGCATGCTAGTGCGTGCTAAATCCTAAGCTGCTGTCCCACTCTTATGGCTCGGTAAATAGCAAACCACGTGGCCCCTTGAATCTCGGGTGGTGCTCCTCTCTGCGGCAGGGTAGCCAAGCTTCTGAGGAGGAGTTGAGATACTCCAGAAACGCGTCAGGCATTAACAGCGGTCGAGCTGCTCATGGAATCGGTATGCTGGATGTGCGCATACCTTCTTAACTTGTGGCTGCTGTCCGAGTGCTCCTTGTACGTTGGGTACTCTTGGAGCTTTGAGATATATATATTCGCTTCGTAAACCCACCAGTAACTCGCCTGCACGGTGGCTGGATATGACCTACAATTACTTCCTGTGCTCACATGCCTTATATTTTTCACAGGCATCATGGTACTTGAAGTCCAAAAGTTGTTTGCATTTAAACTGTTGCTGGGTTCGCACTGTTATTGACATATAACTGAAGGTCTTCATTGATAATTTATTGCCCAAATGTAACTATGGGGGTTTGCCTGATGTCTTCTGGCTCCGTGCAACTATCATCTGCTTCAAAAACACCCCATTCTATTTTTTTTTTCTTAGTCTCCTTTGCGTGCGTGTTATTTTACCACCGGTATTCCTGGAATCAATAAGGAATTTCCTTTCAAGTTGCCAATTTCTTCAATTAGGCACTGTAATTTGTAGAGCTGCCAAAGTGAACTTTGAAACCCCGGACCTCTCACTCTAATGAGGTCGCATCGAAAGGAAAACAGTTCAGCTACAGACACGCCCTCCTCTTTTTCATTGTGGGGGCGTAAGTTATAGTTAGCTCAGGTAACTAGAACTGCTGAATTTCTTTGGTTTTGTACGAGTGAAATGTGAGCCTAACTATAACGTCCCTGAAATCTTTGTTTTTTTCAGTGAATTTCTAAGGTTTTTTAAGGTCTATATCCTAACTATAACGTCCCTGTAACCTTTGTTTTTTAACTGAATTTCCAAGGTTTTTTTTAAATTCTATTTCCTAACTATAACATCCCTGTAACTTTTAGTTTTTTAAGTGAATTTATAACGTTTTTTCATTTTATTTCCTAACTGTAACTTGTAACCTTTTAGAGTGAGTGTGTGACTAGGGGCATTAGTGTCTCAATGTCTGTGAGTGGGTGTGTGATTGTCTGAGTTGGCCTGGGAGTGGGTGCATAATTGTATCACTGCATGTGTGTGTGGATGCATGAGTGTCTAAGTGGGTCAGGGAGTGGTTGCAGGAGTGTCTGACTGGTTGCATGAGTGTCTGAGTGGGGTTGCGAGTGCCTCCATGTGTGTGAGTCAGTATCTAAGTGAATGCATGAGTGTCTAAATGGGTCTGTGAGTGGGTACATGTCTCACTGGGTGTGTGAGTGGGTGTGTGAGTGTCTGAGTGGTTGAGTGAGTCTGAGTGGGTGTGTGAGTGTCTGAGTGGGTCTGTGATGGGTGTGAGTGTGTCTGAGTGGGTTTGTGAGTGCCTTCAAGAGTGTGTCAGTCAGTCTGTGAGTGACTGCACGAATGTCTGAGTTGGTCTGTGAGTGGGTGCATGAGTCAGTGGGTCTGTGGGTGGGTGTGTGAGTCTCTAAGTGGGTCTGTGAGTCGGGCGTGAGTCTCTGAGTAGATCTGTGAGTGGTAGAGAGAGATTATGAGTGAATCTGTAAGTGGGTGTCTGGGTCTGTGAGTGGCTGTGAGAGTGTCTGATGTGTTCTGTGAGTGCTTGAGTGGGTTCTGCTAGTTCTCCGCTCGTTTTCTGCCTTTTTCTGCTCACTTCTGCCCTTTTTTTGCCTCTTTCTGCTCGTTGCTGACTTTTATTTTTCCTCTGCAGCTCGTTTCTGACCATTATTTGCCTCTTTCTGCTTGTTTCTGACCTGTATTTTGCCTTTTTTCTGCTTGTTTCTGACCTCTAGTTTGCCCCTTTCTGATCTCTATTTTGCCTCTTTCTGCTCGTTGCTGACCTTATTTTGTCTCTAGCTCCTCGTTTCTGACCTTTATTTTGACTCTTTCTGTTTGTTTCTGACCTATTTTGCATCTTTCTGCTAGTTTTTGACCTATGTTTTGCCTCAGTCTGCTCGTTTTTGTTCTCCATTTTGCCTTTTTCTGCTCATTGCTTGCATTTATTTTGCCTTTTTCTGCTCGTTTCCGACCTCTATTTTGCCCCTTTCTGCTCATTTCTGATCTCTATTTTGCCTCTTTCTGCCCGTTGCTGGCCATTATTTTGCCTCTTTCTGCTCATTTCTGATCTCTATTTTGCCTCTTTCTGCTAGTTGCTGGCCTTTATTTTGCCTCTTTCTGCTAGTTTCTGACATTTATTTTGCCTCTTTCTGCTTGTTGCTGCCCTTTATTTTGCCTCTTTCTGCTCATTGCTGACATCTATTTTGCCTCTTTCTGCTATTTTCAGACCTTTATTCTGCCTCTTTCTGCTCGTTTTTGACCTTTATCTTGCCTCTTTCTGCTCATTGCTGACCTTTACTTTGCCTCGTTCTGCTCGTTGCTGATCATTATTCTGCCTCTTGCTGCTCGTTCCTGGCCTCTATTTTGCCTCTTTCTGCTCGTTGCTCGCCTCTATTTTCCCACTTTCGGCTCGTTGCTCGTCTCTATTTTCCCTCTTTTGGCTAGTTTCTGACCTTTATTCTGCCTCTTTCTGCTTGTTTCTGGCTTTTATCTTGTCTCTTTCTGCTCATTGCTCACCGTTATTCTACCTCTTGCTGCTTGTTTCTGACCTTTATTTTGCCTTTTTGTGTTTGTTACTGATCTCTATTTTGTCTCTTTCGGTTTGTTGCTGGCCTCTATTTTGCCTCTTTCTGCTCATTGCTCACCTTTATTTTCCCTCTTGCTGCATGTTCCTGACCTTTATTTTGCCTCTTTCTGCATGTTGCTGGGCTCTATTATCCCTCTTTCTGCTCATTTCTGACCTTTATTCTGCCTTTTCTGCTCTTTTCTGACTTTAATCTTGCCTCTTTCTGCTCATTGCTGACCTTTACTTTGCCTCTTTCTGCTCGTTGCTGATCATTATTCTGCCTCTTGCTGCTCATTCCTGGCCTCTATATTGCCTCTTTCTGCTCGTTGCTCGCCTCTATTTTCCCTCTTTCGGCTCGTTGCTTGTCTCTATTTTCCCTCTTTCGGCTAGTTTCTGACCTTTATTCTGCCTCTTTCTGCTTGTTTCTGACTTTTAACTTGTCTCTAACTGCTCATTGCTCACCGTTATCCTACCTCTTGCTGCTTGTTTCTGACCTTTTTTTTGCCTTTTTGTGTTTGTTGCTGATCTCTATTTTGTCTCTTTGTGCTTGTTGCTAGCCTCTATTTTGCCTCTTCCTGTTCGTTCCTGACCTTTATTTTGCCTCTTTCTGCATTTTGCTGGGCTCTATTATCCCTCTTACTGCTCATTTCTGACTTTTATTCTGCCTTTCTGCTCTTTTCTGACTTTTATCTTGCCTCTTTCTGCTCATTCCTGACCTTTATTCTGCCTCTTTCTGCTTGTTTCTGACCTTTATTTTGCCTTTTTCCACTAGTTTCTGACCTTTATTTTGCCTCTTTCTGCCGGTTTCTGACCTTTATTCTGCCTCTTTCTGCTCGTTTCTGACAATTATTTTGCCTCTTTCTGCTCTTCCCCCAGGGCAGCGAGGGAGCCTCAAGGCCCCCGCGGTCCCAGCGGCTTCCTTCTGCTGCGGGAGCCGGCATTGCAGCTGTACATCCAATGGAAGATGTCTTTAAAGACAGTTATCCATAACCAAAGTTGCTTAGCCCATATCGGTTTCCCTCCCTAGTCTCTGTAATCATTAAATTCAAAATGTCTCAAATCTGTACTGTAACCTTTCGTGCAGAAAGAAGAGTCTGAAACAATTAGTTTTGGTATTAAAAGGTCTGTGTTTTTGCTCTGGCAACACATAGCGCATTCAAAACTGCAATTTGTTCAGTGTATTGTATTGTAATTGCATTTATATAGCGCTTACTACCCCTGATGAGGCGTCAAATCGCTTTTTCGGCGAGTAGCACGCTACTCTGGAACCCATAAAGGATTAGTGTTGAATTAGTATAGTGAAATATGAAAGTTATTTGAATGGTGGATATGTAAGCCAGTTATTTGGATTCAGAAGGCTAGCGGACGGCTAGAATAGGGAAAAAGGTTTGCATTTATATAGTGCTTGTTACCCCTGATGGGGTGTTGAAGCGCTTTTGGCGAGTAGCACGCTACTCCGGAACCCATAAAGGATTAGTGTTGAATTAGTATAGTGAAATATGAAAGTAATTTGAGTGGTGGATATTAGTCAGTTATTTGGATTGAGAAGGATAGCGGAGGGACAGAAGAGGGAAAAAAGGTTTGCATTTATATAGTGCCTGCTAACTCTGATGGGGTTTTGAAGCATTTTTTTCGGCAAGTAGCATGCCACTCCGGAACCCATAAAGGATTAGTGGTGAATTAGTGTAGTGAAATATGAAAGTAATTTGAGTGGTGGATATGTTAGTCAGTTATTTGGATTGAGAAGGGTAGCGGAGGGAAAATGGTTTGCATTTATATAGCGCTTGCTATCCCTGATTAGGTGTTGAAGCGCTTTTTCGGCGAGTAGCACGCTACTCTGGAACCTTTACAGGATTAGTATAGTGAAATATGAGTAGACATGTTAGTCTGTTATTTGGATTGAAAAGGATAGTGGAGGGCTAGAAGAGGGAAGGATTTTGACTTTTTTTTGTTTTTTGGGATGAGTAAAAGGGATGTGGAGGGAAAGAGTCAGAGGGAAGGGTTTAGAAAGGCTTGTTTGGGGGATCGGAATAGTAAAAGAGGTATGAGATGATGCAAGGAGGGGTAGAGTAGGGAAGAGTCTAGAAAGGGTTATTTTGGGGATGATAGTATGGGGTTTGGGATGAATGAGAGAGTGGAGGTAGAGGATATATTGATAGAGGTATAGGGTGAGAAATAGGGTAGTGCATTGGATATGCTGAATTATAATAAAAGTAATAAATATATAGATCCATAAGTACATGGAAAATATATAGATGCATAAAGGAAGGAATATATGTAGATTAAAGATATGATATTGATAGAGGTATAGGGTGAGAAAAAGGGTAGTGCTTTGGAAAGAGTAGTAGAAAGAGGTTTGAGATGAGTCAGAGAGTTTAGGTAGAGGATATATTGAGAGAGGTATAGGGTGAGAAATAGGGAACTGCATTGGATAGGCTGAATTAGCAGAAAAGTAATAAATATATAGAGCCAAGTACATGGCATTGAGATGAGTCAGAGAGTTGAGGTAGAGGATATATTGAGAGAGGTGTAGGGTGAGAAATTGGGAAGTGCATTGGATATGCTGAATTAGCAGAAAACTAATAAATAAATAGATCCAAGTACATGGACGGTATAAGGATGCATAAAGGAAGTAATGTATAGATTAAAGATGCATTAAATAAATTCCAGCTTTCAAATGTTGTTGTACTTAAAAAGTGGAGTATCCTATGGACTTCGTATTTATGTGTTTCATTTTAAACTCCATACTCTCAAATAGTCCTTCAACAACTGCACATAATGGTCTGTTTTGTTGTGTCCTAACCACTGCAAGCTTTGCAGATCTGTCTGTATAAAAAGCTGTGTGATGTTCTGCTACTGGTCTGACGTGCTGTGCTTATGGAACTGCCTCCTGGTAATGAAGAAATGTTCCCCGTCATATTCAACGCCTGGATACCCTCATGGGTGACAAGTAGCGCTCTACAAATCTACTGATTGATTGATACTCAAATTGTATGTCTGAACTAATTTAGCTTGGGCCCACTGCACCCATCTAAAGTTTAAAGCTATAAACAAGTATGCTCTCTTTTGTGACTGCTTCCTTGTGCTTCAGGCCTTTCATTAATTACAGCTAGACTTTTCTCCACTGGTGTAGATGCTATGTTGACGCTAAATAAGGATGAGGTTTATTGGCTGTAAGTGTGGTCTGACCTTCCATGCCCACTATTTTGGTTACATCTACATGGGTAGGAACTATCCTGATTACCATAATGCATTGTGTCTGCAAATAGGCAGAAACAACCAGGTCTATCTGCAACTCCTTCCGTGTGCAAGTATGCTTTTAACTCTTTCTGCATAGTTGTGAAGGCGTGTTCAACCAAAATCTAAAAACCTATCAGTGCTTGTATGTTTTTGAGTGTGTCACAGGTTTCATATGTTCCACAATCCTCAAGGAACTTAGTGCTAGCCATTTTCCCTCTCTAGACAATTCACAGCACAGAAAAGTCACATTTAAAAATCCAATTTTTTATTTTCCAAAATTATTTTTGCAACTTACATCTACATGTAGTAAATGTTCTAATTAAACATAGGTTATGTAAATATCATCCACACAGGACACTGCATTCACAAATTAGGGCAGCAATTCAATGATGTGCACTGAGAAAAGACCCGTCTGCTAATTTATACCTAAATGGTAATTGAGTAAACGCCAATTGTATCCCTATTGTGAAAAACATTGAGCTAGTCCAGTCAAACTCCCCTTCAATAAGAATTTTAGTTATATATATTAAACCTGGTTTGCTTAATGCCCATCTGGAGTTTCAATCATAATAGAGTCTTTACTCTCCTCCATATTCAGAAGGAGCTTTAGTTTGAGGCAGGCAATCCTATTTCCTGGCTCATTTTCTGGGACATCGATCGCTCAGTCTCTGGTCTTCAGAAGGGCTTTTTTGTGAGGCCTTTCCCCTTTTGCTAACAGCTACCCTCTTTTGCACTTGCATCTGTCCTTATCCTTTTCAATCCCCTATCAGTTGCTGATTACCTTGCCCCTTTTCAAGTTCCTGAAATAAATGGGCGCTCTTTTGTGGATCATCCCTCCGCAGCCCAGAGACCTGTCGAGAGCGAGAATAACACTCATCAGAGAATCAACACCACTCAAGTCTCTAATACATTTTTCTATTTCTCAAATATAAGCCCCTTCATCATCTTCTCTAGAGTAAAAGTATTTATTTTTCTTACGGAATCCACCCTTTGTTTAAATGCTCCCCTATCCCCCCGCTTATAAGGTTTCTTTTCTTATGTATTTTCTTAGTTTTCTGGTTTAGATTTTAATTGATTGTTGTTCCTTAGTTTCCAGAGTGTCTATTTTCATAGAGACCTAAACATGAGAAATCATTTGAGGCAATCCCTTGTCTTTCTGATCCTGCAAGATAGTTTAATATCTTTGGTGTATGGCCAAAAGCATTTCATTGCTATTTATATTACCAACATTTTTTTCTGTAACATTATCTATAGTGCCAATTAATTCCATGCCAATGTCTCCTGTCAAAAGAAGCACCATGTTCTTTCTGAATCTGTCAAGGGACTTCTGGCAATACTGCTATTGAGGGATTGCCATTTGTGGTTTTACATAAGATTGCAAATATGCTTACCTTTGACTTGTATGGCGGAGATTAGGCGCCTTTCCTATAGAAGGTGCACAATAAATTTTTCCTCTGTTTGTTTTGTGGTCTAGAATGTTGGTACTCTGCTTCATATATTCCTAGTGATTCAAAGTGGAACCTTATTCCACTTAACGGGCAATGTCCTTTTTTAGGTCAAGCCTAGGCAGCGCATGCGCTGCTCTGCGAGGCATGCTGTATCTGGAATAGGGGCTTGAAGCACCTTCCATCTTTTCCATTGGCTCCTGTTTCTGCCCTTCATAAATGCCTGCTTTTGTTTGGTCAGTATGCTTAATTATTCCTGCCTTTTGATCTTTCCGACCCTCCCAGGAGACAGCCCCTGTTACATGTGAGCTTACTTTTTTTTTTATTTTCGGTTCCTTTGGGCGCACTCTTTTATTTATTGTTTGCCTCAGCTCGTGTATCAGCAAAGTGCCCTCATGTTTTCCACGGCATTTGCATTCTGTTAAAATGTGGGCTTTTGTTTGTGTATTCGCGATCACCCGATCCTGTACGAAAGATAATGTGCTGCATGGCTAAATACTAAATGTGGGCTTTTGTTCATCTACACGCGTTCACCCGATCCTGTACGCATGGTAATGTGCTGCATGGCTAAATACTAAATGTGGATTTTTGTTCATGTGCGCGCGTTCACCTGATCCTGTATGCATGATAATGTGCTGCATGGCTAAATACTTCTTTTCCATTCATACCGAGCACTTCCAACGCGGCATGCAGCGCTTTCAAGGCTTGCGCAGCGTCCGTTTTACTAGCGCTGCGCTTTAACTACTTGTTTTTAATTTTGTAATTACAGCTAGTTTTCCAGCAAAATGATGGCCCGGTACGCCGCGCTTTTGAGGATCTTATGGCTCCCGTTTTACGAGCACCGCGCTTTAACTACTTATTTTTAGTTTATTTACAGTTAGTTTTCCTGCAAAATGGCGGCTCAGCGCACCGCGCTTTCGAGGCTCTTGTGGCACCCATTTCATGAGCGCCGCGCTTTAACTACTTGTTGAAACTCTGACAACATAGAAATTTAGTTTTGAGCGATTTATTTTTGTGCGTGATTTTAGCCTAGGGCAAGCGTTCACATTGCAGTCGTACACTGTTTTAAACATGTATATCAAGTGTTTCTAGCTCATTTTTGCAAAAGTTTAGGTATTCATGTTGCACACGTTTGCGTGTGTTGATGAACTGTATGGCTCACACACCTGCAGCATGTCTATAAATCGTTGAGACTCACACATAAAATGGCTACCTTTCTGTCATTCCGCCAAACAGCTCTGACATCCTCAGCAGGCTAGTGCTTGGCCAGGATTCCCTCTTCTGCTGGAGCAGTGGCTGGGAGAGGCTGGCTCCCTGCTCCGGAGGTGGGTGAAGACTGAGCCCAACACTTGCAAGGGAGTCAGAATCTGCGAGAATGAATATTATTTATGGTGCCATCCCATGCCACTCTCATGACATGACAACCCATCCTTGCTGCCCCCATGCCAGCCCCATTACTGTTAAAGAAACAAGCGCCTCAATGGTGGGGAGAAGGGAAAGACCGCTTTCCTTCCCAGCTGGTATCTGCTGCTTCCCCTGCTGAGCCTCTCCATAAGCCCCTGCATGCACTCTATGTAATGGAAAGTAAGCAAAGCCTGTTAATGCAAAAAGTACTTTACGTGCAACCTGGAAACATCAATTACAACTATAGGGCCAGGTTTGTTGACAAGGTCCAGGTAAAGTGCGTCCAAGAAGTCGTTTGGCTCAGATGGCACAGGCTCCAGTTAGCATCTGCCAAGATAATGGTGGCAGAAGGGCGACACCCCAAATTACTCACTGACGACTTATAGGAAGGGATGGTGCACCCAGCCATGAAAATACAGGTATGTAAATCAGTGCACGAGCCCAGATATCTTTATAGAGCTCAATACATGCATGTTAGCTAGTTTGTGAGTGCTTACAAAGTTGGCAAACACGGAAACTATTGCTGCTTCTGTCTGCTAAAGCTGAGGTTCAACTCTCCTGAAGTGGGCGGGGCTGCTGTGCAGCTGTATTCCACAACACTGGACTGGAGAGCGAGCGCCACGGCAAGCAGGTAGGAGGATACAGAAAAGCACGGATAAATGCTGTTGTGAATGCATAAGAAGCTGAGAGAGGCACTTTCACTTTGGTGTGGCTGCAGAACTCTCTTTGCAGATAGTCACATTTCTTCTGGCCGGATCCTGCTGCTTTAATTCTGGTTTCCTCTTCAAAGGATTGCTTTGTTTTCTCCTAGCTCCCGAGCTCCGAGCTCTTCTCTAATCAAAGGGGCAGATTTACAAGCCCCTTGCGCCACTTTTGCATCATTTTTAACGTGGGAAAAATGACGCAAAAGTGGCGCAAGGGGCTTGTAAATCTGTCCCAAAGTGTTTAACTTTGCACGCAATCTTGATTTTAGGAGTTGCCTGGTCTGGTAGCTTCACAAACTGGCATGATGCTCCTGTTGAATCTTAGGCACTGATTCCAGCGGCTGCAAGAGCTGCTCGGTGCCCCTTCGCCCTCTCCCAATTGCTCCAGTCTGTTCCAGTATAGGCGTAACCGGAGTTGGCTCCAGGGAATGCGCAGCCCGCAAGGGTATCCTCTTGCCGTGGACTCAGACTGAAAGTGGTGGCTAATTGCACTTTTGTACGCATGGGTCTCCTGCCAGGAATGCCTCGGCCTCTGGCGACATTTTAACTTCTTCCACGCAGTGCAATGAGAAGGTTTTGCATTTGGCTGTGGATGACAATTGGCCGCCCTCGCATCTCTGCGGTGGTGGCATTAGGTTTCACAGAGTGGGCACCATGCCAAGGCACTGTGAACAAGTGCTGCTTTTTTCAGTGCTATATTGAGCCGATACTGCTCATTGTGTAGTTTTCCCAGTATTTTATTTTGATGTCAGAGAAGCATACAACATGGGTACCTGTGTACAATATGTATGCATGCAATCATGCATATATGTTTGTATGCGTTCATGCATGCATATATAATTGCATGCATGTATGTACACGAGAAAGTACATGTATATCTATGTATGAATGTATATGTATGCATGTATGTATGCATTAATATCTCATGTATGTATAAATGTATATATTTATGTATGTACGCATGCATGTATATTAGTATATGCCTATATATGTATGCATATCTGTAAATATGTAAATGCACATGTATGTACTCATCTATGCATCTATATCTACATATGTGTCTATGTACACGTATGTGTTTGCATGGATGCATTTACTATCATTTATATTGGGCAAACTTGTGGTAAGCACAAGTACACTGCACAAGCGAATATTGGCTATTTTTCTAAACTGGTGTTTGCACAAATGCTTTACACATTGCCTCTGTATTTTAGCCTGACTTCTCTGTGCCTAGCTACCAGAGGGTAAGCACGGGTAAATTTAGGTGTGTACTTTACTTATCCGATTAGAGTGAGGGTTCCTGCTTGTACAGAGTGACAACCAGAAACCCCATTTCTAACAATTCCAAAGAAAAACACATGGGTAAAAGACATTGTCATTTACAACGCCAATAACTCCAAATCTCCCAAATGCGAGACCTATTGCATTGCAAATGCTTGTTTGCAATAGTCTCTGACCTCACTGCAGGTCCTTAGGGATGGGTAGGTAGCTTAGCTGTGTCTAGCAACTCTGTGCCTCACTGTTGTAGTACATGCTGCCTAAGCTGCCAATAAACCTCTTAGTTCTCTCAAGATGTCTCTTGTGACCTACTGAACACCACATATCTACATTTTGTTCTCTTGCTTAATGTGGATTTGTAGCTGCGGCTGGTGATGTCTGTTCCAGCACAGCTAACAGTCCCAAAAATACAGCTTGTGTGACATGTGGAAGCTTTCCCTGAAACAAAGTCACATGCTATATATATATGTTCTTGGCACTTCTATGAAAGTGTATGGAGGACATTGACCTGGGGGATTCATCAGTGCATACTTCCTGAAAAGGTTCGTGGATCGCAAATCTCTATTTAGGTCAACGAATAAGACCCCTCAATAGTATAAACTTTGACTGCTCCTACCACAAGAGTGATTTCACTCCTTAATAATGGGAAATCCCTTTCTGTTTGATGCACAGTCAGGGCAACGTGCATATTTTTGGAATTTTCTACTTAATTACCAATTGCGTACAAACACTTGGAGTTGGTACCAATGATGTGGATATTGTCCCTTTTAACTGTTAAGACCCTAACAAACCTCAGTTGGATAAGGAAGACCTTTCCTGACTCTGAGGGGGATTATAAAATCCATTCAGACATCTCTGGATTAGTTTGAGTGTAATAAACAATAAGATTCTACTCTGTAAAAAGAAGAAATTTATTTTCCGTTTTTTAGTGGTTAGAAAAAGGTGTATCAGTGATCCATGAGATGTCATGGGAAAGCACTAAGTGTTTTTAAAATACCCCTCACACACTAAGAATCCCTTAGTGTTGTGCTTCATCATAGGGGTCTTCCCGTCCCTCTACGGGGCGGGGCGTGCTTCAACCTCACTTTTTTGTGAAATAGGCTATGTGTGGTGTGAGAGTGAGAGTGGTAGGGTCTATAAAGAATGTGGGGTGAGTTGTAAAAATTCCCTGGCTAGTGGAAAAAACAAATTTTTATTCATTACCCTAGCTGGAAATATTAAAAAGTGGGGAGAGACGTAGAGGGTATACTTTAATGAGATACCCCCTACTGGGTCAACATGTTTCATAAGCCGTCCCCAGGGCTTATTCGTCAGGACCTAATAAGATCCCTACTGCACTCAAAATATATCTACTGTTTTATATATATTGTATGCCTATTTCTTAAAAAAGTCATGCAAAATTAGCATGTCAGAAAAACTGGGGGAAAAAATGCCCCTTGTTGTATGAAACCGAATCGGTATCTGTAGGGATAGAAGAACATGGAATGAACAACTGTGTTGTATGTTTTATTAAACACATCACCATAACGTGAAACCACATATTTTGGCAAAAATTTGCCGTGATATATTTTTCTCAAAGTTCAGGTGCACCTCACTTGTACTTTTAAAAGCGGGTGTTGTGCTGCCCGAATCGTGACAAATCAGAGTTATTTGATAAAACACACACGTAAAAAACACATACACACACATGTATCTTTTCTCAACATGCTTTCTGGTTTGTGAATAGTAGAAAAGGCAAAAAAAGTCACCTTTTGTAAACCTTTTTTGTCATGGTATATCTGAGGAGCATATGAAAAAAAAACAATCATACATTCACTCATACAAACGTCCGAGAGAAGCATCTATGCTTTTCGTTATTCGTAAACTAACTAAGTGGCATAATATCATCATCATGATTTTGTAATGACACATAAACAAGCGTTTTTGAAAAAGGCACAATGTACATACGCTATTTGGAAAGATAGTCTGACTTCATGAGCTGGCACTGAAGGAGAGGTTGCCTCGTAATATACACTGCAGGTAAAGTGGGAGGTCACAGAATGTTAGGATAACCCATTCTCCCCGCATTAGTAAAGCGAGAAAATCAAGGGGCTCGTAATGTTCAAAAAGCGAGCCGTGTTTAAAGACCTGCCCAAGTCTTACTCACATGATAACGGCTATGCCCTCGCCAGACAAGATAAAGGTAAAGATAGCAAGCATGGTAGAAGAAGCAATTGCTCACGGATGGATGACAAAAAAAGAGGGCGATTTTCTAATCCAAGATTCACCCAAAATACCATATATGTACACCATTTCAAAGATACACAAGAGCCTGGACAATCCCCCAGGTCGTCCAATTGTGTCAGGAATAGGATCCATTTTGGAACCAGTGTCAAAATTCGCAGACGCCTACTTAAGACCTATGGTGCAAAAAACATCAACATATCTAAGAGATACAAAAGATGTCCTGGTACTTCTGGAAGACATCTCCTTTGACCCTCAACATCAACTTCTGATAAGCTGTGATGTGGAGAGTTTATACACTAGTCTCCCTCACAATGAGACCTTAACCATCATCGAAGAAGTACTCTTCGATACAGATTGGGACTACCAAACACCTAGGAACGTCATTATGGAATGCTGCAGCCTGGCATTGAAAGAAAACTTCTTTGAGTATAACAAAACCTTATACCTCCAAAAACATGGGACCAGCATGGGGAGCACATTTGCTCCCAGTATAGCTGGTCTCTATGTTCATCACCTAGAGAAAACAAAAATCCTACACTTGGACAATCCCTTCCACAACCACATCAACATCTGGAAACGGTATATTGATGATATACTAATCATCTGGGATGGGGATGAAGTAACAGCCAAACGTTTCATCACTTGGCTCAACTACCAAGATGAATTCTTAAATTTCACCAGCACCATTTCAAATAAAGAACTGGTCTTCCTTGACCTAAATATATCACCAACAGATGGGAGACTTGTGACCACGACACATTTCAAGTTGACATCCAAGAACTGTCTATTGCTATATCAAAGCTTTCACCCCAAACACCTTTGAGATAATCTCCCCTACGGTCAATTTCTACGTCTTAGACGCAACTGTACAGAAATTACCGACTTCAAAAATCAATCCGAGGATCTCAAAAAGAAACTCGAAATAAGACAATACCCCAACAGGGTGATAGACCAAGCTTACAAAAGGGCACGAAACAACTGCAGGGAAAGTCTGTTAGAACCTGCCCAACCAAAACCTGATGACAAACGGCCCATCTGCATAACAACATACAACACCAACTCCAATCAGATAACCAAGATCGTCAATAAACATTGGCGGATCTTGAACAGTGGTGGTATGAATCTTCCAAAACCAATATTCTCCCACAGACGTGGAAAAAGCATCCGTGACATGATTGTACACACAAGACCTCGACAGATTGGACTAACTGGTCAATCAACATGAGTGGCTAACATTCATGGACATCATCCATGCGGTAAATGTAAGGTCTGCCAACTAACAAGGAAGAGCAAAGAAATCATTTTCCAAAACGGTACAAAATGGGAAGAGAGAAAATTTACAACCTGCAACAGCAGTAATGTAGTATATCTCATTACCTGTCCATGCAAAATGGAGTATGTGGGAATGACCACACGCCCAGTAAAAACCAGGATAGGAGAACACAAAAGTAACATCAAGTGTAAAAAAAGCACTACTCAAATGGCATCCCACTTCTTGGAAAAAGGACATACTCCAGAAGATATCTCTTGGACAGTGATCGAACAAGTTCTTAACGAGAGGTATCTCTTTGAAAAGGAACAGAGATGGGTGTTTCGTCTGAAGACAAACATCAGTGGGTTAAATGATGAAATTCCATGGGGCCAACTATGAATCTTCCAATGACCAGTAGGTTATCATAGAGACCATAGTGATCACTACTTAACTTATTTTGTCCTTGGTTAGTCAAACCGACATTACAAGGACCACATAGTATCTTGTACTCTCTCCATTATATCAACATCTAATGAGAATCAGGTTTTCCGGTATTTATATCAATTTTCCGTTTCTCATTTATTAAGCCCTGAAAAACAACACCGCACCTGAGACCATACGAATATCCTTTGTGTACATTTTGTATATTTCTATTAGAATTGGTATTAGAAATGTTTTTTTTTTTTTATTAGTATCCATCAATACAACGTAAGACGACTAGTCTTGTTGCTGTAATGCTGCAATCCACGAAAGCTAGATATTGTTGCAACGCGCGTGCTTCATCCCACGGAGGGAGTGATTTATAGTTAAGTATCGCAACAAGACACATCAAGAAGAGTAATTTTTCATCAATCCTGAGGTGCACAAAAAGAGGGAGCCATCTTGGAGGGAAGTCACGCTCCAGTTTATTGTAGCAATGAGGCTTCAGTTCATACAGAAAGTGATCCTTCCTTTTTCATACCATCAGCATAAACAAGGCGGCCATTTTGAAGTTTTCAGCTTTCTAGATGTTTTCAGACCCGTTTCGCGGGTCTTTCTTCAATTAGTGACCAGATATAAACACGGCGTGAACGTTCACAAACCGTTCCACAGAGCTGCACGAAGGTATTTACGGGCGAGGGCATAGCCGTTATCATGTGAGTAAGACTTGGGCAGGTCTTTAAACACGGCTCGCTTTTTGAACATTACGAGCCCCTTGATTTTCTCGCTTTACTAATGCGGGGAGAATGGGTTATCCTAACATTCTGTGACCTCCCACTTTACCTGCAGTGTATATTACGAGGCAAGCTCTCCTTCAGAGCCAGCTCATGAAGTCAGACTATCCTTCCAAATAGCGTATGTACATTGTGCCTTTTTCAAAAACGCTTGTTTATGTGTCATTACAAAATCATGATGATGATATTATGCCACTTAGTTAGTTTACGAATAACAAAAAGCATAGATGCTTCTCTCGGACGTTTGTATGAGTGAATGTATGATTGTGTTTTTTTCATATGCTCCTCAGATATACCATGACAAAAAAGGTTTACAAAAGGTGACTTTTTTTGCCTTTTCTACTATTCACAAACCAGAAAGCATGTTGAGAAAAGATACATGTGTGTGTATGTGTTTTTTACGTGTGTGTTTTATCAAAGGATTCGTCACGATTCGGGCAGCACAACACCCGCTTTTAAAAGTACAAGTGAGGTGCACCTGAACTTTGAGAAAAATATATCACGGCAAATTTTTGCCAAAATATGTGGTTTCACGTTATGGTGATGTGTTTAATAAAACATACAACACAGTTGTTCATTCCATGTTCTTCTATCCCTACAGATACCGATTCGGTTTCATACAACAAGGGGCATTTTTTCCCCCAGTTTTTCTGACATGCTAATTTTGCATGACTTTTTTAAGAAATAGGCATACAATATATATAAAACAGTAGATATATTTTGAGTGCAGTAGGGATCTTATTAGGTCCTGACGAATAAGCCCTGGGGACGACTTACGAAACATGTTGACCCAGTAGGGGGTATCTCATTAAAGTATACCCTCTACGTCTCTCCCCACTTTTTAATATTTCCAGCTAGGGTAATGAATAAAAAAAAAAAATTCCACTAGCCAGGGAATTTTTACAACTCACCCCACATTCTTTATAGACCCTACCACTCTCACTCTCACACCACACATAGCCTATTTCACAAAAAAGTGCTCCCACGTCCCCGTAGGTTGAAGCACGCCCCGCCCCGTAGAGGGACGGGAAGACCCCTATGATGAAGCACGACACTAAGGGATTCTTAGTGTGTGAGGGGTATTTTAAAAACACTTAGTGCTTTCCCATGACATCTCATGGATCACTAATACACCTTTTTCTAACCACTAAAAAACGAAAAATAAATTTCTTCTTTTTACAGAGTAGAATCTTATTGTTTATCGCAAGTCTGAACAGGAGGTTGATTCTATCTTTATACCTCTGCACTTTCTTACATCTGCAGGTGATAATAGGGAGCCCCCACTTTATACTCAAAATCAGTACACACACAAATGTTGGTAACTTTATTATAAACTAGAATTTACTATGTGCTATTCTTATGCAAATCATGAGTAAGAATTATCATTATAGTAGTAAACATGTCCACAATTTAAAATTAGAAGAGTCAAAACTAAATGCGTCCCAAGCATTGTTCATCACACATTCCTGGCTGATTTGTTTAAAATCCCTAACAGCTTTATATTAAGGCGGTATGCAGAAATCTCCATTAGTTAGTTCATTATAATTGCCAAGCCATGTAAAAACAGCCTGTAGACCTCAAATCGAATCCCGATTTGACAGCATTTCTCGTGAATCCAGGTAATCCGCTTATAGCCTTTTTGCCTTACTGAGTCTATGGAACAAGTGGGTGCTCACACTGTTCAAATCCTGCATTTGCAACACAGGACTGAAACTATGCTCCCATTCGTTTATTAGGAAGCACACAGAAGCAACAGTTCTTGTAAGCAGACCTAGCTCATGTGGAGCAGAAAATATGTGACAATTTAGTACACCCTGACTCTATTAGCATCCACAAAATAAAGCTCGATAAGCCGCATTAAAAGAGGCCTTAAATCCAGGTTTAGCACAGTTTATTAAAACAGTGCAACACTGAAATGTATTCAGTGCACAAATCAGGACTATGTTAAGATGAATCAAGGCATGCTACACATGAAAACACGCAACAAATTTGCATAGGGAGGAGAAACTCATTTTTAGGTTTCGCCTGCACTGCACTTGCGCTGTGCTTCTGAAATCTATTATTAATATATATCTTAAAAAGGGGCTTACATCCTGCCCCCTTGCTTTTCATTGGTTCCTATGTTTGCCACTTACTTTTCCTGTGTTTCTATTGACTGCAGCAAACCCCCCAGGTGTAATAGACATATGTCCGCCCTATCTCCTTAACTCACCTATGCTACTGAGGCATTTTGTGGGATTATTGAGACTCTGGACAGTGTAAGTGATTACTTTGAGAGACAGTGGTTTAGACAATGATCTAGATCTAGTTTCTCCCGTGGTTCGTGCCATTACTCTCCCCATATCGATTACTAAATTCCAAACTAAGGAAACAAACTGGACTGTTAACATAACCAGAGGCATGATAAATATTGGTTCCCTAGTTTCATATGGTGGGCCGGTGAATTCTCCCACCGCTCAATCTATCCTCGAAAATACCATTAACAGTCACTCAAAGGGTGTAACTCCCCTGTTAGTCTGTTCTAAGAAGCTGACCGCGGGGTCCTTCATTCCCCTGCCTGTGGTTTCATATTAGTGGGGTCTAGGACCTAAAGTAAGTCTCATTGTCTTGACTAATAGCTGGTCACTCGCAGTCATGTTGATTCCTGACTGTCGGGTCTTTGGGGTCTCTCCAGTGACCTGACGGGGGGTAAGAGATGATGCTCTCCTAGCTTGCCACTATTTCTTTACTGTCCAGTTTTGGGTGGCGGTTTTTGTGTGTCACAGTAGTTCAGGGCTCTCTCGAGGGTCATCTACCAGAGGAGGTCGGGGATGGCGCCCGAACCCCTGAACTAGACAGGCCCAACAGAAAGTGAGCATCCTCCAATGAAGCAAGAGAGTAAAGCCTGCCCTTCAACTGGAAAATTAATCTGAAAGTGTGAGCCCAAAAGAGTGTGAACATCCTCTAATGAAGCAAGGGAATGAAGCCTTCCTCACACTGTAAAATGAACCTGAAAGGGTGTCCCATCTGAATTTTACTTCTCTAGATCTCAGAAAGTCAATAATTGGTTTCAAGGATGTGTGTCTAGTTAAGGTTATGTGCGAAACATCCTGATACAACTGCAGGGTGGTCCCACTGTAAGACACTTGGCCACCTTTACCGATCCAGGACATGATGGCCTCCTTTTCCTCGTAAAGGTGCACTCTCATGAGGATGTCGGGGGAGAGCCCTTGTGGGAACGTTGTTGGACGACTATGAGCTATGTCGCGCCAGATGAGGGGTGCCTCTGGATCTTCCAGGATAGCCTCAAAAAGATCCTGAATGTATTTGGGGACATCGGATGCCAGAACATCTGGAAGGATTCCTCGTATTCCAATATTAATATTATGGATGAGATCGTGCTGGTCTTCAAATATTAGGAACCATTGATGGAAATGGGCACAGTTGTCTATCTGTTCCTGCAGACCTGTCTCGACTTCCTCGACATGAAACCGCAACTCGTCACGTCCTTCTGCACCTCCTGTAGATCAGTCCGTAGATCCGGTTTGAGTGTCAGGATGTCTTCCTTGAGTTCTTGAAATGCTGCTAGTAAGAAGCCTTTGATGATTCCCGGATCTGCAAATGTACTGCCTTGCTGGTTCTCCTCAGCAGTTGCCTCTGTGGTCCCCGATGAGTCAGTGGTGGTCCTGTGTGTTGTAGGCTGTTGCAGAAGGCTTTTGATTGTTTGATCTTTTTTGGCCCTGCCTCCCGTCATAGTAGATTAGGAGTTGGGGTATCTATTTTGCTCCGACTGTCTGCTCGACCTATAAGCTGGAGAATCAATGTTTGTCTTGTGTCAATATGGTGCTGCTAGAGCCAATACGAGGATCGTAAGGCTATCTCACTGCAGGTAGCAATGATCAATCTCCACCTAGGGTGCAGGTTGAAAATAGGTATCCTCACATATAGTTGTGCTAGGTGCTTGTGGCCTTTCTGTGTAGAAGGTCTCACTTGGAGTGTGCTCTCGGATGCAACATTGCTGTAGCACACACAGAAGTGCCCAGACTCCCCGACAATGGTAATGATGCCCTCTCTCAGTCCCTAAGGGCAGACACTTGCCGAGGCAGCAGTAGACTCATACTGCACCAGTCTCATTTTGATTAGTGCTGGAGGCTCAATACTGGGTCTGCCAGGGCCGCTACCGTTTGCAGAATGCCCCAGGGCCCCTCATTCCCCCATGGACACATGTGCTTAGTTCTTCCCTCGATGGTGGTCCACCAGGGCTACGCTGCCAGCCTGCCAAGTACCACGCATCAGGGGTTAAACTAACGCATTTCAGTGTGGTGGTCCGCACTGAAAAGCAAAGTCACACATTATAGCGCCTCCACAGCTGTCAAGCTAAAGAACTGATAATTAGCACAACTGAGCAAAGCTGGCAGCAAGTGGTCCGCGCTGCTCCCGGCAGGCTTAGGGGCTGGCTTAGTTCTAGGGACACAAATATAACATATACATGATTCACCCAACATCATCCGGCACGGCATTCAGATACTGATTCACTGACGTCACGATAGTCAGTGGTTAGTGCAGAGATAGCCAGGACACACAGTGAAGAGTGTGTCACACACACATTTAGGCGGGCCCGGCTGCCCACGGTGTGAGCGGGTGGCAAGCAGTTTAATCATGGCTTATAAAGCTTGGCAGTGGCAGCGCAGCCTGCTGCTGCTCGCACCGTGTTGTTGTGCCGCGTGTGCCGTCAGATGGGTGTAATTGCTGATATTTATATGTTTCCCTCGTCTTCATTGCTTGGTTTTTGCTGACGAGAAAGTGTCACTCATAGTCGTTGAATGTCAGTCATAATTATACTGAAATTATGAAAATGTCACACATAAGCAATCTGAAACCTTGGCAGCTATGCGCTGCAAATCTGTCAGCTGGGTGAGGTGGTTGGTATTCTTGGTTTCAGGGGCACTCAGGAAGAGTAAGGGTACACCTCTTGGCCAGCGCCACCCTCGATGATCAGGTTACAGCGCCCATTGAAGTGCAGGGCAAACCCTCCAGAGTCTCACTCACCAGCAGAAAAAGTGGAGCAGGAACAGGGGTTAGCACATCGATTCCGGAAACGAGAGCTCCAGGTGCCTACTTCCAGCCCGGCCCCCAGACCCTATGTCACCGCCTCTACAGTAAGTCTCCTCTTGAGGTCCCCATGCCTCAAAGTTCCTAGAGCAAATGATGGCGACCCACTGGTAGCTGGATTAATGTGGGAGAGCGTTTGAGTGTCTGCTGGCTCTGCTCCGCCATGTGACCTGTGCGATGCGGCCGCAGCACTGGATTATGCTGCAGAAAACACCAGTCCCTTGGGTGCGGGAGACTGCACACAGCTTACCTGTCCTATCCTCAGGTTCCCCCAGTTGGGTTGTTGTATTGGCCGCTGGGTGCACTAGCCATTCTGGCCCGGTCAGCCTACAAGGCTACGCATCGGTGTTACCACCTCTATTCGGCACCGGAGGCCAGAGGTCCCTTGTCACCAATATCAGGAGCCTGGGGCCATACCACCCTGAAAGCACCTGATCTTGTCTGATCTCAGAAGTTAAGCAGGGTCGGGCCTGGATAGTACCTGGATGGGAGACCGCCTGGGAATACCAGGTGCTCTAGGCTAGGTGCTGACTACCGGTTTCTTCTGATGACACAGCGACAACGTGCAACGTGAGGGGAGGAGCTTGTGGAAGAGCGAGCCGAGCGAGCTGGGTCCGCCCGTTTCTCCATTCCCCGATCCTCGTCCCCTCACCCCTCTTGCAGCCCGAAACCCGGTCAACCACCAAACAGGGTTACTGCGATCCGCTTATTCCCGCAATATCAGAATTTTTAGCGGCGCGGGAGCGCGGATGAGTGCGGCCGCCGATAGTTGGGAGACGCAGAGTGTGAGTTAAAGGTAGCCCGCGGAGGCGGCCCGACTAGGTTCGGGTGCAGCCTGCGGTCGCGTCCTGTTCCCCACTCGTCCAAAATAACCTGCAGCTGCCAACCAACTAGCCAGTCAGTCAGCCTGCCAACCAGCTAGCCTGCAGGAACCAAATTGCCTTGGGAAAAAAGAAAGCAAAGCAAAGAGGCCCTAAAGAAGCCAAAGGAGAGTAAAGAAAGCCCAGCAGGAGACCCATAGCGACCCTTGAGGTCTCCCTGGCCTCCCCGGTCAGAGGCCAGCTGCATTTCCGCAACTTCGGAACTTCGCTGCAACTTCCTGTATTTTCGATCACAGCTCCGCAGGCTTCCAGGCTCAAACAGAACAGCTAAAGGAGCTGCGGGAGGCTGAGAAACTGGGACTTTGGGACCCTTTTACTTCACTTGTTCCGCACCTCCTCGAGCTTCACTCTCCGTCCCTCACCCTCTGTTTCTCCTACTCCCCGTCTCCCCGGCCTCTCCGCTCGGCTGGAAGTACGGTTTCCATCGGTGAGCGGGGCAAGGAAGAGGATTGCAGTGAGAGGTGACCATGGTGACGTGGTGGAGCATTCTTCAGGTAGCACTGAGGTAAGGCTAGGCCTGCGGTTTCCCTTTTGGGGTGGAGGCGGCTTGCATCGATGAATGAAATGAAAAGGAGATTTATAGAGCGCGAGGCATTAACCCGAGGGTGGCAAGGCGCTTGCTCATCAAACAGGATAAAACTAAATGGTTCAAAAGCACCTTAGAGACTGAACAACCATGTCTTCAACGCCTTCCTGAAGGCCAACAGGTGGGTTTCTTGTTTCAGCCTTATTGGAAGAGAGTTCCAAAGTTTGGTTGTGCCTACCAAAAAACTTCTTCCACCCCAGGAACATTTCTTGACCCTTGGAACAATCAGGTTATGGGCAAGAGATGAACGAAGATGACGAACTGGGATATAAGGCTGTAGATTCCGTTTTAGGAAACCAGGCCCTATGTCATGTGTAGCTTTAAAAGCAATGAAAAGAGCCTTAAACTCAATTCGTCTCTTTACAGGCAGCCAATGTAGATCTTTAAGCGCCCATGAAACAGATTTGTGTTTTGGTATATTCAACAGGAGGCATGCCGCAGCATTCTGCAAAACCTGTAGTTTGGACAAGCACTTTTTTCGAAGATTGATAAAGAGCCCATTACAATAATCGGCTCTAGACAGAACAAGTGCTGAAACCACTAGTTTACGTAGCTCAGCTGGAATGTATGGGAGAATTTTCCTCAAAAGCTTTAACGTGTAGAAAGAAAGAGAAGTGACCTGATTAACATGACTTTCAAACGAGAGCTTAGAGTCAAATGTGACTTCCAAATTCTTCAACTTAGTTACTGGCGTTGGTAGCGGACCCAGCTCCAAAGGCCATAAATTAGGGGACCAGAAATTAGTGTGGGCACCAAAAAGTAAGACCTCTGTCTTACCGGAGCTCGTCTTTTGCGCATTCAATTTTATTTTATTACGTTATCCTTGCTGCTCTCGTCCTGCAACGCTCCGCAATTCTCCATCTTAGTTAGCCCTTCACCTCAGCAAACCTTTTATCCCTTTATCCTTACCTTTATTCTACACCGCCAGTCCATCCACCGCCAGTCCTTCCAATGCTAGCGCTTGTTCCGCGCAAACAACAATGAGGTCGGGCAGAACAAGAGGAACCCCTCTCTTTCCGCAGCGCAAAAAGAAGAGCCAGTGCGCTTCAAATTGCGTCCCAAATTCATTGAAACTGGAAAATAAACCTCGCTTAGCAACCTCCCCTTTACCACCAAAAACAAATCGGCTGGTGTCACCACTTACAGGGCTCATGACCAATACCTTTGATCTATGGCCCAAGCTTCAGAAAAACAAGATATCAAAATTCACCTTTATGATGGACGAAAGCACAATTTTTTATCCATCAGCAGAGGAGATCAGAGTGGTATTTCCCATTCTTCAACAGCCGATGACCCCACAACTGGACCTTCCGGAAAATTCCATCAATCAAGTCACAAATACAATATCACAAATAACAGCACAGAATCTCCAAGGAAATACATCAACATTATGCGTGACAGAATTACAATCTTTGCGTCAAATTACCCTAAAGTTAATAAAGTGGCATCGGCCAAATTCTTCTTCAACTTTTCAATCGCCAGTAAAAACTGTTCACCAATCTGCCCAATTAGATCAATCATCCTCGAAATCAAACGACGACTCAATGCCTCACAAAGCTTCAGTGGCTGAAACAAATTACAATAACTTGGGCTCACCAGACTTTACTTTACCAATTGACCTTCCTTGTTTGACTGAAAGAACCTGCTCTAACCAAACAACAGATCAGTTAGTAAACCAAATACCATCTGATACTGAGCCAGCATTACCTGCTGTCAGAAGTTGGCCTGGTATATGCTGTCCACTAGTTATAGTGGGCACCTTGCACCAGTCCAAACGACCTTTATTGATGATAGGTTTAAGACAACCTTATTTGAAAGCTATCCTAGTGGTAGCTATGGAGAGCAGCCTTCAGGCTAAGTCTTGAAGGAGTGTTAAGCTGTTTGTTTTACCAGTCTATAATCTCATGAATGACCAAATGAAAGGAGAACCACACCAGGTATATATATATAAAATATATGTATTTATTACTAAACACTACCCACTAGTCTCTTTATGAGGCTAGAGGTCGAAATACACAAGTTACAAGTCAAATAGCACAGTAAATTAGCACAATATACGATTAGCCCTAGGGGCGTACCAAACCATATATTAAGAAAGTGGTATAAGAACCACGACTTGACTAGACACAGGGCCTAGAGCCTGTAGAATCGCTGGGACCCCAAGGAACCACCCAAGGTAGTGACACAGGGGACCCACGGGGGACGTGTGCAGTGTGTGAACACAGCCGCGAGCTCCGTTAGCGTCTATGGGGAAAGTCGCGGTTAGAGTTTTAAAGTTTAGGGACACTTCGGAGTGGACTAGGAACAAACCCTTTTGGACTTAGAGGGTTCTAGGGCCAACACCCACGGGAGCACCGGAGTACTCGTGTTACCTCACCCAGGGAAGCCGGGTGCATAGGTGTCAAATGGTGTCGGGCCGCGCCGTCGTTTTCAATGGCCGCTGGCTGGAAGGTGCTGCTGCCGGGAAGATGCGAAGTGTCCGAAGAGATCCAAGCCTGGATCGAGGATGAGAAGAACCTGAAAGCAGAGGGGACAGAGTCTAGGTCACTAGCCAGTGACCAGGGGCACGAAAGTCGAATGCCCACCGATGTTGGGTGCTTCAAGTTCGAAGAGGTGAACATTGACTCTGCAGCCACGAGGACCAGGAGGCGTCGACGATGACCAGGAGCTGCATTCGAGCTGTCCCACGAAGGTAGAAGCTTGCTGCGCTGTCGGTGCCCGGATTGGAACCAACAAGCCTTGGCAACAGCAACCCACGCAGAAAGAGAACAACGGCTTCGGTGCGGACCAGCGAGGTCCGAGGGACTCCCCAAGCAAGGGAGAGTCAGGGCAGGCCTGGAGCAACCAGGGAGGCCCATTGAAAGTAGAGTTGTCCTTCTGAGGGACCCACAAGTCGACGGACAAGGGATCGCGAAGGGACCTCAAGCGGAATCACGAAATGGCGGCCCACGGGTCACTGGGAGTGGCCAGGCCAGCAATCTTCGGTGGATTCACTGCTCGGGGTCGGGGCTACAAGTAACCCAAAGCACAGCCTCTAGGATCGACCAGAAGCTTATGCACTTGCAAATGTGCACGGTGTCCAGGGGTTCCGGTTCCACGGTACCCATGAGGGCTACAGGTCTCAGCTTTGCTGGGGACTTGGGTCAGCCTCTGGGAAGTCTGGAAATTCACCTCCTGGGTTGCAGGGTTGTCGGCGTTTGGCATGAGCTTCGGAGATGCAGACCGGACAGATGCGTCTTTGGTGCCTGCCAAGCAGGGGAGTAACTCCTTTACTCCAAGGGAGATTCTTCAGTCATCTGGCGTTTAACAGATCGTCGAAGGTCCAGGATTCAGTTTCAGAGTTTCGTCCAGGGATATCTAAAGTCCTGTTGCCAGGGGTTCCTATCTTATACCCAAGGAAGGGGTTGGACTAACTCAGGGGACCCACCTATGGGAGGGTTTGGAAAGAGGGGTGGCTACACCCATTTCCTTTGTCCAGTTTCGCACCAGAGCAGGGGCAGGTAGCCCCTGCAACCGGTTTGAACTGGGCTATGCACAGGGACACCAAATGTGCCCCCAGTGCAGGACTTCAAAGCACTCAGAGAGTGCACCCACCCAGCCCCAATACACTAACGCCTGTCTGGGAGGTGGTAACACCTCCCTGTGACAGGAAACCTATTGTCCAGGCCTCCCCTGCCGGAGTTTCGGTCAGCAGCAGGAGGCCAGACTCGTGTCTGTGGCTGCAGCATCCATTTTGTGATGCCAGGGCTCTGTTAGCTGGTACCGGGTATACCGGTGCTGTCATGTCTCTCCCCCTAGAAGGGTGGGATCATACTCCCACACCAGTTACTGGTGTGGGGGTATGATTCCAAGGTGTTTGACAACAAACACGACATGTTTCCGTGCAGCCATCCCAAAGTTAGCATTTACCGTTGAGATATAATGCACTTAAGAGTATATGGTCAGGCTGCACTCACAGACAACCCCGGAGGATAGATTCCGAAGGCTGCAGAGGGGCTCTGCTCATGCATGGGCACCCTCTCACATAAAACCAAGCACCCTGCCTTCAGGATTGATAAGGCCTGCCATAGGGGTGACTGATAGGTTTATATGTGCAGTGATAGGGTGAGATATAGTGAACCTATATCTCAGTAAGGGGTGCATGCACCACCTCACTCAGGCTGCTGTAGCAGTCCTGTGGTGTCATTTTGGAGGGCTTCCCAGGGGTGGCATAATACATGCTGCAGCCCCTGGTAGGCCTCTGGGGTACCTATGCCCTGGGTACATAGTATACCATATACTAGGGACTTATAAGGGCACCCCAGAATCCAATCTGAAGTGTACCTAAGGTACTAGGAATCCATTTTAAAGAGAAAGCAGATAAACTGGGGCCCTGAATAGCAGGGTCCCAGTCCAACTAAGTCGAAAACCAGCAAAACACCAGGAAAAAAGTGGGGGCAACCATGCAGTCAGATTCCACCTTCCTACACCTGCATTACCGCTTCTCTAACCTCCCTTTCACACAAACTATCATTCATCAGTGGCTTTCGGGTGGAATCACCAATCCAAACAGGTAGCCTGATTCCATATCCCAATTTAAGAACCTGGCAACAACTGATAAGCACCTTAGATTCTACAGTCAGAGCGATGGAATACCAATCAAATACGTTTGATTTTCGAATCTCTCTGTTAAAAGCTATAGCCCAGTATACATCATCTATTGACTCGCGGTTTGAGCGACTGAATGCCACAGTCAGCAGTTTGATAACAAATCCTCAAAATCCTGGTAACCCTGGTAGTCATACAACACCGCAAGTTAACAAACAAAATGCTCAAGACTGTGTATGCGCAATCTTACTAGACAAATTACTCGCTCTACCAGTAATAGTAAGTGATTTACTACAAGAAGCTAAACTGATCGACAAGCATAAGGCCACTCGACTGAGCCCCAAACTGCCTACGACACCAGAAGCCCACTCACTTCTAGCACTGCCAAGTTCAAAGCTGATTCCTACACTGTCTCCTCAAATAATACGATAGAACTTAAAATGGAAGTTCATCCGGCACCTACGTGCCTCGACTCCCCAATTCATGACCAAGTTCTGGAACATCAAATCATCTCTGGCAAGTAACTCCAGCACCAAAATCATTGTTTAAGGTGGAAAAAGCAACCAGCAGTGCTTCCAGTTCTCACGTCGATAAATTAACTAAGCGAAAGATAAAACAATATAGAAGACAAACAAAAAAACAGGATAAATTAGAGAAGGTGGCAGCTTACGCAGCCAACGTAAAGAGTTTCTTTCCTCCGTTAAAAAAGGAATCCAATTATATACCGGATACATCTGAGATTTTGCTGGGCACAAATAGCGAAAGTGCCACTACGCACCTGACCAAATCCTTACCTCAAGTATCGGTAAAGAAACATCCATTGGACTCCACAGAGATTATTGTTCATACTTCCATCACTCGATCACCCTTGGCCCAGAATTTCGAGTTCATCAACGACCAATCATCACTCGATCCCCCTTGGCCCAGAATTTCGAGTTCATCAACGACCAATCATCAAAAAAGCCTCTCACTGCCCTTTCCCAGAGAAACAAATTAAGCCAAGCATTAAACAGAATGAGTCCTCCATAGAATGAATCGAGGCATTCTTTAAATGGGAACAGCCAACAGTCTGAAAGTTTACATCAACCCTCAAATCAGCAACAAAACAGTGAATCATTAAGCATACAGCAAACAGTTTCAGATACCCCAATGCCAAATGTAACTATGGCTCCTACCCAAAACAATTCATTATTACCACCAGCTACTCAAACAATAATTTTACATCCAGAGTATATGTCCCAAGGACCAAACGATATCTTGAATAGGAGTAACATAGTTAAACTTCTAGCTTCCCACTTGAAATTTCAACAGCTAACCTCAGCTGATATTGAGAGCATCCAGTTTATCCCCTCAACCTTATTTCCTCATAAAGAAGCAAGCAAAAACCGTGACTTGGACTACTTCATTTGCTGCCAACACCGTTTACGAAAATTGTATCCTCTTAGAGGAATGGGGGATTCTGATTACATTGCCCTCAAAGGTTCGATACCCTCGTGCTCTCTTGCAGCGAGAGCCAGAACGGCTTCTAAAACAGGATCCCTCCGATCCAACTAACAATATAAACCGCCACAAGCAGCAACAAAGGCTGCGCTCTACAACACTTCTCAGAAACGCAATTGGGTCTCATCATTTAGTAGCGTCTAATTTTAAAAAAGGTCTGACCATTTCTACTACCGTCCAAGAAGGAAGACTTTGCAAATTCGCTCCTCCAACACTGGATCATCAGCAAGAGGACTGGGGTTGGCTGGCGGCAACTATAGTAGTTCCTCCGTTAAAATGACTCGCGTACAAATAGCATGCTCTGTCACCTCAAAAAATGAAGAATGAGCTCAAACTCATGAGTCTACTATCCCGGAATGTGGCCGGGCTGGAAAACGTCTTAACAGATTTGGATACAAAATCTTTTCTATCATTACACGATATCATATGTATACAGGAATCATGGCGTGATGAAGAAACCCCACTCGAAGGTTACCGAGAAATTTTCCATCCAGCCACCAGACAATCTATTAAAGGCCATGCGATGGGCGGTTTATCCATCTACCTATAATTACGCTGGCCTCTATTCTTCCATCCTATCATCATAACTTTTTATGTGTCATAATTAAAAACTGGAGCCAAAATCTCTTCCCAACTAGCTTAATACTGCTAAACGTCTGTATCCATCCAACTAGCCGGGAAAAGAAGAAAAACACTAAAGCTTTGGAACTTCTAATAACAGATATTAGATTAACTCATCCAAGAGATCATTTACTGTTAACAGGTGATTTTAATTTAAACTTAATGGAGAATCCCTTTCGAAACCCTTCTTCAGCTTTTGTGAACTCACGGTGGCTAATACCCTCACAGACCAAGGCACCTCAAAGAACTCAGCCTATAGGACAAGCTTTGCTAGCAGTCCTAGAGGACCTGTATCTGCACGCCCTATATGGTCGCTATTTCGAAGACCAGCCTGCCCACTACACGCACTTTACAAGACACAGTCAAATGGTGCTAGACTATATGTTTTGCTCAATTCCTCTGTTAGCTCATGTAAAATCCTTCACTACTCAAATACGTTGCGAAAGCGACCACATGCCACAGAGGCTCCTTCTGGAACATCAACCCAAACCCCTCACGACACTGGAGACGATTGGGTCGCAAAGCCAGTATCAAAATTGGAAACAAATCAAATGGTCGACTGTCCCTGCAGGGAAATACTTCGCGTGGAAAAAAACACTCCACAACCAGATATTGCAATGATGTCACAACAGAAGACTGGGAACCTTTCATGAATCAACTTCTCACAGCCCTTACCCAGTTCCTTCCCGGCTCATGTGAAGTAAGACCCACCCAAACGCGACCATGGTTCACAAAGGATCTCAAAAATTCAAAAAAGATCCGACTGCTAAAAAACGGTTCAGAAATCGCCTTCCCTGAAGAAATTAAAAATCTTCGAGGTACATACAAATGGTCTATCTGGCAAGCAAAAAGAAACATGAGGAAGCATTACAGCTGGAGCTATTTCTGGCCTGTCAAATGAAAAACTCTAAAGCCTTTTGGATTATAATAAATCGACTAAATAATGAAAGTACCACTCTTCGACCGAAAGAAAATAAAGTGACGACGGATAGCTGGTCTCACTATATCAGCACTCTGTATCAAACTAATCCAAACGTGTCTAACACCCAAACTTCATATTCCGAATCTGATCAAGTTTTAAAAATTTCGTAGGAAATTAAAGAGCAAACTTATGACCTAGCACAAACCATCACTACCAAAAGGATTGCCATTTCAATTAAAAAAAAGTAGAGCCGACGGTGCCCCGGGAACGAATGGCATTCCCGTCTCAGTTTATAAACTGGATATTGAATTCTGGTCGCAATTGCTGGAAAATCTGTTTAGAACCTGTCTTATTACAGACACTGTCTCCCCTTCGTGGCTAGGATCAATCCTGCACCTGATTTATAAAAAAGGCCCAGTGGCGAATCCTGAGAGCTACAGTCTCGTCGCTCTTCAAGAAGTAAATATTTCGCTTTGTTATTATTGGAAGACCTTGAGGCATGGGCTAACTCAAAACATCTGATTTCATTTAATCAAACTGGTTTTAGACCCACGTTGGGAACAACGGATAACCTAGTAGCAATTAGGATGTTAGTATCAAAACAGATACAAAAAAATCAACTGCTTTACAGCTGTTTTATAGATTAGAGCAAGGACTTCGATCATGTCCCACGGGATCTTCTCTGGTCAAAACTCAAAAACTGGGACATTTCGGATTCGCTACTTCGAGGCATTCAATTACTCTACTCAGAAACCTGGGCCAGAGTCAAACTCGATAATAAATCAACTATCTCTATAAGATTAGGATCAAACACGGAGTGAAACAAAGGTGCGTTTTGGCCCCAACACTTTTCAACGTATTGATGAGCGACTAGATTCCTACCCTGGATGCTGTTGTCGGTGATGCTCCTAAACTGGGACAATCTTGCATCACTTCCCTTCTCTACGCTGATTACGTAGTTCTTTTGAGTCAAACAGCCAGAGGTCTACAAAGGCTGCTCGACTTTTTTTCACACATAGTACTGCAAATAGCATGACTGTAAACTTTGAGAAGACCAATGTCTTGATTTTCGGACGGAAAAAGAAGAAACCCGAAACATGGTTCATCAACAAACACTGCTTGTCTATCGCTTCTAGATATAAGTACCTTGGATGCTGGTTAGATGATAAGGGTGATCACCTAACTCAGGAGTACTCTCTCAAACCCAAGCGTGCATCGCTACTCTTTGCATTTCAATCTATTTTTAAACATTTTAAGAATCCCACCCTAGAACCTCTGCTGAAAATAGTGAAAGCCAAGCTAATCCCTATATTGGCATATGGTTCGGAAGCCTTTCTCCTGAAACTGGGCTCCTTCTTCAATAAATCTCAGTCAAGTGTTCAGACCATTATTTAAACTCCTGATTCATTCTGCAGCAGCTCAAATTAGATTGGAATTCACACTATGCGACCAAGTCTTGACTCAAAAAGCTTGCATTCTTAAATATCTGCATGCTAATTGCGCTGCCAACGAAGAAACACTGAAAAAGTTAATCTGGAAGGAAGTATCCTCAACGAACCGTACAGCCACCCACAATTTGTGGACTGTCGCTCTGCATGAAGCATTGAACCTTAAAAAAGCTGTAACTTTGTGGAATCAAAATCTCCCACTTCAGAGTTTTAAAAAAGTATTAAATCGACTAATCAAAAAAGCATAATTTGCACAAGATCGTCGGTCTCTCAAGGCCCGAAAGCATGCTTATCTCATACAAAAAAGTTACAATAAAAGAAAGGTTCAAAAATATCTTACAGATAGTTTTTCTGTGCGCTACAAAATTAAGTACTGTCTTATAAGAATGGGAAATTTCACATGACTCGATCTTTTACCACCATGGTCGATGTGCCCAGTATCAACCGAGTGTCGGCTATGTGGTCAATCTCAGGAGAATATATCTCACCTTCTCTGTATTTGCCCAGCCCTAATCAACGACCGCAGGAAACTCCACTGTCAAATATGGATCACACAAGGTTCTCGAACAATTCAAGCAGCAGTAGATTTCCTGCTCAACGACGCTCATCCTCAAGCTATTTGTGGTCTGATCAAATTCCTAAATAAAACAGACAAGTTGCTAAGAACTGCTATTCTGCCAGACACTTGTGGAATATAAACTGTATCCCCCATCGTTTTTTATGCTCAAAGTCCCATTGCATGCAAACAAATGCCTACGATTTATACTTCTATCTTGAATAAATATATGAAATAGTTAGCTTACACAGAGCTTGAGCAAAAATTTGCCTTTGCGAAATGTGCCTACTTCTATCTATGCATGGCCACTTTAAGCTTCATTATAATGGGTGCAATAGCAGTGACTGTGGTTTTAACCAATAATGTATTAAGATGAATCCACTCCTAAGATATTGATAGTTTTGTTATTGATTTTATAACTTGTCTAAAGCCATTGTTCAACACTTCCTTTATCGTAAGCAAGTATTTTTACATGTGACATGATCTTATAACAACAATTTTTAAATTTCACTGATTTATATTTTTACAACATGTTTTGGTACTACACTTAATTGTGCTGTTTTATACGTTTTATCAATTTTCAATGGCTTTAATTAGCTGAGCAAAACAAATAAACTTGAATCTTGATCAGGAGTCCTCTCTGATGACTGGGCTCTTGTGTCTGGAAGATTGTGTGGCTGCGGGTGCTGTTCTGCTATGCGGCCTCTGCCATGTTGCCTGTGGCTGTCTTGCAGGATCGCGTTCAGCACTGCTGTACCAGAGGACTATGGGCCGTTCACTCCCGCTGTACAAGAAGTGATATTGAGTGTCAGGGGACCATATATGGTGGCTCTTCAACTGGCCCATTGCAGAATGGATGAGGATTTTAGAACCCAAGTTTGGAGCTTGGGAATCAGACATCTGCCATGCTCAGCAGCTGGATTTGCCCCCCTTCTTGCTCCTTTAGATCCCCTTATGACAGCACGCTGTAGCTTTGGGCAGCCATCTACAAACACTGCTTTGTAGTCTACCTTACCTTACAGTCACAATGCGTAGGGAGAGTCTGGAGAGCTTTTCTGCAGAATGATAAGCTGTTGTTTCACCGTGCCAATTACCATACTGTGCTGCTAGGTCCAGGATGAGCCCTGGTTACAACACTCCTGGCAATGTCTGTGGCGTCACACTTTGAGATGTAATGTAACCTTGTAGCACCAGCACGCTGCATATACTCAGTCATGCTAATAGTGAGCTACTGAGACTTCCCAATGCATGGGTGGGGAGGCTGACCACGCAAGCTATGCCCCAATCAAAATGCCTCTTAGATAAAAGCATCAAGGGCACAGTGATAGGACCACATCTCATGCAACTATCTCATCTTCTGATTGGTGTATAGCCTACAGGGATCAGTCTCGTAAGACATGGGCAAAACTGGAACGTTTAAACAACATGCCGTCATCTGGGAGGAAGAAAAAGCATATCATGGGTCAAGGTAGCAAACTGAAATGGCAACTAAAAGAAACTCGAGCAGCATAAATAACTAAACACCTAACTTGAAGTATCAACTAAATAAGTATGTAAACATCTATAATAATTGGCAGGCCTTATTTCTTAACAAAATATTTTTTATATTTTATTTATTAAGTCGCGTTTTTTTCACACACAAAACACACAAAATATATTATTGATAAATAACACCTGACAAATGTAATAGTGCATTTACTTACTTGTTTACATCACAGTTCAAGTATGTGCTAGTTGTATTTAGCGACATGAGCTTCTTTTCAAAGTTTAAACTTAATTTCAAGATTGTCTTTTAGTTATGATCATGTCATGGTAGAAAATCAAACATGACATCATTCCTTTAGGAAAAATAGTCCATTTAACAAACAATGTTCAATATTAAATCTAGCGAAAAAAAATGTATGCCCCAGGAAGAAGATGTCAAGCTATTCAGTGTAACTGCTGGACCAGTCAAGTGGGTTTTTAGCTTAATCACTGCTATACCTTTTGTTATTTAAACCCCGCCTTTCGTACTACAAAGGCTGCCCTATTGCACAGCCTTAGGGATGCAAATATTTTTTCTATCACTCGTTAGAAAATGTACCACACTGAAATATTCTATGTCTCATTTTTTAAAGTTTGTTCAGGTTAATGTTAGAGTATGCTTTCTTGTGCCAGTTCAAACTCACTAAACTTATCATGTGATCAGCAGGAAGTCCCTTCTGCCCCAGAAGAACCCGGTAGCCCTGAAGACACTTACTTGTGCTGTCTGCATCAAGTAGTAGTCGATGACATCTGCTGGTTCACCAGACAGGTTCTCCTGGTGGATCCTGATCTCCTGCTTCACAAACTGATGCAGCTTTTCCCACAGTACAAAAAATTCATGTTGAGACTTTAGAAGCCTCCGCATCAGGGATGGAATAGCATCATACAGCTGCAAAGAGAAATAACGAGGGGGAGATTGTGCAGTCAAAATATTGGAAGATCATTGAAAGCAACACATGCAGACAAAATCAGAATATCAAAACATCACATTATGTGGTTAGTAATAAGCCTTGGCCTATATGTAAACCTCACGAGGTTGATACTTTAAATATCTGTTCTTGAAATGCAGCTTAGCAGTACACTGGACCCTGTGGGTTTCTGAATTTACTTCATCTGAGTTTGTGTCAAGACAGTGTTTGACTAATTAATTAGAGGCTCATCCACCAACTTTTTGTCATTTTTGTCTGGGTGGAAGCATATTTGAGTGTGTGTGTTTGTGAGCAGGATCTTCTAGTGTCAGTCACCGCTCAGGCACCATGTGATGTCATGCTTAGAACATTGGGTAGTCCTGAGATAAACCAGAATGCTTGTTAGTTGGTTGGGAATGTATTGTTCCAGGCTGCCACCAGAGAAGGATAAAGGTCAAGGGCTGTACTCCTTCAGTTCCTCTGCAGATGGCTTCCTACAATTATCATCTCCAAAAGCTCTGTGATTAAGAGTGCTACCTGGGGGACTCTCTACTTCTCCCGAAAGAAGTTCCAGGCAAAGATGGCAGAGGATGTCTCGGGGAGCCAACCCTTCCCTCCGAGTAAGCTGTACGTTGAAAGGTGAACCCTGTAGTAGATAGTGCTCAGGTTAACCATCAGGAACCCAGTTTTAGCTTCATCGTGGAAAGGATGTCATTCCTGCTTTGAAAGGGGAAAGAGTAGTGAGAGGACTGAAAGAACAACTGAATGACTGGTGTACAAAAGTTTGTGAGAGATAAGGTGTGTCCTGAGCTCTAATAATTGGAAAGTGGGGGAAAGTACTCATCTCATCTAAGGAAAAGACAACAGTAGTAAGAGTGTTCTCATCCGATGGTGATCTAATGGCACACCCATATTCTGGTAACATATTTTCCTGAAGGATTTTGGAACAGGCAATGGCAATACCTGAATACCTGGGATAGTATACACCTGTAAAAAATCTTATTTAGGAATGACGGAGAGTCCAATGAAAACATCCAGAATTAACACTGATCAGCATCAGGCTCAAACATTTTGAAATCACCAATAGCAAGACACAAAGGGCCTCATTTCGATGTGGGTCGCAAAGCCTCTGACCTGTGGTCAGAGGCTTTCTTACCGACATCGAAGGTTTTCATCCGCCGAATTATAATGTCGGCGTTTGGAGTGTAAACCTGCAGGGGAAACTGACTGGGTTTCTACGGGCTCAAGGAGCCCGTTGGCCAGTTGGAAGACGCTCACAATCCCTTAAGGACGGCGTTTTCGCCGTCGGGATTATGATGTCGGTTTCCGAAAGCCTTTCCACGTCGGCCTTTCCGACATGGAAAGGCTGTCAGCGAGTGACTTTAGGGCCCCCTTCTCCCTTGGACCTCCAGTTGAGGCCCTGGGGGCACCTATGGTGCCCCCTTCACATTCCTGCACCATGTGGCAGGCACCTTGAGGTGCCTGCCACACAATACAGGGATGTTCAAAAATTTCCATTTTACAATGGAAGCTTGTGCTGTGGGCTGTTTCGGACACCGCACCAGCTCCGATTGTAAAATGGAAGTTTGCGACCGCACCATCTGTGGTCACATCCTAATTCGGTATGTGGAACTGCCTACCTATGGTCGGTATTTCCTCACCGAAACGGTGTCTCGACATCGTAATGAGGGCCTTAGTCGAAATGGAGCATAATGTGAAATAAATGAAATTTCGGAATTTAAAAAAATAGTACAACCTCCTGTCAGGTTTAGACACTACTGAAGATTGATACCCCAAACAGAATCTAAATGATTGAATTATTGCTCTCAATAAGCCCACAAGGCCTTTACAAGAAACCGTATTTGATGTGTTTCATGCAATTGCTGGAAGACATGACTTAAGAATGGTTTGATATTTAGGATATTCAGCTCCATGCTGTGCAGGACCTTTCAACCTACACAGCAGTAGATTGGCCACAGGGCTTGGCGTGACGCAAGGCCCTGTGGCCAAATCATGAGCAACCTGCTAAACCCACGCTGCACACAGCCTTTGACGTGCACAGTGTAGGGTTGGCCTTCAGGTCCTGGTGACCCCATCTCCTGGGGTCAAAACATATATATATATTTAGAAGAGCATGCATGCAGCCCCCCCTGCCCAACCCTAATTTGCCCCGTGGACCCCATCCCCCGGGTCCAAATACAATTAAACAGGGGAGGAGGGCATGGAGCCCTCCTCTTGAGCCTTAATAGATCCTGGGGACCACATCCCTGCGACCAAGTACAAAAAAAGGGGGGACGTGGCCCACTCCACGAACCTTATTAGGTCATGGGAACCCCATCCCAAGGGCCACATATAATAATAAAGGGGAGGTAGGTCTTGCAGCTCCCCTCCCCGAGCCTTATTAGGCCCTGGAGACCCTATCCCCCGGTCTAAATATAATACAAAAGGGGAGGGGGCAATGCAGCCCCCCTCCCCGAGCCATTATAAAGGGGACCGGAAACAGGGACCCCATTCCCTGGGGCAAACAATAAAAAAGGGGACGGCGCACATCCCTCCTCCCTGAGCCTCCATGGGCCCTGGGGACCCATGCCCTGGGTCAAAATCTAACGGGAGGGGGTCACGTGGCCCTCCTCCCCCAGCTTTCATAGGCCCCGGGGGCTCCATCCCTGGGGCTGTTTTTTGTTTAAAAAGCTGTATTTTGTTTAAAAGGGGTGCGGATCCCCCTTCCCTGAACCTTCTCGGATATGGGGACCCCATCCCACGAGGCTAGAGGCGAATCCCCAGCTGAACACCTGGGGCACCTACAAAGCACACGTTGGGGGCTGCGGGGGGAGCCCAAGTGCCCCCGCAGACCCAGCGGCATTGCTCCCACCTGGAGGAAGCAGCTATTTATGCTTGCTCCCTCCGAAAAAGAGCAATATTGCTTCTGTTTCCCTGCCCGTATCAGTATCGGCAGGGAAAAAGAACAAATGTCTGCTCCCAGTCGGCAGGAGCATTTTTAAATCTCCCTCTGGCTGCGAGCAGACTTCGTGTTTGCTACTGTTTGGGGAGAGATTTAAAAATGTTCTTGCCAGACGAGAGCAACCATAGTAAGTGAGCCTCCCCCAGGAATGTGGTCCCAGGGGCCTTTAAAAGCTCAGGGAAGGGGGGCCACATTGCCGCCCTCCCCTTTTATTTACATTTCAGACCCGGGGGATGGGGTCCCAAGGGCCTAAGAAGGCTCGGGAAGGAAGCCACCCTCCCTTCGTTTTATTACTTGGCCCCAGGGATGGGATCTCCGGGGGGCCTTTAGAGGCTCAGGAAGGGGGGCCTCGCAGCCCACTCCCCTTTTTTACAAATTCAGCCCTAGGGAAAAGGGTCCCTGGTACCACCATTGGCTTGGGGAGGGGGACCACGCGCCTCCCTTCCCTTCATTAATATAACGCCACACCAGGGGATAGGGTCCCTGTGGCCCAAAATGGGCTGGGGAGGTTAGCTCTACACTCACTGAAGAGAACAAAGGTTAAAGTGATGTTATTCCGACATCATCAGTGATGTAATATGGGAGGTCATAATGTGACATGTGAGATAGTAAGCAGCGCCAAGCACTGTGCCCAACCCCACATGCATTCCCCCCCCGTGCATGACCTAAGGCTGTTCCATAGGCTAGGCCCTGCACTCAAACCCCGCGGGTACCCAAACCTCCACCATACACAGCCTTTGGCTATGCATGGCTTTGGGATGGGCATAGGGCCTGTCCGGCCCCAAAGGACACCGATTCCACATGTTTTTTTGTTTTTCCAATTGTTTTCTGATCCAGCGGGTCTTTCAACTGAATAATGGTGGTCTTGCTGGCTCCTGCAAGAGTCCCGCAGTATAGCTGCACCTCAAACAATTTTTTATTTTTATTTGGCCCAGGTGTTCCCTCTGTGGCACCCTCTCCCACAAGGTGCCAGTGTAAGCACCCAAGGGACTCGTAGGAGCGAGGCAGCTGACAGGGAAAAAAAAGCACCCTCGGCGAATCAAATATCTCTATTATTTGAAGGTGCATGCCCACGGGTTCAATTGTCCAGATATCTATAAATTTGAAATCTAAATTTCTCAAAAACCACTAAACAGATTTAGCCCAAATCATAAAAAGCACGCTTTCTGGGTAAAGATCTAACTTTCTGCCAGATTTTGTGTAATTCTTTTTAGTCATTTTGGCTGTAGCGCTGCTCAAAAATCACAAGGGAAATTGCATACGGAAATAGTTATTTGGGACCCGTCATTTTCCTCACCCCCACCCCCCTTGATGGATCAGCCCGGAACTACATTAATTAGGAAAAACAGACTTTTATATATTTTAAATATTGCACACAGGAAATACATCAGTATACATCTCTCTTTCCATTTGGATATAAGTTCAAGAGCAGGAACGACCTTCATGCATTCTTTCAGCAGAATGGTCCTCTATCCACCATGGTCAAAGCTGCACAGAATGTTAGTAGGACCTAAGCTCCAGATAATGCCACTATGTGGCCCCAAGAGCCGGAGGTTTCTGTGGTCTTCATTCTCAACACATTCCTGGCCTATCTTAAAAGTAGCAGGAAAATGAGAAGTCCCAGTTATATAAATTAAATATCTGCTTTCTAAGGCTTACTCTGCTCCAGGAGTCTTTGCGGATGTTGGAGAAGTGATTGGTCGCTCTCATCAGCTGATGGAAAGTGGGATCATCGATCTGGAAACGATGACCCAAAACCACAGAACTGATCACATTGACAACACAGTTCGCAATTGGCTCTTTAGGGTCGAAGGGTTTTCCTGAAAAAATATGTAGGGAACAAATATAATCAATTACTTGGAGATAAGTTAGCAGAAATGTGGTGTTCTACCAGAAAATTGATCGCAGGATAGCAACCTGCAAAAATATTGACTCCCTGATATTGTTAACCACAATATTGTCAAGTAAGTCTGCACATTCATCCGTACAGCGTATATAGACATATAGCGTATTTACTGAACAACATGTTGCTTAACCTCCAACCATTTTGCATTTTGTGTGCCTAGTTTAAACCAAGTTCCTTGGGCTTTCTCGTTCCTGAGGTACACAGCTTCACTTTCATGCCTATCAAAAAACATTGGTCCCTAGGATTAATGTAGAGAATTTTATAATGCAATTAACGTTGCAAAAGATAAACAAAATAAAACTTGTGAGTGTACAGAGTGAATAATACAACAGGTACATTTGTCACTGTGGCAAAAATGGATTGTTTTAATAAAGGGAGGACTATGAACAAATATCATAAAAAATGGTGCAAAAAAGTTAATCCTAAAAAAGTATGCGCTAGGTGCTCACGAATGGGACACACATTAGATAAACTCTAGCAATGTGCACAGGAAACAAAAAGCTCCAATTAGGCCACAATGCATGCTATTCAAAGGAAACCGTGTTTTCCATTACACACTTGATCAAGAGTTTAAAGGAAGAGTGGCTCGTGAAGTAAAAAAAAGTCGATGTTGTTTAACCCTGCTCAAATGGAGGGTCATCAATAAAGAGGAAAATTGGCCTGAGAGGGAAGAATATAGGCCAGAGGCCCTATATTAAAACACAAGTAGTTGGACAGGAACCCGAATCATTGGAAACTGATCAACATAGAGTTAATGCAGCATGGGAAACTGTTCCAGGTCAGCGAAAAAGGTAGCAAAGCGCCACTGAGAATCGCCCACAGGAATATTAACATTAAAAATTATAAATAATATTAATTCCACATTTGTAAAGCGCAAACGTATCACCCCTAAGGGAATCCAGGAGCTGGGGGGGCTGTCGGGGAGATTAAGTGAGCCATTGCCCAGAGTCACATGATGCTGAGCTGTCACCGGGGATCGAACCGTGAGCCCTTTGCTCCGGAGTCAGCCGCTATGGCCTCTGCACCACACCTCTCCCTCATTTGAATAGACCCAAAGCCTCTCTCTCGGTAGTTCTTCTTAAGCTTTGTTTCCTGTTGATCACATAAGGTCTGGAAACAGTTGCACTACTAAGCAGATCTAAAAAGGCAATATAATTCACCAGAAATCAAACAAGCATTGGCATATCCAATAGGTCTCGCCTTTGTGACCTTATAAGTGTTTAGCCATGCAGAACATTACCCTGGGTAGTTCAATTATAGCTTAATTTCTGAATATGTGTTAGGCTATATCAAGCCCAAATTGTATCCACTTATTAAAAAAATAAAAATAAACTGTACACAAAATAGTAAGTTTTTTCCAAATTGCAGGCACATGACTTGTGAAGCAAACTAAACAAGCCGGAGATTAACGTGGCTTCAGCTCCCTGGAGACTTGATATGTGCAATTTGGCCCCACCTCACTATCACTCTCGTATCTGTACAAGTCTGCAAGGAAGGTATCGCAAACCTGCTATCAATTCCGTCACTTATGGCACTTTTTAACAGATTTGCTGATTCCACCCTATTCTAAATGACCCATTATTCACAAGACAAAAACTAACGTACTCTGGGCCCCAAGCAGTAAAAGAACACCATATTTGAGGGTTGTTTTTTTAATTCTCCAATTCAGCCTCTCTAATAATCTTCAATAAAAAAGCACAAGTGTATTAAGGGTTGTGCTTGCACATATTTTCATTTTAACCCCGTAGGACATATACAGATTGGGAATACAGTAAAATATTTGTATGAACATACCCTGGGAGTGCACAGGGGCTAAATATCGCTATTTAATTGATATAACAATTCACTGAGGCCATTAACGCTATTCAAAGGCACACAATAATTGAGTCAGCCAAGCGTTACAAATACATTGCAAATTCGCAGCTACTAAAAGGTGCACATAAATCCCAAAGATTAAATCGAAGAGCATTTGCAATGCAATACAATCGGTTTCACGTTTGGGACTTAAGTATTTAGCCACGCAGCAAACTGTCGCGCTTTCAGTTAAAGTGTAAGGCAGCAGCTGCAGCCTAGTGCTAGAATACACTACTATTGTCTGTGAGAGCGGCTGACGCACTTCGGGAAAGTTTCAGTCCTATAAGTGAGATAAATGTACTTGAAGGAGGCTGCTGCCCAACTCCGGTAAGTACATGATTCCTACAACTCTGGAGTCTGTTGTGGGGGAATGGTACTCGGTGCCTGCACAGCAAGGTCTCATCTACACATCGTAATTGATACCTTTTCTGCAGCTTTATACAGCACGAACCCAACCCGCCAGCACCAAAGCGCTCCACACCAGAAGCACATCTCCCACATGAAATCATACCTTCATGCCTCCGCGGCACGGGAAGGTCAAATCCCAGCGCCGGGTCAACTTCCTGTGACTCTGGGCAAATCACGTAATTCCCCCGTGCCACAAAAACAGAAAAATATGCTCTCAAGTGCAAAACCTATGCCTTGCGTGCAATGCTCCCAGCCAAGTCCGCGCTATATAAAGCAGCAAAACACATACCAAGTACGCATGCGCTTTATATGGTAGAATAAAATGCAGATTTAAATGTGTTTATCACAGCTACGCCATCAAAGCAAATGCTATTTGTTATATTATAAATAACATACAACTGTCTGTCCGTATAAAATGAAGGATAGATGGTCACCCTGTCTCTAAACTACTTAACATGACATGTTAAGTAGCTTAACAAAACATGCCGAGTTTTCCAGCGTTTCATATAGAAGGCAGTACTGCTGCTGCTGCTGGTGTTCCTTCGTCAACACGGTCAGCAAGCATTAAAACACTTTACATGAGAAACACGTCTTCTACACAAAAGCATACCTTTCTGCCTCCCCCGCATGGGAGAGGTCAATCCCAGCGCCGGGTGAACTTCCTGTGATTCTGGGCAAATCACTTAATCCCCCTGTGCCACAAAAACAGAAAAACATGCCCTCAAGTGTTAAACCTCCGCCTCATGTGTAAAGCACTTTAATGCTCTCGGTCTAAGTTCGCGCTGTAAAGCTGCAAAACACATACTAACTACGTACGCGCTTTACATGGTAGAAGAAAATAACAAGGTCTTCTACACAAAAGCATACCTTTCTGCCTCCCCCGCATGGTAGAGGTCAATCCCAGCGGCGGGTCAATTTCCTGTGATTCTGGGCAAATCACTTAATCCCCCCCCCGTGCCACAAAAACAGAAAAACATGCCCTCAAGTGTTAAACCTCCGCCTCATGTGTAAAGAACTTTAATGCTCTCGGTCTAAGTTCGCGCTGTAAAGCTGCAAAACACATACTAACTAAGTACGCGCTTTACATGGTAGAAGAAAATAACAAGGTCTTCTACACAAAAGCATACCTTTCTGCCTCCCCCGCATGGTAGAGGTCAATCCCAGCGCCGGGTCAATTTCCTGTGATTCTGGGCAAATCACTTAATCCCCCCCGTGCCACAAAAACAGAAAAACATGCCCTCAAGTGTTAAACCTCCGCCTCATGTGTAAAGCACTTTAATGCTCTCGGTCTAAGTTCGCGCTGTAAAGCTGCAAAACACATACTAACTGCGTACGCGCTTTACATGGTAGAAGAAAATAACAATTTAAATGTCTGTCTCACAGCCACGCTTTGTGTCAGTCCAAGTGAAACAAAGAATAGATGGTCACCACCGCAAAGCGCCCGGCCAAGTCCGCGCTATATAAAGCAGCAAAACACATACCAAGTACGCATGCGCTTTATATGGTAGAATAAAATGCCTTCTCGGTTTAAAAATGCAAAGTAATGTTGACATTAAGAAAATAGATACTGTTTTTTTTTTTACAGGTGGGCTAAACGAAAGCTTTCGTTAAGGCTGTCTGTACCTAGTCAGGCGAAGGGCATTGTGGAGTTTGTAGTCCCAGATATTTCGAAATGTCACACACCATTGTAAGAAGCTAGCTCGCCCTTAATTCCGTTCTGATTGATACCTGTAGCCTCGTTGGGGCGGAGGAGGAGAGGTCGTAGTGTGGGGAGGTGGTGGGCGCACGAGATTGCACTGATGGATCAGGGTTTATTCAGGCGGGGGTCATGTAATCCGGGAAAGTTCCGGTCTTCCTGCTGCAAACCCATTAGTCCTCCCATTGCATTCTTGTGTTTATTGTACAGCATTGTGGAAAAATTACACCAGCAAGTGAAACAAGACCGCGAGTGGTGCGCGCGCACTGCAAGGAATGCAGCTGACACCCTGCGCGCCGCTGCTCGCTCCCGAGACCCAAAGGCCATGGGAGTGAACGTTTAGAGAAAAGGCGGGACATACACCCGCCTTTGGCCATTTGCGTGCTTTCATTTTTGAAAGCCACACGCAATGGCCAATAAAATGTGCGGGTGTTAACAAAATCACACGGAAAAGTCTCTAGGAAGTTTTGAGTGCTTACAAGAAGCCTCCCCATAGAGCAGCGCATGCGCGCTGCGCTAGGCTCGACCTAAAAATGATGTAACATAACACATGTAGTACACTTGAGAAACCAGACTGTGACTGCCCTCAGTACTAAATAGAGTCCTCCCTAAATGCCTTCGCAAAAAGAAAATTTAAAGATTCAAAAATTGTTAGGTCTATAGACACCGTTAGTTGTTATTAGACTTCATGTCATCAATCCTTCAAAAAGTTCAATAAGAAACGCAATCAATGAGTGGGCTTGTGATCCTCTCCCATCAGCCACCGGCTTTCAGATGCGTTTCATTGTTTGCCATTGCATGGATAGGCTGTCCATCAAGCCCATTGCATTCCTAAGCTCAGGGCTTCTAGGACTCTGCCCAGGAACACCTTCCCTAGTTACATTAATTCTTATTCAACTAGTTTCCAACGCTACTTTTTCCTCGTCCACCACTAAACTAAGAATCTAGCAGAGTTAATTACTGTGGCGAATCGTGTGGCCATGCAAGAGAGGAAGAAGTAATCGAAGGAATCAAAACTAATAGCTTTTCAAATTCAATCATTTCATCAAACCATAAAAGAGAGGAGGAGAAGAGGTAACCCAACCCAGGGATGAGGACAGGGAGATTCAAAGGCAGGTCAAAACAATGGAAGAGGGAGAAGGGAGCAAGCCCCTTCAGGAGGGTCATGCTGTGGTCAATTGGAATATTGGAAAAAAGATTGCCTCAACCTAACAACAGGGATTCCTTCTCAGCCCGATGCTCTCAAGTTTACCCAGGTTAGACAGAATGAGCATCTTAATTACTAGAATAGCCCAAGAGGTGCTGACTGTGCTGTGGATACACTAATCCTGATTGATCAAAAGTGTCCATATTTGAAATGTATGATTGATGGTAAACTCATTTCTTGTCTTACTGACACAGGTGCTAGCTGATCCACCATGAAAACATCTGCATTCCCTTCACTAAATCTCTCGGACTTGTTCATTAATGCAGTCGGTATTTTGAATAGTTCCCCGCTATATCACTTGTCCTGTCTCTGTTATTTTGGGTCCTATAACTGACACGCGTCTGTTTGTTGGGCCCTATGTTACCTGCAGATTTGTTAGGAAAGGGTCTGTCAGTAATCTGAATTGCACTGTATTTTGCACCAGTGGCAGAGAGTTTCTCAAAGTTCCACTGACTAATGAAAATAACGTTTTAGCTGGGTTACGTAAATCTGACCATCAAAATGTTGAATGTGAAACACAGATGTCTGAATCTTTGAGTAAATTACTTGAACAAGTTTATTCTGCTCTGTGGTCTAAACATGCAAATGATGTTGGGTGAATGCTTTCAATTGAACCTGCTAAGACCAAGGTGAACCCTATTAAGAAACTACCCTGCCAAGCTGGTATTCATCCAGTCATTTTCGATTTGATTAGGCAGGGTGTTGTAGTGCCCACAGTGAGTACATGCAATACTCCGAATCTCCTGATTAAGAAAGCGGGCCAGAATGTGTACTGTTTTGTCCAAAAGCTGCAGGCAATTAATTATCCCTAGCTTCCTTGTGATACCCAAGCCTGCCACCACCCTTTGTTGCATCTAGATCTCTGCCAAATGGTTCACTGTAGTAGATTTGTGCCCCACTTTCTATTTCATCCCTGTAGCCGAGGAAAGGCTGTATCAATTAAAGAAGGCAAATAACATGGCAGAGACTCCCACAAGGTTTTACAGAGTCTCTGGCGACCTTTTCCCAGGCCTTAGAACAAGATCTTGGTAACCTGGTCTTTCTCAAAGGTAACACGTTTGTACCTTAGAACAATGCAAGGTCGAGTCCCTATACCTGCTCACTGAACTAGCTCAGAAGGAGCATAAAGCTTCAAAAGAGAACTTACAATGTTGCCTCCCCATGTGTGAGATTTAGGTCATGACATCTGAGCTGGTGAGCACCACCTGTTGACATATCGGATTTAGGCCATTTGTAAGTTACCTTGGCCTGACCGTGTCTCAGGTACGCACCTCTTTGGGAATGGCGGGATATAGTCAACAATGGCTTATGGGATTTGCTGCCATGGTACGAACTCTGCAAAATGATGCCAAAACAGACAAGTCCTGAACCCTTACATTGGACTGACTGAGGAGGCAGAGTAAGATGTTGTAAAGGTAAAGCACGCACTGACTTATTTCCTTTCACTAGGGCTTGTGGATGACATTAAACCCTTTACATGTTATTGCCATGAACAAAAGGGGTTTGCTCTTGAAGTCTTGGTGCAGTATCATGGGAATCAGAACATACTCACTGCCTATGATTCCTCTGCCCATTACCCATGGCAGCAGGGCTCCTGCCTTTCCTGCAGCAGCCCATCTTGCAGAAGCATCAGAAAACACTGTCTAGGGTTCCACCCTCATTGAAGCCGTCCCCATTCCCTAGCTGCCCTTTTACTCACTACGAAAACAGAACATCTTTCCACCGCCCTATTGACAAGGTATGAGATCTTGTTGTTGTCAGCCTTCTGTATCTCTTTGACTCATTGTTCGCTTTGAACCCAGCCTCTTTGACGCCAACCTCTCAGGAGGCCGAGCCACTGGATTGCCTTTAGTCACCAATCACGTGACCAAACCTCGCATTGATCTGACTGATGAACCTTTACCCAACAGTAGCCATTTTTATCTTGTGGATGGGTCTTGCCTCAGAAATGATGTCAGAAACCTTGTAGCTAGATATGGTGTATACATCTAACATGAAGTTGTAGAAAGATGACATGTACCCAATGTGCACTCGGCCCAGATGACGGAGCTTGTTGCTCTCACCTACGACTGCGTATTGGCCATGAAACAAAATTGTTACTTTGTTCAGAGACTTCCAAGTCTACTTTTGGAGTGGCCCACAACTTTGGACTTTAGTGGATGCATAGATGGTTCTTCACTTCTCCTGGAAGATGGCATGTATGTCCGAAATCAGTACCTTTGAAAGTTGCTGAAGTGAAATGTGCCACTCATCAGTCTTCGAAAAATGAAATGTCTCACGGTAATGCCCTTGCTGCTCAAGCTGCTAAGAATAGACTGTCCTCTAATGGTGAAATAACAGCACTTGGGAAGCCTGCTTACTGGGCCACTCTCGCAGAGACAAAAAACATAGGGCCAGCACATGGGCCATAGACCTGGGACTGCTTCTTGCCAAGCATTTGATCATCCGTGGGTGGAGATCATTGGTGCCCCCTGGGGTCCCCGTTTGGGAGCTTTCCATACAGGCCTGGGCGTTGCCTTGCGCACGGAGGACACACGGGCCTGTGTAAATACCCGCTAGCAGCTAGCTGTGATGCTATCCTGGCTGCCTTCCAAGCAGTCATGGCGCCTGCCGATACATCACCCGAGACATCCACGTCTCCAGCGACTGCGGCGACCCCCCCGCCCGGTCCCTGATTTGTCGCCTGGTGTGCCTGTCACTCCCCCCTGAATGCGTTCCCCACAACACGGCAACTGTTGTTGCATTCCTCATTCAAACTGTTTCTCTGCGGCTGCCCGCTGCCCCAGCAGGGGGCCACCCTAAGCGAGTGGCCCTCTAGTGCCATTTGGGCACCAAACCACCCCCCCCTCCAATTCTGGGACTCAGGAAGGAGTCCCCCCTCCTTGCCTGTGGCGCGCTAGGCGCGTCACTTCCGGCGCACCGAGGAGTGGGGGAAGGTATATAGGTCTTCCCCCGCCATCCTCTGTTGCGCCGGACACGCCGTCTTGCTGGTCGTGCTGTGGGATTGCTGACGAATCCCTACTCGTGTCGGGTGGTCGGCGTTGTTGCGGTCTCCTTTGCCCCCGCTGGACACGCTGTGTTGGCAGCGCGCCTCGGGTGTCGTGTACCTGGGACCAGACGGTGGTCGTCGTGCGCGGTGAGTTCCGGGGGCAGGCAGACCTTGGGGGCCTTTTCTTTGCCGCTGAGCATCTGGGCCAGGGGCGAGTCAAGCATGCCAGTCATGCACTGGGATCCGAGCATCGGGCTTGGATTGGCAGAGAAGGGGGTTTGAGGTCTGGTGGCGCGTGGAGTGTGCATCGAGTTCCGCGTCGCATGGTCAGGCCTTCTAGCGCTGCTCACGCATCGGGTCAGTGGTTGCCATCGGCGCATTTGGCGGTGAGTCCCCCGCAACCCCTCCCTTGTGGGTGCCATTGTCCGTGGGATACGCTGGCTTACTGCGGTGAGTGCCCGGGCGTTGTTACCCCCCTCACCTGCAGTCCCCAAGGCCGGAATTTGTGTTTGGTTGCATGGGGGGCGGCATGGGGAGGGCCCGCGATGTGGTCCAGCATGGCCTTTGTGTCCCCTGGGGCCGTGGGTCCTCGCCGTGGCACTCGCTTGGAAGACAGTTGGTGTGCTGTGCCGGGCAGCCCATTAGATGGTGACCGGCGCTGCCGCCTTGGCTGTTGCAGGGCCAGGCCTGTGTCTCTTCGGCTGTGTTGAGGAGTGTAGGACTAGAGCGGGCGGCCCGTCGTGAGATCGGTGACTGAATTGGGCGATGGGTTGTGTGACTGATTGTGTCATCGGGGCTCCTCCGGGATCCCCCGGTGTGTGCCTTCGCCTAGGCCGAGAATTTGAGCAGGAAAGTTGGCAGTGAGTCGTCCTGTGCACCCTCCCTCCCCCCGCTTTGTGTCCCCTGTCTGGGGCAGTAGATGTGTCCCCTGCCGCAGCGATGCAGCTGTTTCATGCGCATAGGCCGGAAGAAGCGTTAGTGATGTGTCTCAATAAAGAGAGCTGCCGACTTTGGTCCTGGGGACCCGGGTTAGAGCCTCGGTGTAGGCTTTATAAATAGGGCTCCTGGTTTTATGCATTGTGGCTCAGGGCGGGTGATACGGGGGTGGCCTCAATTCAGGGCTCCTGTTATTTCATTTTCCCTCCGGTCCCTCCCCCCCCACCCCCCCGGATCTCTGAGACCCGCACAAGATCTGCGAGTCGGGTCGTAGATCCCAAAATATCTCCTGCTCTGTGTGATATCCTAGTTAAGGAAGCATTGGTGATGTTGAGCAATTTGTTTCGGCAACAGAAACCCAACACCCACCAAGAAAAGCACTTATACTGTTATAACGAGAGGGTAAGAGATACCAAAAAGACAGTGAAGATCTGGTGTCTTGTTGAGATCTGCATACATGGAATTCTATTGTAAATTAACATTGTGCCTTTTGAATTTAAAAATGTTCACTGTGGTAACGAAGAGCATGGCTCTTGTAGAGTAACACAGATACTAGCAGGCTGAAAGCATGCGTAACGTCTGCATGTTCTACGGGAGGAGAAACAAGCAGTTTCCGCCGTCTGCACCAAAATAACTGAGGGCGAACATACCACTGTTCTTTGTGCCTACTCTTTCCATCACGAGTGTGTAATTTAAGAACTTCCATGCGGCCAGTTCTTTCACGTTGTGCAGGGGCCTGTGTTACGCCCCTGGTCGTAGGCGGCAGCATGTTGGTGAAACTCGACCGGCCGTTTCTCTGGGCAGCGGTGTTCCGTTAAAGCAAACAACTGGGCAGGGTGGAGCTGCGTGCATGTCCTTCCCCGGTCTGGCCGGCGGGGTGAGAATAGGTCATGCCAGTATGGCCCCCCCCCCCCTCCAAAGTACAATTGCAGTGGACGGCCAGGACCGAGCGCGGCCCGCATGTGTAGCCCCGGCGGTGCCCCGGGCTGCTCCACAGCGCGGGAAGTGCCTTAGTGAGGTTGCACTGCGCAATATAAAAGGTATTGAAGTGGGGCATGGAGTCATCAGATTTAGTATGGTTACCATTGCTCGGTGGCACTTAAGTGTTGCTCTCACTCAACGTGAAGCAACTCGAGTCAGTAAACTTGGCAAATTGGAAGGCTGAGCTAACCCCTTTCATGTTAAGAAATCTTGAGCTCCAGATCGCTGTAGATGCGTGCTGACTGTAAGCGTAAGGTTAGTCCGTTGATACCCCCTTTTCGAGCGCTAGTACTGTTGGATGCAGATGCAGGGCGTCACTAGGTATATGGCTCATCCGCTGAGGTGTCCATAGGGTGCTGTGGTTGTGCACTATGGTTCTTCCACTTGGACCCATCTGCTGCCTATGCAAGGGTTGTTGGGCTGCCCTGGGATAATCTTGTACTTATCCCCGGTCTGGCCGGGGGCGAGCTGCGTGCTTGGTCGCATGTCGCCATCGGATAGATAAAGGTCCACGTTTGCCTCGACGGTATTTTCGCAGCGTTTAATTTGAGCCGATGGTTTCTAGCGCTTGGCACGGTCACCGGCGCTGATGACTGTTGCCACATGGTGGCCTGTTTGTGTAATTTGAAGATGTAGCACAAGAGTGGTTGTTAATTCAAGGTACATTGAAAATAACTAGTGCCTGCTCCAAAGCTATTCTTAGAGCTGTGGGGGCCTCGAGTGGTCGGAATTGTCGCACTCATAGAAGTGGCACGGTTGGTAGTTGTGCGGGCACGGTTTTTGCATTACGCCATTGACGCAGGCTTTTACAAGTCCAGAGGGGGCACCCTGCATTAGTTCCGAAGGGGGAGAGCAAGGTGCTGTTTCAGACGGGCATGGCAACTCCCGCCATGGGCACGCATCCCACAGCTTAGCCTGCGAATTGCTGTGAACATCCACCCACGAGTTTGGGGGAGTGGGCAGTCTCTTGAACCTTCGGTCCAAATTGTTTGCTGGTTGACCGTCAAGCTGGCTGCTCCGCAGAGGTTGATGGTGGCCATCGTCAGAATGGGATCTCCATGTTTTGCGTCTGGCTTGCGTGACTGTGGATTGAGAGGGAGAGGATGCGACTTGGGCGGAGCCCTGCGGGTGGGCGTGCCGGGCCCGGTGGTCGGAGCGCCGTGGGTTCGACACTGCGTTTGGCATGTTGTAGCCACGTCACACGTGCTCTGCCTCTATGTCCTCGTCGGGGGTTCGGGCGCTCACTCGGATCTAGCGGGGTTTGTAGGCAGGCTATTTGGAGGTTGGGACCATAGTTAACTATGGCACGTAGGTTGCACTTACTCACTTGGCATTCCTTTCCCAGTGTGTGCCACCTCATGGACCCCTGTATCGGTTGTTCCGGTTGCATAATTTCGGGTGGGTTGTCGGCAATTATTTCGGGACAAGCCACGTCAAGTCCTCCCATGGCCCTTGTAGACCAGTTTTTTCGCTCCTCACCCAGTGGCTGTACTCGTGCCCAGTCCACGTGGCAGTTGGATGTCCCGCTGTGTCCCTAATTTATATTGATATGTCGCCAGAGAGGGCAAAGAATACGCCAGACTGGTTTCAGACCCCTCAATTGAATTTCAAGTAACGGGTCGTTGAGCGGCATGATATAAAGCTAACCTCTTCTGTAGCATTCAGGCATAAGGACTGCGGAATCCTGAGGATAGGACCTGGCACTTAGTAAACCTAGATGGAGCACAGGGAGATTCATTGTCGGCAGGTCCACAGCAACCCCCTAGTCGCACCTTGGCACTGGTATTAAAGCTTCCCGCAAGTTTAAGGTATGATTATGATATAGAATGTCTTATTAGGAGGGGCCTAGTGCGGTCATGCCATTGACTATTATTCGGTGACCGGAAATTGGGCCACGTCCAGTTCAAGCAGGGGGCGGGGCGAGTGCCTAATAGCTATATGTAACATGTAAGTCTCGGCGGCAGGGAGAGCAAGGGATGCTTGGTCTGCACGCAGGGGCGGGCAATTCCTCATGGGCTTAGCTTTGCAGGCTACCCTGCGCCCTGGTTGTAACAGACTAGGACACGCAGTGAAATTTGTGGCAGGCATGCGCCAAGAGAGGGGTCTTCCGATACATCTATACCTGGTAGTATCCAGGCTACTGAGTGGGTGCGTGACACTCTGGTGGTGGAGGTGGTCAGTCGGTTGGCAGGCCTTCTAGACGTGGGTTCTAGCTCAGGCATATCCAAGTAAGGGTCCAGGTGCCAGAAGTCGCCCCTGGGATTCAATTTCACTGGCCTGTGGAGCGGCAGAACAGAAAGGGGCTTGTGTTCGACCTCTTGGTCACAAGTTCAGATCCTGGGAGGTCCACTTAGCATTTAACCCTTCTTAGGTCGAGAAAACAAGTACCACTGAGTTGAGTAACAATGAACATGTTATGCAGCGCCAAGATACCATGGGGTGAACGTATTCCCAATTACAGGCAGAAATGGCAATTGTACAGGAATTTGGTGAAGGTACCGGGCTCACTCAGAAGTGTAGAAAGCGAGAGACTTAGCGATAAATTCTTCCGCCCCATAGCATTGGCAGCCAGGCGGGTTGTGGAAGTTGCCATCTACCAAGTGTGCTACGGTTCAAAAATTCAGGAAACTCTGGGTCAAAGCACAAATGGGCTACAAGGTATTAAAGAACATTTGGCATTCCCAGTATCCAAGGAAGGGCAGGTATTTATACAGATTGTTCCCCTCCTGCTCCCACTGTCTTGTCTGCTCCCTGGTATACTAGCAGAAGTTTGGGAGGGCAAGACGTCACCTAGGGTGGTGACTGGCTTAATTCAATGGACAAGTCCAGAATGTTTCACATTTATTAATGTGTGACATCTTCAACTGCCTGGGCATAGTTGACTCATATGCACAGTATTATATTAATTTAGATAATCGCTGTATTGACTAGTGCGACCAGCCATGTGTCGTGGAGCGTCAGGCAAGGGCACAACAACCGCACATGTGTGAGTTTCAATTACCTGTGCATAGTTCATTCAGATACACAGTATCATTTTAATTTAAATAATCGCTGTAGGGGCAAGCGCGAGACTCCCCCAAGGTCAATTGCCCACATGGTCAGCAATGAAGCTGCCTGGGAAGTCTGGGTGCAGTCACCACAGAGCAAACTGAACAGGCAACAGTCCGGCAGGAAAGGAGGGATGTTGAATTGATTGCCCACTTAGCAGTATGACTATTGCACAGGAGGATGGAGGGTGATTCAAGGGACACGGGTGGTGTGACGGCAACGCTAGACGGTCAGCTTATGCTGGGTAGGAGATTCCACATCACCAACCAGAAGGGTGGCAAGTAGCAAAAACCAGTAAATAGATTTAATATAGGTGTGTCTCTGGCCTTACGGCTGTGTGGGGCCGGTCTCATTTAGAGGTACGCCCAGGTAAAAAATTGTGTGCTTCTTAAGGTTCTCATGACCAATGCGGTTTGTGGTATCGCCCAGCGGATCCACTGAAGGTGTACTGCAGCTAAAACATGAAACTGGGAATCAGGGATTCCGACACTTTTGCTGGTTTTAGCATCCAGGGTCACAGATGGATAGCAGGTACGGTGCATCTGTGATCGGACGGCAGTTAAGCAAGCCTGTCGAGCTGCGTAAGTTGTCACTCCACAAAAGGGTGAGGTGTCGCCAATATTGGGCGCAATACATATATTTGTTCAAACCAAGATTTGACACCATTTGGTGTTCACCAGGGTTTAGCAATCAAAGGGGTCTGTGCAATTGTCTGGCCAACGGGGCAAAGTAGGTGCACCCCAGAACCAAGGGTAGGTGACAGGATGGCAACTAGGTGAGATCAGCTAATACATGGGGCAATGCGAACTATGGTTGTCTGAAATCGTCCCGCGCAGAGTTGGCACGGGGCTAAGTCATGTGAGGCAGTGGAACATTCCAGCAGGAGGGTGAATAGTTCAATACACAGGATCACAGGCCATAGGGGCTTCGGGTTCATCAGACACTAGCTGATCCAGGCTAACGTCAAGGGCTATTGTGATAAGATGGGGTCCACTTGTCACCTGTGGGAATGGTCCTGTTCCCCTTGGATTTGCAGGAGGCCTTGAAATGGCAGGTTGCAGGTGAGAAAATAGCTGTTTTGGTGGGGGGCTCTGGCGACGACGGGGGCCGCCTCCAGAGCTGTGGCGGTGTTACAGGGCGATCTGGAAGCAGATGGGTACAGAAGGGTACCTCTGCGGGGCACAATAGGGGTGCCAGAGCCAAATACCAGGAGCCTCATGGCAGGTTCCTGGAAAACCGCGTCGGCGTCCCGTTAGTCCTTTGGGCGGTTGTGGGCCTGAACAACCGGGGGCTTGCCTTGCTACGCTCCGCCCTGAAAGGGGCGTGAGTAATAAGGGACCAATGTGTCACGTGATCCGGAAAGAGGATCACCCCATAAGATAGCACTGATTGGGTTCTCCACAGTGCTTGGCTCATCAGGCGGGCAGGACAGCAGAGGGGGCAGCCTGCCCTTGGATCGCCCGTAAGATAACCCACCATATTGCATACTTTTGTATGGAATAAACCTGCAGCAATATTTTCCCAAACAAAAGTTGTGTTGTGTATTTATTTATTTATTTAGCATGCATGCTATGTGTTGGTGTGGGTGGGGTATGTTGCCAATAATGGCACTATGCGGATGCCCGCGGCCCCCGCAGGGGGCCACCCTAAGCGGGCGGCCCTCTAGTGCCATTTGGGCACCAAAACACCCCCCCTCCAATTCTGGGACTCAGGAAGGAGTCCCCCCTCCTTGCCTGTGGCGCGCTAGGCACGTCACTTCCAGCGCGCCGAGGAGTGGGGGAAGGTATATAGGTCTTCCCCCGCCATCCTGGCGTCCTCTGTTGCACCGGACACGCTGTCTCCCACCCTACCGCGTACCCGGCGTGGGGGTGGCAGGCAAGGTACATGGAATGTTGTAATGTTTTCTTTGTGTTGCAGGCGGAGTTACAGGGCGATCTGGAAGCAGATGGGTACAGAAGGGTACCTCTGCGGGGCACAATAGGGGTGCCAGAGCCAAATACCAGGAGCCTCATGGCAGGTTCCTGGAAAACCGCGTCGGCGTCCCGTTAGTCCTTCGGGCGGTTGTGGGCCTGAACAACCGGGGGCCTGCCTTGCTACGCTCCGCCCTGAAAGGGGCGTGAGTAATAAGGGACCAATGTGTCACGTGATCCGGAAAGAGGATCACCCCATAAGGTAGCACTGATTGGGTTCTCCACAGTGCTTGGCTCATCAGTCGGGCAGGACAGCAGAGGGGGATGCCTGCCCTTGGATCGCCCGTAAGATAACCCACCATATTGCATACTTTTGTATGGAATAAACCTGCAGCAATATTTTCCCAAACAAAAGTTGTGTTGTGTATTTATTTATTTAGCATGCATGCTATGTGTTGGTGTGGGTGGGGTGTGTTGCCAATAATGGCACTATGTACTCGTGCACCTTAGTCCTCTTCTCATGTTGAACAGTGGCGCGGACCCCACTATTGATGTTCCCTGCTTGGGAAGAACCCACGTTTTATGTTTACTTTTGTCATTTCTGTTTCATATAATATTTCCTGAGCCTTCTGTTTACTGCACTGATGCTCCTCGCTGTTCTTGCTATTTATTTCATGCATCACCCACCTGTTGCATATGACTGTAATATGTGATGAATGTATACAAAAAATGCAATAAAAAAAGGTTTTAACAAAAACAAAACACTAAAGATTATGCAAACTCATTTATTTCCAAGACCTACGCTCAAACAACTGCCTGGGAGAGGCGCAGGAATGTAATACTGAGATACAGACCTGGATTAATGCGATTGTAAAAGGGACCGTGAAGGAGTGTGAAGGGACAGCACCTGGAAGGTAGAAGTTTAAAATACTTACTCTTCAACCTGGCCCATCTATATCATGGTATTGACCAAGTCAGAAGGAATGGCATGACTTGTGCTGCAGCAACCCACTGGTATGCACCCTTCTTTCCTTCTATCACGCATAATTATTGCCACTCCTCTGCCACTTGTTAACTTCACAAAATTAGGAAAAAGATCATATCCACTCCTGCTGTCCACCCATCTCCTCTGGACCTTTGTTCATTTGCAGATGGACTATATTCAGATGCCCAACTGTTGCTACTTCTTACATGTGCTTTTAACAGTATGTATGGTTTCGGGGTGGGTAGAAGCCTAGTCTTGTACCCATTCCAGACAAGATTACAGTAGCCAAGAAGTTATTGAAGGACTTCATCCCATGCCTGAGGGTGCCTCCAAGACTTTCCAGCGATGGTGCCCCCACTTTATCTCCTCTGTAGTCTAAGAACTAGTGTGCAACGTTCTACGGTTCTGACAGCATTTCCACTGTGCCTATCACCCTCGCTTAATCCTCTAGAAAGGTCAAAATGTATACTCTAAAGAATAGGATAGCAAAAATATGCTCTGTAACCCTACTGAAGTAGCCTGATGCTCTGTTCTTGGCACTGTTGTCAAGCTAAGAAATTCCATCTGAACAGACTAGACTGAGCCCTTAATAATCATGGGCTGGCCTACGATACCTTCTTCAAATTCCCTAGTCTCACCTGCCACCATAGACCTGCAAATGAATTATGACGGGAGTTTGCAATACTGAGCAAATTGATTCACAGTCTTTGCAGTTTTTGTTGTCAGGTTCAAACTGCCCTGGCTGATTACCCTGCCATGATCTGAAGCATACTCCTCTGGTTCTATGTATGGTACCTCATGAAGTAAAGGGTGGCTTATGTGATGAAAGCAATTAAACTTTGTACAGCCCACCAGAGAGGCTGTTGGTCTATGTACAAAGAAAACACAGAGCTGCATTTGCTGGAAAGGTACCGATAAGGATTACATCCTTCTTGCTGGATCTGCCCACTGATTGCGAAAGGGGCATGCCAATGAATCCCATTCCTTTAAATATTGAAGCAGCTTCCCTTGATCTGTTCTATCATGTGCAACACACTGATGCTTTGGACAATGTGACTACTGAGACCTCCCTGCATAGTGGTGACCTTCGATTTCCCATTCAAAGTAATGAGCCTGCAGTGATCCATCTTGCTGAAATTGCCTGTGATTGGCATGCAAGATCAGAAGTGGCAGTATCACTGTGGGACACAGTGCGTGCAACATCATCTTCAGTGTTTCCCTCATTTTGTTGCACCATATTTCTTAAGAATATGATTACTCCCTCAGTAGTCTAGTACTGTTACAGGCAACTCACTGAGAAGTATGTAGCATACTATGACTGTAGAAAACAAGCCTACACCTGGCTGTGCATAGACTGGTCTGGAACCTGGAACCTGCAACCGTGTCTATGTGGTCCCTGTTATTTGTCACACTCCTGATTCCCTTATCGGCAAAGACCCCCCAGATGATCTCTTAAGTCGCCCTATTCTTTTCTATCCTCTTTCCCATGTTTGAGAAAGGAGAGACTATCTATGAAGTTCAAGCTAGTGCCCAAGGTCTCAAAGACATTGCCAACATGACCACTTTTGCACTGAGACTTATCTCTGTTCAACTAAAAGTCCAAAGAACTGTCATTGTGCAAAAGAGAATTGCTGTCAATTTTGTGTTGGCTACCAAGGGTAGTGTGTGTGTTATAGTGGATGCTGAATGCTGAACCTACATTCTTAACACCTCTCTCAGTGCTCCTGGGCAGATAGATCACATTAAGGAGAGTGTGAAAGAGCTAATTAAGATACATGGTGTGTTTGGCTTAGAAGGGAGTAGTATTTGGTCTTGATTAAAGGTACCTTTGGGTAATGGGAAATGAAGATTGTTACAATAGTAATTGCTATTCTCATTGTCTTATTGCTCATTTACATTTTTATACTGAAATGCATCTGGGCTATTCATTGTCTCACCAGAAAGGTATGCCCATTCCTTTCCAGCGACAATTCCTGCAGAAGATGGAAGCAATGAAAGTACTTATGAAAGGGCCATTGTAATGTGCAATTAAATTGATGACTTTGAAAGTGAAATTAACAGATTGATGACAATAAACTTTATTTAGATTTGCACCTGGAGGTGTGAAAGGTAGGATATTGTGAAATCCAGCAATTCAATTTACTGAACGCCATGTTGCTTAGCCTGCAGCCATTTTTATGCCACACTTAAACCAAACAGCTTGGGCCTTCTGACTTGCAGAGCCTGTGTTTCATGCCTGGCACATCAAGGCAAGAAAAATAAATCAAACTAGTTCAGTGTCTGGAAGCTCCTTTGTTATACCTTTTTCAAGGTTGTTTTGCACTTTTCTCCTTAGAAAGCCATACAGCAGCTAACAGCACTATTCCGGCTTTTGTCACACGCCTCCCTGTTCGGTTTGCTATGTCATGAAAGTGTATAAATGTTGGAGAAAAATCTGGAGGATCTAGCATTAGATGCTGAACAGCCTGGGGAAGCAAAGCTCTGTCTTTTTGTGGTGCACCCTTTTACAAATGTCATTATAGTCATCAACATTTCTGTTCACAAATAACATTATTTCATCACTGTGACATGTATGTTATTTTACAATTTTGGTCATTACTCGTTATATATATCCTCTACATTATGTACCAAACTTGGGGATCTCCTCGTGGTGGATACAGTGGGGAGTCTATCTGGTAAACAGATTTCTGCTGTTTCACTGTCCTGCATGATGTTCTAAATGTTTTACAGGGGGTAGTTCTCAGTCCTGCTTGGGGGTAAGGAGGCCACTTTCTAAACCCAGGTTCTAGCAAAGTCAGTTTTTCTGTGTCCACTTTTCATCTCTCTATGAAGGAGGGTCCCCTCTGCTCCAGTTCATTTCATCAGTTCTGTATGCCCAATGTGGTGACTTGGTCCTCTGGGGTACTATTTTATAAGTATAACTGGATTGATCTGTAGATCTGTGATGCACTGTCGTTTTTGTTTTGCAATCCCCTGTCATGTAATATTGTTTTATATACTTATGACTTAGGCCAATGGGAAAATTGCAATTTAACTTATCAAACTATTTAATTAGGGCAGCCATTTTATTATTTTGGTTGATCCCAATTCCTTTTTTGTAATGGTTTTGAATCACTGTACAATAAACCTGGTTAAACACCAATCACTTAAAGCTGAACCCCAACAACACTAAACTACTCCGCCTTTCCCCCAAAAATGATCCTTTACCAATCCAAGAATGGTTCAAAAACCTGGATGCACTAAACTGTTCTCTTTCACTTTCTAACTCCATAAAGTCCGTGGGTATCACCCTGGATAAGAACTTCTCAATGAAGGAGCACATCAACAACTCAGCCAAAGGAGCGCTCTAGACACTAAAACATCTCAAGAAAATCAAACCGTTTAGTCCCCCTGACAATCTTAAAATGGTAGTACAATCACTAGTCCTCTCAAAACCTGACTACGGCCACGTCTTCATCACTGGAACTCCAAAAAGTCACCTTGCGCCCCTAAGAGCAACTCTCAATGCAGCCACCAGACTCCTCACAGAAATTAAGCGATTTGATCACATCTCACCTGCCCTCCAAGGTCTTAACTGGCTTCCCATCCTCAAGATAGCTTGTATCACCCACAAGGCCCTTCACACAAAAAGAACAAATACCTAGAAAACAACCTATCCAGAGCGGGAGGTTGCCGGGCCTTGAGAAGCTCCAACTCACTTCTTCTAATACCTCCTAATCTGAAGAAGAAATCGTCCTAGACGCGTTTTTTCTCAGGAAACTCTCCTAAGATTTGGAACTCACTACCTGAGGATCTCCGCTGCAACCCCTCCTTCTCCTGCTTCAAACAGGACCTCAGATCTCTACTTCTTAACAGCTACTTCAACATGCTCACGAGCTGATCCCCATCTCCAAAGATCCAACCCCCATCGACAGGATCCATGTTGCGGTCGCCCGACTCCCTCAGTCTCTAAAGTGTGGCTAATGCTACTACCTTCTACCTTATGCTGCATTGTTCTATACGTTTTTGACTGTTTTGACCCACTCGAATCCTAGCATGTATTGTGATTGAACTTATTCACATAACCTGTAAAGTGCTCTGATACCTTTTGATCTAGCTAGAGCTACATGAAACTCAAAAATAAATAAACAAACTGCTCCCTCCCCCCTTCCTCCTCTGGGGTACTTCCAATTTCTTGCAATCTGCTGCTTTGCAATACCAAAGGCAAGTCGAGGAAGCTAGTTGTCTCTCTTTTTTGGTCTTTTATCTGGCATAGAGGACCAATATACCCTCATCTGGTGTTCTGGGTATATTTCTGTCTTTCAAGACATTATGCACCTCTGCTGCCTTCTCCCAGCATCCTGCTAGGTCAGGGCATTCCCAGATCATGTGACAGAATGCTACGCCTAATTCCTTACATCTTGAGCATTTAGCCTTAGCCCCAGGGTAAATCCTGTTGATTTGCTTAGTCATCAAAAATGCCCTGTGCACATAGTAAAGGTGAATTAAGAGGAATTATTAATTTCTCTATATATTTGGGGCTGTTCCTCTGTACCCTGCTACATTCTTCTTCTTTGACAGGCCTACTAATATCTGTTGCTCAGATTCACATTAGCTTTAGTCTTTGATGCCCAGGTGGTTTGTTGCCTCTCAGCTTCTATAACTTGCATATAGTCGCCCTCAATAATAGAAAATGCCCACCTGGAATATCATTATCAAATTCTCTTAATGCTCCCCTTTCATAGAGGTCACTGTTATATTCTATAATACTTTTATCTTTCATCTTACTCTCATTGGACATTTATTGTAATCTTTGAAAGAGTCATTTCCCCTCTTGCCCTTTCCTTTTGTTCCCCTCCCTCCTTTCTTTCCCAGTTGGTACCACCCTTCAGTTGGGCTAGAGGTTGCCTTAGAATGTTGAGGCGAGCAGCCTGACTGAGAGGAGAGAAGAGAGCACTGCGCCCTGTAACTTGAGCTGTTTATTGGTGGTAGAGTGGAGACTGTAATAAAGTCTTATCTTAACTTACCTTTGCTCCAGTCTTCTTTGTAACACTGGCGACGACTGGTCTGTGTAAGGGAGCATGGCAGCTCTCCTTCCCTTCTGGATACATCCACCACGGCAGTGCTCCTGTCAAGTCAAGTCTTCACCTTGTGGCCCACAAGGTTAAGGTACTGTTTTTTCGTACTGTTATTTCCTTGGGATACTTCTGCTAATCTGCACTGGTCCGGATCCTTCCCTTGCCTGCAACCTTGAGGGAGCCTCGCTGGATCGGCTCGTTCCTTGCCTTGCTGGAGCATCTTTTGGGGGATTGTTTCACCGCTCCATTGCTCCCCTAATCTTCAGTTGTGGGATTCTCCGTTGTGCCGCTTGTGCCTTTGCGCCTCCCTGCTGCTGGGTCCGGAGCCACCTTTGTTGCAGCCTGCACCTTCCTTGTGGTGATCCTGTCTCCTCAGACGCTTCCGTATTGTCGGAGACCGTCCCCGCCTTTGTAGGCGTTTCCTTCCTGCTATTCCGTCCTCTCAAGACTTGCCTCCACGCCTTCCCTTTTGGATTTGTCACCGGTATCTTTAGAGGCGTTCCCTCTCAGCGCTCCTCCAGCTTTCCGCCACGCCTGCTGCCTCACATTTTCTCTCGGCTTTCGGATCTCTGAAGGCGTCTGGAGGCGTATCCTCATTTTGGCCACCTCCGTTGTAGGCGTTCCTCACGTCTACCGCCACGTCTTTCTTCCTACCTTGGTGCCAAGTTATCTGATCCTGTGACACGCACACCCCTCAGCGTGTCACATGCTTCCACAGTGATACGTACACTCATATACAAATCCCCTTGCTATTTTCCCGCTCATCTTATTCACGGTGACAGGCACACCATTCAGCGTGTCACATAATATTGCTAGTGATACGCACACTTTTTGCTTATACTTCTGCTGGTTTCCCGCTCATTGGATTCACGGTGACACGCACACCATTCAGCGTGTCACATAATATTGCAAGTGATACGCACACTTTTTGCTTACTCTTCTAGCTGGTTCCCCGCTCATCGTTCACGGTGACACGCACTCCATTCAGCGTGTCACATACCATTGCAGTGATACACACACTCCTGGGCTATATCTCTTTCTGGTTTCACGCTTCATTAATTCACGGTGACACACACACGATTCAGTGTGTCACTCACTATTGCTACAACCCGCATTCCAGTGACACCTATGCGGCAAAATCTGCCCACTTACAGATAGTCGGTGATACACACGGCGATACCCTCACCTTTCTGCGGATCACAAAATTCTGCAGAGACACACATACTTATTATTCCACCAAGGAAAGTACCTTGTTTTGTCTCCATATTCCTTACTTGACTAACAGCGTGTCCTCTGCACCTTCAGTGATACGCTCACTTCTTCATTTCCTTTTGATCTCATCCTTGTGCATTTATGGCTGCCGCAAGCATGACCCAACCACCACCGTTCCTTAATGAGTTTGGGGAACCCAACTACCCTTGGAAAGAATGAGTTAAAACCTAATAGCTATTGGGGGGGGGAGAAATTCAGCCCCATTAGGAAACAACATATTTTACTTCACAATCTGGTTACCCATGGTAGGAAAGTATTTGACACCTTACCAGACCCCATACAAGGTCACAATGTCGATGAGGGCGAAGAAGATGTAAAGGATGTATATGAGATCTTCCTAATAAAACTTGAATTACACTTCGGAGACAAAGTTAACATTGTCCCAGAACGCCACAAATTTTTCTGTAGAGTCCAGGGAAAACAAGAAAGTATATCTAGCTACGTGGCCGTTCTGAGAGGGTTAAGTGAACTATGTGAATTTGGAGATCTCAATGACTCTCTCAAAAGAGATCAGCTGGTAAGGTGTACCAACAATGGCTAAATATAAGAGAAATTACTGCAGAGGCAACCCAACCTTCACGATGCTATTGAGTTAGCGAAATCTATTGAACAAACCGCCCTGTGCATTAAAGAAATCAAGCCTCCTACCCATACCGATTCTGGACAGGTATCAGAGATTGCCAACCTTTCGATAGATGATACTATATGCAAAGTAAAATCGGATAGAAGTTCAAACCGCGCTCGTGACCGTGATATCAGCAAGCTCAAATATTACCGATGTGGTAGCAATAACCACTTGGCCAACCACCCCAATTGTCAAGCAAAAATCATCCATATGCAGAAAATGTAACAAGAAAGGTCACTTAGCAAGAGTTTGTCGGAGCTTACCCAAAAAACAGAGTAGTGCAGATGAGGCCACTGACACTAAATTTCAATCTGTAAAAAAAATTGTCTTTCAAAGTGCATGATTCTAATGGTGTCAATCAAATTAAGTACCCCCAATGCGAAATTGGTCTGGATGGCAAGAAAATCAGTATGTACGCAGATTCTTGCTCCCCCTTCACATTCGTTAACATTTCTGATTTCAAAAACATGAACATTTGCGAAGAAGGAAAGTTATTGTCGGCTGACATTTCTCCTAGCAGCTACACTAGGGACTCCATCCCTTTGATGGGCATGATCAAAACCCGTATCACATTCAAAGACTGATCTACTCTGGGAAAAGTCTATGTAGTTGAAGAAGGGTCAAACCTCCTTGGCTGGCAACACCAGAAAGAATTAGGGATTAAACTTGACCCGAACAACCCAGAGTAAGTACTTACCATTGACCTATCCATTGCTGGCTGGCAAAACCATTTTCAACAAATTTCCTGAGGTGTTCACGTCCAAATTTGGTCTTCTAAAAGACTTCCAGCATAAGATTAAACTAAAACCCAATGCCAAACCAGTGGTACACAAAACCAGACCCATACCACACCTCATGTGGGAACCCCTTAAACGTGAGTTAACTAGGTTACAAACCCTTGGCATTATTCAACCTATTGATTGCACAGCCTGGGTTGGCCCAGTTGTTATCGCCAAGAAGGCCCATGGGGATGACATTAGGTTATGTATCGACCTCAGGGACCTTAATGACAATATCATTATCGAAAGACACCCTTTACCCCGCATTCACGAAGTCCTGAGTATCATGGGGGAAGCTACATGCTTCAGTGTCGACCTTTCTAATGCCTATCATCAAGTAGAATTACACCCTGACTCCCGGGAATTAACTGCCTTTACTACACCCCTGGGGTCATTCATGTTCCTTAGGATGCCGTTTGGGCTAGCCTCAGCGGCTGCAGCTTTCCAAAAAATAATGCAGCACATTTTGGAAGGGATTCCCAAAACTTTATGCTTCCAAGATGATGATGTCTCATCCTATGGTGCCACCACTGAAGAACATGATACTTCCCTAAGATTAGTTCTCTCGAAGTTCAAAGAGGCGGCCTAACCCTTAAAGAAGAAAAATGCCAAATTGGGGTGGGAGCAGTAGATTACCTTGGGCACACTATATCTAGGGATGGATTCAAACCCAAGTTGAGCCTCCTTGATGCCGTAGAAAAAGCCCACGCACCTACCCCCAAACAAGAGCTCCTGTCTTTCCTGGGGCTCGCGGAATACATGGCAAAATATGTAAAGAATTTTGCTGACTTAACAAACGATCTCAGGGAACTTACAAAAAATCATACGCCATATAGGTGGCAAGAAAAGCACCAATTATCTTTTGAAAAAGTGAAAAAAGCAATCTTATCTGCACCTCACTTGTGCAGTTTTGACCCATGCAGGAAAACCATCCTAACCACCGATGCCAGCAACAAAGGACTTGGTGCTACTCTCTCTCAAGTCATCGGTAAAGAACGCATTGTGGCCTTTGCCTCTCGCACCCTCAGCAATTCAGAAAGAAATTACTTGGTAGTGGAGAGGGAAGCACTTGCTTGTTTCCGGGCCATCAAGCATTTCAAGTTCTACTTATGGGGGATATAATTCACTGTGCGCACTGACCACAAGCCCCTCATTTTCATGTTCAGTCCCAAGGGTACCTCGAATAGCACTCCTAGGGTGGCCAGATGGGTGTTGGGCCTGGAGAGTTTTTGCTTCAAACTCGAGTTTGTCGCAGGTGACTTTAATTCGGCTGCAGACTTCCTTTCTAGAGCACCTTTAGCCCATCTTGGAAATTCACTCTTCGACAATAAACAAAAATGAATGGACCGAAAGCTTAAGCCAAGATGCCATTTGGACTCAACTCAAAACGTACACTTTTCAGGGTTGGCCTGAAACATGTAACGAAGTAAGTCATAAACTAAACAAATTTGGGAAATCAGGCATGAAATCAACTTACACCATGACTGCTTATGGAGGGACAACAAAATCATACCTCCCGAAGTGTTGAGAGACAAAATAATAGATGTCGTGCACGAAGGACTTCTAGGGAGAAGTTTAACCAAATCTAGGCTTAGGGAGCATTATTGGTTTCCTAGTATGGATTCCATGGTTGAAGCCAAAGTGATGAACTGAATGTATGTGCCAACAGTGACATAACCAAACAGACCCAGAAGGCACCATTATCCCCGGTTTCCATCCCTGACAAACCGTGGGAAAAACTAGCTTTTGATATCATTGACCCAATCAATAGAAGGGGTGTCATTAAAAAATTTGCCTTTGTACTAACTATCATTCCCACTGTCGTGTAGTTCCTATATTACTTATACAGGATCTGCGCGTTTGGATAACATAAACTGTGGGATTGGTGGCGGACTGATTCCGTGCACCCCCACCGGATACGTTAGCCTGTCTGTATCAGCTAGCTCACAGTGCCACTATAATCTCCTCTTATCACGGAGAGAATAGATTCTGGCAACCTCAGAACATGACAACCCTGATCCCTCAGAATCGTGGAAACAATATACTACCTTTCGCTCAGTCACTCGTGCTTACTTAGTTTGTCTCAGAGAGATACACAGAATAAACAGTCTGGTCGTTTTCAATAAGAATTTATTGAACAGTTGTTATTCTAGTGTAGAATATATGAGCTGCAACAACCATTAGACAGTAGCAGAGATATATGATTAGCAGTACTACGAAAGTAAAGGGATGGTATAGTTCTACCATCTTGCAGAAATCATGAATATATACACGTACATAAAACATATGATAAAAAGTGCGTACTCCTACGATGTCTCCCTAACTAGATGTACCTATATGTACCTAGCATCTGTGTAGGTGTTATGCCAAGAATGCCTCTAGGATCTAGTCCACCCCATTACCTGAGAGTTTAGAGAATGTGGGACCCCGTCCTGGTCTCGAGTTGGACACCCCGCGAGGGATGTTAGACCACTGCGAGCTGGAGCGTCTGCATGCAGAAACCTCAGCGTCTCTGGTCAGTGTATCAGCCGGGAAGTCACGGTCTCCTCTATCTTCCTAAGCAAGATGTGCTGTATATATACCCATAGGTCTCCTCAGGGGTCCTACCTTGCTGTGTTACTGTGTCGGCCTAAAGGAGGACGTTGGGCCTGAACTTTATACAGAGATATTATACAGGAGATGGTAATCCTACTGTTAGTCCTGCTGTGCTTCCAAGAAGCCTCATGCATAATGTATGAGAATCAAACCAGGGAAAAACCCGCGTTCTGAATGCAGTGTCATATCTAGGTAAAAGGTCAGTGCCTAAGAACCGCTAGTCGACCAAGGCAGAGCCGTAGCATTGATCCTATTGGATCTTACTGCTGCTTTCGACACCGTATCGCACACTAAACTACTTCAAATCCTGCACAAAAAAGGGATCTGCTCTAAAGCCTTGTCATGGTTCGCCTCTTTTCTGAAGGATCGAACCCAAACAATTCAAATGGGATCCTGCTTCTCCACCCCAAAGAGCATTAAATATGGAGTCCCACAAGGAGCTACCTTAAGCCCCACCCTTTTTAATACATATGTATCATCCCTGGCGGACATCAGCAGGAAATGGGGTTTTGACATCTGCTCTTACGCCGACGACACGCAATTGGTGATCCCCTGATAAATAGACTGACCAATACCGACACTAAGAACAACTTAATAAACTGTCTCACTGAACTTGCAGGCTGGATGTCTCGGCACTGCCTAAAATTAAACGCATGGAAATCTGAAATCCTGCTTTTCGGGGGTGCCCATGCAATTTGGGACAATAGCTGGTGGCCCCAGGCATTAGGCACCGCCCCAGAACCTAAGCGAGCGGCAAAAAACTTGGGCATCATCTTCGATGACACCCTATCTATGCAGGACCAAGTACGCACTTTGTGCGGAAAAGCTTTTGCCACATTGAAACTGTTCAGACAACTTTTTCCCTGGATCCCCTCAAACTGGAGACAAACGGTAACACAGGCCCTGCTTCTGAGCAGGCTGGACAACGGCAACGCCCTTTATGTTGGCATGGCCGACTGTCTTTTCTCCAGACTCCAGGTTGTCCAGAACACCGCTGCTAAACTAATTTGCAACAAAAATAAATACAGTTCAGCATCTCACTGCTTGAAGGAATTACACTGGCTACCAGTACGTCAGAGAGCCAGTTTCAAGCTCCTTTGCTTCACGCATAGAACCCTGCATAAAAAGGACCACACATTTTGCGAGATAAATTACAATTCCATGTCCCTTTGCGCAACTTGAGATCGCGTCACCAAGCTTTCGCCTCAGTCAAACGCATGTCCAAGGTCAGGATGGGCGACCGATCCTTCTCCAAATCAGCTGCGGTCCTTTGGAACAACCTACCTCTCGATCTTCGCCTGACAGACAACTATTTGCTGTTCAGGAAAAAATTTAAAACCACCTTGTTTCCTAGATACTGATCCTATCAAAGTTCAACCTGCACTGCACTAAACTCTGTCCTAGCGCCGTGATGTCCCCCGGGATGAATGTTGCGCCTTATAAATACATTAAATACAAATACAAATGTATGTAATGTAGGGAAGAATATAGGTGAAAGGTTGCAATGTTACCTGCGCCTATATAGGGTACCTATATGGAATATAACACCACTGGGTGGTCATCTAGATGGTGAACCAACTCACCACAGAAGCTCTCATTGATTTTCTACGTGACACGTTTGTCGCAGAAGGCATACCATCCACCCTTGTCACTGACAATGGAGTACAATTCACCTCTTCAGCCATGACCACCTTCTTAACCAGATTAGCCATTACTCACTTAAAACCTGCTCTGTACTGTCCTCGGGCCAACGGATTGGTCGAAAGAGTTAACAGAATAATAAAAGAGAACATACAACTAGCGTACATCAACCACTTACCTGTAGAACGGGCACTGCAAGATATGCTCTGGGCGTATCACACTACTCCCAACCTTGTCACTGGTATCTCCCCGTTCTCGTCACTCAGAAGAAGAAAACCCAGCACCAAATTTTTCCTCGATTGGATTGGTGGGGGAGAAGTGATGGAACACGACTCGAGTGCAACAAGATCCAAAATTGCCTCCCATCAGGCCAAGTACAAAACTCATTATGATTACATGCACGGAGCCAAACCCCAGAGGTGGGCCGTAGGAGACTGGGTGTCTGTAAAAAGATCCACTCGCGCTGGGGAAAATGAATCTAAATTCTATGATCCTAAAAGAATCATTAAGTTCAAACACAATACAGTAGTCCTCAAGAATGGTCAGAATTGGAGCATGGATAGACTAGCGAGGAGCCAAAATCCGGAGGACACACCCTCTAGTAGTTCCCCTACTACATGTGACCGCAATGATTTCTCAGCCCACCGAAGAGACACTGTCGAAAGATTTGTAACTCCACCTAAATGGCATAAGGATTTTGTAATGGAGCAACCTTAGTTTTGTCCGTTCTTTCGTGCTGTTTGGGGGGAAGATGTGTTATATTCTATAATACTTTTATCTTTCAGGTTACACTCATTGGACATTTATTGTAATCTTTGAAAGAGTCATTTCCCCTCTTGCCCTTTCCTTTTGTTCCCCCCTCCCCCCCTCCTTCCTTTCCCAGTAGGTACCACCCTTCTGTTGGGCTAGAGGCTGCCTTAGAATGTTGAGGCGAGCAGCCTGACTGAGAGGAGAGAAGAGAGCGCTGTGCCCTGTAACTTGAGCTGTTTATTGGTGGTAGAGTGGAGACCGTAATAAAGTCTTATTTTAACTTACCTTTGCTCCAGTCTTCTTTGTAACAGTCACCTATGGTCTTGATCCACTTTCACTGAAGTAAACAAAAAAGTGATGGTTGGGAAGCTTGAATTCATCTCAGCCACTGGTAATTACCCAGGCGGCATCCCAGTTCCATCGTTCTTTTGCACATCATGCCACGTCAGATTAGCACAAGCTATATGAACATCAGTCTTAATCCTTCTCCAGTAGGAACAGTCCAGCCAACACAGTCCTCTCCAAATAAGAACACAAGCAACCCAAGACCAGTTTCTCCCTAGTCTGCACGCCAGCCACGAAAAGGTCCGCAAGGTCGTCATCAGGGATGTGGGCAGGGGAGGGGCAAAGAAGGCATTGTGACCAAGGCCCTCGCTTTTAAAATACCTGGGCTCCTGTAGCAAAATTTATTTATAGCAAGCCTGCCATCCCTATTAATGATTTACATTAATTGCAGAGAAATTATGTTACATTTTCATTGTAAGTGGGCAAGTCCTGACATACTTTCTAAAAGAACATTCATTAAAAAAAACACAGGTTTCTTTAATATTTTCAGAAAACCTTGTTCAAAGGTATTTAGCACTCATGTCCCCACTCAGTGAACACAATGGAGAATATAAAACAGATGCATATACAGGACAAGGGAGAAAGCCAATATAAGGCAGCTAGTAGTATTGGTGCAAAGTAAACTGAATGCATCTAAATGCACCTAATTTAGACAAGAAATGTCCTGGTCTAATTGCTGGAACGCAGGTGTTTATACCCCAAATTGATTTCTGGGCTATAATCAAGAAAATGATAGTTCAGAGCAATAGCAGGAAATTTGTATAATCACATGTTGTAATTTTGGTAAAATGGATGATATTCTAATGGTACAAATCAATCATTCAATGAAAGTGTGTATATATTGGGATGGAGTTTGCATTGCTCTAAGGATTTCTGCTGTATTGCTCTAATAAGGCATGCATTGCGGGCTTTGAGGGTAGTAGTGCTGTGCTCGACCAGTAACTCTGAAATTGCACGTGAAGCTGGTATCTGTTTTCCATCCCAGCATATCTACATTATAATTCAACTCTTTGTTTGAACCAGAATAATATCCTAGGAGGTTTAAACTTCTCCCCATTGTTGCCCCGCATTGTTTTGCCAAGGCCAGGCGGTTCTTCTGCCTTGTGCAGATTTGTGGAGAATACGCTAGTGCAGATTTGTGGAGAATACGCCAGTGTAGATTTGTGGAGAATACACCAGTGTAGATTTGTGGAGAATACGCCAGTGCAGGTTTGTGGAGAATACGCCAGTGCAGATTTGTGGAGAATATGCCAGTGCAGATTTGTGGAGAATACACCAGTGCAGATTTGTGGCGAATAGGCCAGTGCAGATTTGTGGAGAATACGCCAATGCAGATATGTGGAGAATACGTCAGTGCAGGTTTGTGGAGAATATGCCAGTGCAGATTTGTGGAGAATACACCAGTGCAGATTTGTGGCGAATAGGCCAGTGCAGATTTGTGGAGAATACGCCAATGCAGATATGTGGAGAATACGCCAGTGCAGATTTGCGCTTCAGCACGCCTGCGCATACCTCCCAGAATATCCCCAAGGAGCACTTAGCCTTCTTTTGTGCACCCGATCCATAACCCCACTGGCAGTCTATGCTGCTGCATAATCCTGGTTTAGAGCAGAATTACACAAGCCACTGCAGGGCAGGTTGGAGCCCAATATTGAATCCACAGCATGTGGGTCTGTGGTGCAAACTGTTATGATTTTAGTAGGCCGCGAAAATACCTAAAAGGAGTCTTGACGCTGAGAAACTGATACAATCACCAAACTACCAAACGGAGATCCCAAAAAGATATACCAAGCTACCATAAAAATCCAATCTAATTAGAGAGCAGCAGAAGCAGTGCTCTGTGTGGAAAACTGACGCTGGCTTATTGGGGGAGTGGGGGGGTGCAGCTATGGAATGCCCTCCATAGCTGCACCTTCCTTGGGGAAGAGGACAGTTTGGACCAGAGGGTTAGTGATCAATGCATGTACAACAAAGCAAGCTATGGGGCTTTTTCTAATCAGGCACCTAGACACCTTATTTGCCAAATGCAACTAATGCCTTTATTCACATCTTCATCCTTCATTAAACACCAGCCTATGAATTAATTCCCCTGCTAAAAGTCAACAAGATCATTATTTACCTTTCTCCGACCTGAGGAACTCCAAGAGTTGCTGGGCCACCTCCTGGATCCGAACTTCCAGGCTTCTTTTCCCCAAACCTAAACTCCTCATGGCCATCATCCCAAAGCGTCTCTGCTGTTTCCAGATGTGGCCACTGGAAAACAAAATCCCTGCAACGAGACAGGCATCAGCGATGAGCAACATATTAAGCAAAAAACTTTACCTTTATATGGTGGGCTTCTTAATAGTGGGCCCTGGGGTCCTCGAGAGGACCTTCCTTCCAAAGGGGCATCCTCTGCCCTCCCTGCACCTCACCCACTGATCTCACTGTTCATATCAGGAGTCAGGAAAGTCTGAATTCGACAGGTGTTGTGCCTGCTTGGAACTGGACTGGTCAGGGTTGCCTGTAGCATCAGAATAGGTTTGACCTGCATTACCGTAGATGCCTAGGCACTTGGACAGTCTAACATATCAACAACATCCATTCCAAATAATTCTTTAAATACTTGGGGACCTCAAATAAATACGAGTCTAATCTCTATTATATCTTCCTTTATTATACATTTGTTACTTTATTCATAAATAAAACCATTGAAAACCCATCCAAGCAGACCAACCGTTCATCCTACAAATATAAAAACTTGGAACCTGAAGAGCGAGTCATTTATAAGGAGTGCGGTATATGATTCAAACATTTCCCCAACACATGAACATTTAAATCTCTCACGACTCTTCTCCTATAGCCTCTTCAGTTTCGAAATGCACATCGACTAGATCTCTATAGTTTCGGCCTAACCAATTTAGGTCTTCATCAGGATGGAGAAGGTAAGGGCCATCGTGGGAGACATCCCCAGACGCCACACAATGTTGAAAACGGAACATTCTTTGGTAGGTTGTTATTCCATCAGAAGTTTGTGCCACACCGTCCTCCACCCTCAGATTCCCGCTTTCTGAAGGAAACCTAGCAGCTTCTTTCATCCATTTCACGCTTGTCTCCACCCGTATCATATCTAGACCCCCAGCCATCAAGCTGTCACCTGCCACCAGGCTGCCTCATTGTGACCTGCAACCACTGTGCAGGAGCCTCTGGCACTATACCACCTCTGAGCTCCCAGGATTACATCTACTTCACCAGGTGTCCAAAAGGAGAAAACTGTTGGACAGATGTGTGCTGCAGGGTAGCACAAAGTTTATTGGGCACCAGTCTGACAACGAATACCATTAGATTACTGCCTGTATTGATCTAATAGGTCTGTGCACCATCTAATTACCCTCAGCCATTGTCAGAGCAAGGGAGGCACACTCAACCTGCGCGCATCCACCACCAGGGTGCCCCAGTATTGCCCAGCCCTGGTAAGTCCTGCCCAGCTGGGCCAGCCCACCCCCAGTCATGCCAGCAGCTGAACCCCTATTAGCCAGCTGCATTACCAGCCGGATCCAAACCCCCCACAGCAATCTGCTCCAGATATTATTTCAGATTCAAATGCAATGTTCCTAGTCCTTATCCTATCTTGAACAATGTTACATTTACATGAAAACACTACCCAATAGGCCCTTCAGGGCCCAAAGCTGTGCAGTGTAGAGTTAGGCTGATGCAGCCCCAATCCTTTGCCCCCACATTCACGTGTGCACTGTGAGTGCCACAAGAAACTGTCTCACAGAAGAAGAAAGGCCACAGTGCTAACAAAAAGGTGTAGGTTTTTTCGTGGCTTCTAAGAGGATGCAAAGAAGACAGAAAGGGGAACGTTTAATTACAATAAAGTATTTCTTGAATCCCTTTCATTTCTGGAAGGAAACTTTTCAATGAAAATATTTCAAAATAGTTTGTAAGAGACACGTTGGTCCTGATGAGTTGCACTGAAAATCGAGAAATTCTCAAAGCAGTAATACAATTGTCACTTTATTTTCCATACGCCATCCGTTTGCATAGCCCCCAGGAGGCCTATGTCACCTTCAGACAATGCTTTTCTTTTATACAATTGAACGATGGCTTCTGGGACTTGTAGTTTTCATTTTAGCATTGTAAACATCGGCAAAAAAAATATCAACACTAAAAAATACAGATCAAAATTCACTGCACTGGCTAAAACTGTCACAAAAGACATGAGTCAAATCAACATGTTTCCCTTGTTTTAGGCCGCACATTGTGCACTCAGTGTACGTCACCCTGCATTCTCTGCTGCACATTCCCTTTGCCTACAAAACCATGTGCCTTGAAACTAACTGTCTATCAGTGAGCACTTCCCTGGCCCATATATCCCAGTGTTCCGCCAGGGCTCCGCGAGGCGCAATCTACCAATAATTTAAATTGGGTTTAAAATACAAGCATTATCACCACAAAACACCTCGCTAACAGCAAAGGGGCAAGACTTCACACCAAATTTTACTCCAAAAAGCGGCACAAAATTATGCCAAAGGAGAAATTTGCACTAGGTGTGCATAGTTTTTGGTCGCAAAATAGAAGATAAATCCTTTGGAATTTACTTAAGCTAGCTTAAAAAATAAGCACTTGCTGAAACAAGGACCAAAGTATAAAAAATGTCTGGACACATGCAGAGCTCACTTATCAAGCCTGCAGTAGAACTCAGATGCGTGATGCACCTAGGCACCATGGGCGTAAGCACTTCCTTGGACCAAGTTATACCAGATATCTTCGGGTCTAGTTCGCGCTATATAAAACTCTAAAAAAAAAAAAAAATGTTGATCACAGGGGCGGCTCCTCCGCTATGGTGGAGGAGCGTCGTCCAACTGCTTTTAAGCAGTGAGAAACATAAAATGACAATCACTTAGAGTTATTGTAATTTTATGTTTCGTGTCCTGCTGCTTTGCAGGTGGGCGGGGCTGCTCTGATCTCGGAGCAGGGCAGGGGAGGAGTGGTTTGCCCACTCCTAAAGTGCGCAATGAATTTTTGGTCGGCCCCGTGGGCCGCCCAAACCAGTCATGCGCACTTCCCTGTTCTCCATGCAGGCTGCATTACAGCCTACATTGAGAACATACCCACCCTTCCAGCCCCTGGCTGAGCGCCGTGTTACAGCACTCAGACCAATCACAACCACCAAGCCACCCACAAGCCATGCCGGCCGCAACTGTTGATCAATCTCCTCTATATTTCCAGAGCACCGGAGTAACTAGAAAAAATAATCTATCCCTCACTTTGAACACCATTTCGCAAGCTAGGTACGCGTTCGTTTGTTTCCCTCAGGAATTTCTGAAAACAATGTGTGGCATAATGGTGCCTTTTATACTTTAATTCACAATATATTTGGCCATCCATGCATCATTTGCACCTTCCTTTCTTCATTCTCTCTTCATTCGTTCTTCATTCATCCTTTCTTCATTTTTAGGTCGAACTTAGGCAGCGCATGCACTGCTCGGCGAGGCATGTTGTATTCAGGTATGGAAATGAAGCTGCACCCACTGTCCGCCCATATTTTTAATTGGCTTGCATCATTGTTCTTTGTAAATGTTGGCTTCTGATTTGTTAATAGGCTTATTAGTCCCTCCTTAGTACCTCCCTGCCTTCTGTTGTTACCTCCCATGAGGACTGTCCCTTCTACATGAGTCCTAACTCAGGAGCTTTCATTAGCAGTTCAGAGAACTATTTACTTAATTAATGGACACAGCACGCACGGGACACCAGCTTCAGTAATGGCGGCCGCTTCCTAACAGACTTTGCATTTCTTTTAAACTTTTAAATACATTCCGTTCCCTAGTGCACGGATGCCCGTGAAGCGGGCGTTCTCTTAATTACAGAAATCTGCTTGGGAGCTTCTTCCTTTGTTCCCCTCCTGCCACCATCTTTACTCTTACTTTGTAAATACGCTCCATTCCCCCCCATTCCCCACTGCATGGACGTCTGCGAGGCAGGCTCTGTCTTAATTAAAGAAATCTGGTCTCATTTACATACTTAATAATGGCGGGCGCGCGCGGCTCACCCAACTCATTTTCTTTTTAAATTTACATGCTTAATAATGGTGGACACGCATTTCGTTGCGCGCGGCTCAACCAACTCCTTTTTTTTTTTTTTTAAATGTACATATATTTTATTTTGCTCCTGTCTGCATCCAACAATCTCTCTCCTCAGGGAACTTAGTTGCAGTGCAGCAGCCAACCACCGGCAGTATCTCCTGCAGCAGTTACTGGCTCTTAGTTGCAGTGAAGCAGCCAACCACCGGCAGTATCTCCTGCAGCAGTTACTGCCAGCCTTGCTTCTCGTAAGCAACAACTATAAGTACAAAGTGCATGTTCACGCACGGCTTGCAGGTTTTCAAAACACATAAGTAAAAGGCATTGTCATTTACAATGCCAATAGCTTAAACTCTCGCAAATGCAAGATCTATTGCATTGCAAATGCATTTGCAATGCAATAGGTATCACATTACTGAAAGTTTGAGATATTGGCATTGCATTATTATTTGCAAAGCCAATAGCTCAAACTTTTAGTAATGCGAGCCTTATTGCATTGCAAATGCTTGTTTTTACTTATGTCCTAGGGCAAAGTTCTCGCTATATAATACTGCAAAACGAAAAAAATCATGATGTGCTGTATCCTTTACAACCGTGCCAAGTGCCATGAATTGTGTGAGAATCTCGGATCCTTGTGGGGATGCGAGAAAATGACTAAAAGGCGTTAGGCTAACGTGAGATGCGTGATACTTGGCAGGGCTGACTACCCGCCTGTACTGAGCTTCTGGGGCTCCGTAGTTTGACATACGTCACCACGTACCGTCTTGGCTGGGCATGGCTGAGATGATAAATAAAGGGGATCTGCCTGCTCGTGGCCAGTCCCGACTCGAGTAACACCCAAGTGTGTGGTGTATTAGTCCGCAAGCGGGCTGGGTGTGCACAGCTAGGAGGCCGAACGCATGAGCGCCGAGAGCGTGGTATGCCTACATACACCGCCTAGCTATCTTACTCTCCATCCATTTTATTCTCCCTGGCCACCGCTTCATCATGCTTTCCATTTATTCACACTTTACTCCACCCATCCCTCATCCACCTCCACATCCTTCGCTGCCTCGTACTCTGCATCTCTCCGTATCTGCCCGCCTTTCGTGCCCTCTTTCATTTGTCCACCACTTCACAGCTCCATCATTTTTAGGTCTCGCCTGAGCCAGCGCTTAGCGCTGCTCTGGGCGAGAGTTTTAGTAAGCGGGTTTTGGAAGTGCAAACAGCAGTGGCTTTTGCTGGCGACCAGCTTGCGTTCACGTGAGCGTGCACGCGCGCAGCCGCCATCTGTATTTCCTCCGTCACGGGTCATGCGATCGCGATCACTTTCACTTTCACGGCTTTGCGGCCGCGCGGCTGTGCCAATGCTTGTTACAAATTGCACCTCATTTCCAATTTACATGTGTATGCGGATTGCTCCAGCTCCCTGCCCCCCTGACTTCCTGGCCGCAGCAGCGCGCAGTGCCGCACTGCAGTAAAGCTGTAAATACCTTCCGCAGCTGTCTGCCAGCCTGCAGTGAAATACTGTCTTTGTTCGACATTTCACTTCTCAGGGCGATCGTAAAACTTTCCAGCCCCAACGCCTCACTTTAAAACACACCCCGTTTAACAAAACAAAGCTCCAACCAGGCCTTTTGGCTAAAACGATTTCTATTTCGAGTTTTGGTCACTTAGAGATTCTGGCGCCAGTGCTTTTTTTGTTTTGAACGTGCAAACTCGTATTTTCTTTGCCTTCAAGAATAAATAATACACACCTCGATGTGGCATTTTGTTTTAAGTGTTTGTGGAATATTACACGGCAGCAACGGTGTCTGGGTGGAATTGAGCCAGTATCTGCGCCTAGAAAAGGTCATGTCCAGTGCTTAGCGCTGATTTACGCTGCTAACTGCTTTAGTTACAAAAGCAGCTCTGATACTTTGCAATGGAGCCTGCTCCTTCAGCAAGCGCCGGTGACTTTGAAAATGGAGGCAGCCTGTGGCACTCGCGCGGGATCACGCCCCACACCCTCGCAGACGTCATGCTTTCACCTGCACTGCCCCAAACTCTGCAATGTGGGGCGGGTGGTATTCTAGTTGTTACTAGACGGCCTATGACTTAGCTAGGGGTTGTAGGAGCTGTAGAAATGCAGCGCAGAATAAGTATAAGCCGTGCTCTTTCAGTGTTGCGATGAGCATCGTATTTTACATTCTGAGAAAACCACAAGCAGCGTCTGCCTATCGTTTGTTGTAACTGCAGCGAGAGGGATGCGCTCTGATACTGTCGAAGTATGTAATAAGGTCACTAAATACACTCGGGCATTCAGAGCACACGGTTACTTCTACTGCGTAAAAACACGCGGCACGATTGATATTTTCTGTCTAATCCAGATTTTAATGTGTGCGTCAAAAAAACCAACATTACGGAAATTCAAGTTACTTTCGCTTTTTTTTACAACACTGGCTGAAAAAAGACTAACAATGGAGAGTCATGCTTTCTGTACCCGTCGAGGGCTGTTCTCGGTATGTCTCATCGTGTGCGTTGTTTGGAAGGAGTCATATGACAATAACATGGGTTGCAAAGTTTGTAACACAGTTAGAATTGATTCTGTGAAATTAATTACCTGAGCCTAAGGGGGAGGGGGTCTCAAACATGCCCACTTTATAGCAATACATTCCACTACTACACAACATCTGTGTGACATATCAGTAAACAAGGAAGGGAAATTCGCTGAATATGTTATATTCCCAATGCAACCGTTTATTCGTTGCCGGTTTTCCAGGTGAAATACTTTGGTGACGTCAGTCTTGTGCATCGAAGCTCACGGAATGCCTAATCTTCAGTTTAGTCTTAAACCGCATGAAGCCATCGGCCACTTTATGCTTCACAAATTATTAACAGCGAAAATTCGAAGCTGAGCAACACCTGTTAATATTTAATGGCGTGCAATAACAACCCTGTGATAAAAAACCACAACATCAGTATATTTGGGGATAACATTCCAGCAGTCAAGGTGCCTCACAGCCCTTAAATTATTGACCTCAATGTGCTGCCATGGTGTTCGTCTGCGAGGCGCTCGAGGTCTCGTGTAAAAGTCAGCAATCCGGGTAACATGGGCACAAAAAAGATTGCAAATCGCACATCTATCTGCACAGGCAACTGTGCTTCTCAGGAGCCCCCAGCTAAGGGCTTCAGCGAAAGACTAAATGCTGCGGTGAACCGAGGGGAAGCCCGGCACTGCTCTCGCTACCTGACACCCCACACCCGTGCACCCACAGCCAGACCCTGGTGGCTCTTTCCAAACCCCACCACAGACGTATGTGTAGACCAGACACATACTTACCCTGAATCATTGCATCCAGGCAAAGGTGCGGGCACAACACTGGCCGTCCAATCCATTTCCGGCACCGGGAGCCGTCGGGGGGCAGACTGCAGTGGGGCAAGGGTGGAGTAGGGCTGCCCAGTAGGGCTCAGCAGGGAAGGGTTCCGGGAGCTCGTCCTGTGGGGAGGAGGACACAGTCAGCGGAAGCCAGAGGCTCTCAGATTCTGGAAATAAAGTGAATCTGCGAACCGCCGGCCGGCACACTAACTCTAGTACACCTCTTCAGAGACGAAGGTTAGACAAGCATTGGCATAGCCAATAGGTCTCGCATTTGGGACCTTATAAGTGTTTAGCCATGCAACAGTTGATGTTGTTGCACCAAGGATATTGTGCTGGATAACTAAATACTTATAAGGACCCAAAAGCGAGACCTATTGGCTATGCCAATGCTTGTATTATCTTGCAGCGGAAATTGAGCTTCTCTGTGGACACCAGTGTCTCTTATTAAAGTCAAACCAGCAACATTTTAAAAGTTTTATGTTACAAACAATGCTCCGTGTCACCCAACCCCCACTCAAGCTGCTAAAGTGTGTGTCTGTGCGTGTGAGAAGGAGAAGGGGTTCATGACGCTCTTGTTTTGGAGCCATATTCCCATTTCCTTGGTGTTTGGAACAGTCACCTTCGTTCCGATGCTATCTATGAGGCAACTGCACCGATTTCTATTTTGCAAAGATGAAATTCACTCTATCAGCGCAATTTGTACACCCTCCATTTGTGCTTGGGACCTTAAAATGAAAACTGCATACTATTTATGCCTCGTGTGTAAATGTGATTTTCCCTGTCGACACTATTGCTCTGTTTAGGACGATGCCTGGTAGCGCAGCTGTCTGGTTTGCTAAAGACTTCTTTGGGGACATTAGGAAAGTTGACCTAGGAATGCATTCCGCCCGTTGCTTACCATTGGCTTTGTGGTTTGTAACTCACATTTGCTTGCTTTCTATTTACTGGCTTTATTTGTTTTAGGCTGTCCACCATGTCTTCGTCCCTCCCATGGAATATAGCCCGTTTACCATCGCTCCTTGTATTCTTCCACGAGTACTCACTTTCTGTAAACAGGCCTTTACATTTTGTTCTAATCCTGCCAAACTTGCTGTGCATTCATAGACAGAGGTCAGGTTCTGTCTTCCAAAGGAACTTGGTGATTACTTTGCTTTTTCTGACTTCAACTTGAGAGGCTTTATCTGACAATCTGAGAGTGTGAAAGGGGGGTCTCGCGCTTTCATTCGCTCTACTTGCCTCTGTCACAGCTTCTGGGTTTTGCTAGCACCGTGACACTTTTGGGTACTGTGCGCTCTACAAATTTATTCTACTTACTTAAGGATTTTTTTTTAGCACGCAACAAAATTTAAATGTCTGTAAAGGAACTGCAAATATTTCTGAAATCTTCATATTTAGGAAAGCACAAATGAAGCACATTTATTGTAATTCTGTGTGGTGGTAACATATTTTAATATGATCAAAACAAATTAATACTTTAGGCCATTTGCACACATTATCATTTGTGCACTGTATAGTTTTATCAGTAAAACTGTATGTCTCTGCAATTGTAATCAGGCCCGGCTCTAGGATTGTTTCTTTGGGAGGGCTGTAAAGAAGCATGGGTGGGCCATGAAGATGAATGGGTACTGGCCAAAAAACAACAAAGTATTTAATCGATCTGATATTTTAGGTATTGGCATCTGTCTGCTTTTGACATTTTTAGCACAATAATCAGCACCAAAGGAGATACATATTTTGCTTTCTCTGATGTGCTTCCGGCTCTGGGGAAGGGGAGGGACACTGCTTGTCAGAACCTTAAGATGCAGAACTTTAAGACCGAGGGGGGCTGCTCGTCAGTACCTTAAGATGCAGAACTTTAAGATCGAGGTTGCTGCTTGTCAGAACCGTAAGATGCAAAAGTTTAAGATTGTTGGGGGTGCTGCTCGACAGAACCTTAAGATGCAGAACTTTAAGACTGAGGGGCGCTGCTTGTCACAACCTTAAGATGCAGAACTTTAAGATCGAGGGGGCTGCTCGACAGAACCTTAAGATGCAGAACTTTAAGACTGAGGGGCGCTGCTTGTCACAACCTTAAGATGCAGAACTTTAAGACTGCAACATGCTCCTGGTCATGTGCAGCAGCATACATTTTTCCGCTGCTGTACAGGGCCACTTTACAGCTTTGAACGTTTAAAAAAAAACTTTGGCAGCTTTTTGCTTTGCAAAGCATTGACGTTTAAAAATACATTGCAATAAGCCCAGAGTCGTAATTCAGATTTCAGGATATCCATGCTTGTCATTTGTGCATCATAGCAGCTAATAACCTCTGCTGACTTCACACCTCTCCCCAGGCCTGAAAGTATCCTATGTCAATGTTGTAAATCATTAAAATAAATGATAAGAGAGAATCCATGGGGCTGCACGTCCCTGTGAATCATTAAGGTGAAAAAAATGTGTTTTTTTTTACAGTTCTGAATGCCTTGGATAGGCCAGGGTATTCCTTGGGTGGGCCTGGCCCACCCTCTAGAACCGGGCCCGATTGTAATGATCATTTCAATTAAAATTGTGTTGTCTGTAATAACTGTGCAAAACCACACCATGCATACTCCACTCTACGCTACTGCATTGTACAACACTTTCCTACACGCAAGTAGTTTTTTGTGTTTGGTGTAAATATTTTTAGTAGTTATTGGAAAATTAAGGCTTAAAATGTATAGAGATTGGACGGTTGGGCTCGCGGAAGTCCAATGGGCACGCAAATTTAAAAGAGAAAGTGTTCTGATTGGCTGAGAGGTCCTTTTTTTCTGTGTCCTGAAAATAAAAAAGGCATAAGGGGGTGGTGTAGGGGCACCCTGCTTGCCTGGACATTGTGAGGAGTCCCAGAGGGACCACCGTAGGATAACAATATTTTTTAGAAAACGATTTTTGGGGGGCATCACAAAACCGTGGGAGTCCTGTGGGAGCCAGCGCTGGCCGTTAGACTCCAGCTGGAGTCCCACGACAGCCAACCACCCTGGACAACCACTGTAATCCTGCAGAACCAAAAAACAATTTTAAAAAAGAAAGCGGGGTGGTTGATGTTCATTGGGGTTTGTGGGCGTTGGCATCCCGGGAAGAGTTGGTTGTAGGGCTGTGCACAGAGAGGGGTTGGCAGGCCATGGGGGGTTGGGCACAGGACCTTCCCTCCTTTACCACTACCCGCACCTAAACTCTTATTTTAACAACATAATAATTATGCTATAAAAAAAAAATACTTACCTGCAAGGTAAAGGCATGCGTGGTAAAAGTTCATATACTTACCTGCATGATAATGACTGCACACTAAAGGCATTGCGTGGTAAAGACTGTGTTGTAAAGGCTGTTTTCTCTCTACACAAGCTCCAATTAAAAGTAAAAAACATTTTATTTGCATTACATTAATTGTTTTAACGGATGCTAAACAGAGTTTGCCATTGATGTCTTTGCCGCATTAAAGCAAACCTACCATTATTTGCGGAGCATTTTGAATTCCTGCGATCTCCTTCTCCAAATATTAAACCAATGACATAGAGACATGAAATAAAATATACAGAGTTATATATTTTAAAAAGTAAGATAGAATATTTTATGTAGAGGTGCCAAGAAGATCAACATGAGCTTTTAATGCTAAACACAAGCACAGGCTTCATCACTAGCTACATAACTGGGCTAACACCCACATTTGAAAGATATTCTGTGGTAGGTCTTGGAGAGCCCAATGAGAATCTTACCTTTATTGCCAACGATGTCGGTTATGAGAGGTGTTAAAAACCGTCCAGAGAGTTCTTCTGAATGGGTAGTGAGGGCATTTCGTATTGTCTTGTACCCATGGAGTACGACCATTGGCGTTCCCCCCATCCAGATAGTGAAAATATTCCCATATATCTTTCCCATCTGCAGAGACAAAACTAAAAAGTCTTCAAACAAATGACATTATCATTTCTACTTTCTGATTAGTGCATTGTTACTACTCTGCCAATTTAAGATCTCATATCAATACTAAAAAAATGAACAGTGCACTCCAAGGAGAAGCTTCTCTCTTGCCTGAGCAGATCTGTCAACTTCCCTCACACTGTGTTGATTAACATCTTCTCATTACATGCTTCAGCCAGAGAATCCGTCCAGTCTCACCTGTTGTAAGGTTTGCACTTCACAGCAAGTATCACATAATTCTGAAGAGTACATTACCAGCCCTGACTCTTTTTACAGACACAAAAAACATTTAGGTACTCAACAAAAGACCTCGGCCCATATCTACTATCTTTCATGCAGCAGAGCGGTGCATGAAAAACTGCAATGCAGCATTACGTGCACAATGAAAAACTGTGCATTGCCAGTTTTGCAAAGAGTTGCCTGCCAAAGATGCCATCGTTCCGGAGTTTAGCACAACGGAGTATTGCGCCATGGAGCAAAAGCAAACCTAAGTTTTGGACAGGGACATAGGTTTTGTACTCGAGGGGCCCTCCCCGGTACAATTTCTCACATGAAAACAACTACAGAAGTGGAGCACATGTTACATGTGTGCTTTATATGAACTGATAGGGGTGTTCCACATACTCCAGCCTTCTTCTCTCTATGAGGCTCAGCCATAAGCTCTTGTATGAACCAATAGGAGGATCCCTCACACATTTGCCAACTGGCAAGAGGGCAGGTCCAAAGGTTTGGCAGAACTAGCCTTAATTTATGGATGTGTGGGCAGAGAAGCATTCTCTCTTTGTACAATCTCACACCCCATCCTCATCAAGCGGCTGCACAAGATTAGCATCCAAGGACCTGCTCTCCGCTGGATCTGCTCCTTCTTATCAGATAGAACACAAGCTATCAGCCTGGCACCTTACTCCTTGGAAGCCCACAAACTCATCTGCGGAGTGCCTCAGAGTTTATCGCTCAGCCTCACTCTCTTCAACGCATAAATGGTCCTTCTGGCCAACATCATCCGCACAGATGATATCAACATCCTCTCCTATGCAGACAACATGCAACGCATATATACATACATACATATATATATATATACACACACACGCACACAAATATGTACATATATAATATATCTTTCCTTTCTCCCTTCACAAATAATAATGACAGCCCAGCACTCTGGAACGTGCAAAGGCAAAGTCTTTTATTTGTGTGCTGCTGTTGAGTACACCATCATTTTGTTTATGTTTATGCACTTATACCGGTCACATGGTTATTTAAGGATTTTCCAGAATGGTGTCAACTATTGTGAGTAAGGCTTTGTGAGAGCTGAAACGTGTTGATGGTATACTCCACAGCAACATGAAAAAAAAAAGACTTTGCATTCGTACTTTCCAGAGTGCCGGCTTTTCATTATTTGTGAAGGGAGAAAGGACGTTGAGGCATGGAGGCAGTTCCACGCCATCTTCCGTGCACCGCCGCTGTTTAGGTGCACACCGCAAATATAGGAAGGAAATAATATATATATATATATATATATATATATATATATATATATAATGTTGTGTTTCAAATGCGCCACAGGACCTCGTTTTACCATAAAAATGGATATGAGGCCTTACTAGATACTCTGCTGCAGAAGGGGTTTTGCAAATTTGCTATCAACACCAAGATTTTTCAGAAGCCTTATGACCATTTGATTTTAGCAAACAGATGCCACAGGCCAGCACTCCACTGTGAAATGTGTTCCAGCTCCAGTACAATTTATCATCAGCCACTTCTATGAGCAGTTCAGTATCTTGGCTACAGTCTGATAAACACATATCGAAGGACAAAGTCATGGTTGAGATATTTACCAATAATTGCTGTTAGAGAGAAACGCAAACAATTGTAAGGAGTACTTTATTTTGGTAATTCACAGCATGTTGAAAGCATGTCTACTATTACCTTAAAACATAGCCCCCTTCTCATGTCCTTTAAAGCTACGTTGGTCGTCAAAGTTTGTCATTCTGAAAAGTGGGTCATGGTTCTAATGGCAAGCACTGGACTAACTAGAACTGTGTTTGAGCACACTGAAAAAATGAAGTACTGAACCCGCAACCTGTACAGTTAAGGGAAACATGTAGTGAGTTCCGCAGTTCTTGAGATCACCGGATCCGATCCTCACCTGGATACCTGATTCTGGTTTTCTCCAACCCTCTGAAGAATTCATCAGCAGAGAGATTTTTTTTTGCCCCTTTGGCCTTTTACTCCTGAGAAGGTTGAAAGTTTTTGGGGACACTTGCCTACCATATATTTCAGTGTGCGGTGACATTGTAGCTTCTGTCAACAGAAGCCCTTACCTTGGGTAAAGGAAGTCCCAGTTCTGGATTGCTGGTAATGCTCAGTCCTAAACAGGTTGAAATGCCAAACACTTTCAACAGTTTCTGGCATGGATCCTGCTGTTGACTTGACCACTGTCCTCCTGCAACAAACCCTGCAATTGGACTAATTGAGGATCAAGACTGCTATCCTTTATCAAGCTATTCATTCCAGGTCTAATCAGCCCCTCCACATCAAAGTATTCTGGAGATCCTATGAGGTTAAAGGAGGTTTTGGATGACCTGGTGGTTTATTTTGCCTTTTGACCTGGACAATTGTCCTCTCAGCGATCCAAAGGGGGATATTTGATTGGTTCCTTGAATGATGCAGCTCTTGCCTGGGCAACTCCTTAGTTATCGTTGATAATCCTTGCCCAAATTATTATGCCAAGTGTTTTTGCCGAAGTTTGAGAAGATGTTTGAGAGACCAGATTGTCAAGCTTCCGCTGTGGACGCCAACGGTGGAATTTCTAATTCCACTGTGCTCACCTCTTGCACTCAGTTTCGCAAGCTTACTGCTGAGACAACCTGGGTGAAACACACACAGATTACTTTATTCCAGAGAGGGTTAAAGGAGGACTTAAAGAATCAGCTAGAAGAGTTCCGAACTTCTGAACCAGTTACTCCCTGTTGAACACCAACTTAAGGAAAGGAGAATGGAAAAACAGAAGCCAGAGGTTCACTTTTACTCCTTTAGGCAATCATAAGGAGATGATTGCTTTTGATCTAATCACATCTCCTAACTATGCCGTAGTGCTTGGGATACTCCTGGCTGAAATGACACAATACTTATGTCAATTGGGAGACCAGAGTCATATCTCTATCATCACATTTCTGCAGAGATAACTGTTGCTCAGATGGGATTTATTGGACTCTGTGGTACAAGAACTTTCCTAAGACCCGTCTCGAGCTACAATTGTTCAGAGTTTGCCCATTTGTTACTTGTAATTTTCTGATGTCTTTCAGAAGCCTAGCTCTGTTTCTCTCCCTCATAGAAGTTTGGACTGTATGAGCCATAATTCTCTATGGCAGAATGTACTCTCTGTACCAGCATGAGAAACAGGTGGTATTGAAGGAATATTTCGACTAAGATTTTCAGAATGGACTGATTGTCTTGTCTACATCACCTGCTGGAGCTCAACTTATTTTCATCCTAGGAAGTCCAGAGAAAGTCCAGAGATGTGTGCCTTGCATCGAATAGCGTGGGTTAAAAAAGCTCATCATTAAACACCCTATTCAATTCCACTCATCAAAGACCTACGTTTGCTTTCCAGAAATTATATTTTAACACATGGGAAGCATAATTTGCCAACCAATTTTTGTCAGAAAAATCCTAACGGGTGCCATCACCACATGTACAGAGATTCCAGATATCGACAGCTGACCCTGCCCCTCTTCTGAGGGTCCATGGGTTTAACATAGTTCCAGTCTCAATATCCAAAATAGATATTGTCCATCAATCTTGATGTAACCATATCAAAAGCTTATCAATGACATACTTGTCTGTTCGTGGTGCAAAATATTTCACAAAGTTAGAACTCCATGAAGCTTACCATCTTCTCTTGATTAAGGAAGGAGAAGAATGGAAGATGGCTTTTCGGACTCCCTCCAGACACCACGAAAATAGGGCCATGCCCACTGGTCTTACCTGTGCTCCAGCAGGTTTTTAGAGGTTTATCAATAGCAAATTCTCTGACATACTGAACCAGTTTCTTGTGGTATACCGGGAAGATATCCTGATCTTCTCTGCTTCCCTTCCAGAGCATTTAGTCCATGTTCGTCCAGCCCTTCGTCATCTCAGAGGAAATCATCTGCCCTGTAAGGTGAAGGAGGGTGAATTTGAGAGAACAGAAGTGGAGCATCTGGGTTATTATCTCTGAGAGTGTGGACTTTGTATGGACTCTCTTAAGATCTCTGGCATTTTGGACTGGCCAATCACCAAGTCTATCAAGGAGACCCAGAGATTCTCTGTCACTGGCTAACTTTTAGAGACAGTTTATTAAAAAATGTGTGTGAAGAAGGAGAACCGGCTCAAGGTTTTTCTTTGATTCCAAAGGATCAAGCTCAAGAAGGCTTTCACCCAAGCTTCAATTCTCAGGCATCCAGCTGCATCCGAGAAATATACCGTGGTAAATGATGCCTCTAATTTTGCTGTGAGAGCATAGCTTCAGCTCCAGGAGGAGGACAATCTGAAGCATCCCATCTTTTATCTTTCTCATTTCTTGAACCATTGTGAACTAAAGCGTTCTGTTCTGGAATGTGAGCTCTTGGCCCATTAACAAGCCTGTATGAAGTGGTGGCATCTTTTAATAGGAGGAGTTGAACCTTTTGAGGTTCGGTCACACCATTGAAAACTCCAGTTTCTACAGAGCATGCAGTGTAAAAGTAGCAGAAAAGCCCATTGGACTTATTTCTTTTCACAATATTTTTTTTTGTAACTCACATTCCTGGCATTCAGAACATTTTTGCTGATACCTTGTCGAGATGGGGCATTGTAGTTGAGAATTCTGTCCATTTGCTCCCTGATAAAGTTATCTGCCTGGCAAGGACACTCACGCTGAGATCTCTCTTGTGCAGGGAAGACGCCAGACACGATGTGTGAGGTAAGAGGTAACTTTATTCTCCAAGAACACAGGAAGCAGCGGACCAACACTTGGTCGGCAACAACGCTCGCCAACGTTAGCCGCAAACCATTTTCACCTCCCCGTTCAAACCCCCACATTCCAAACCTCGCTGACCTCGAGACCTCTAGGCGCGAGGCGTCCTCAAGCTCTCGTGGACACAAGCTCTACATAACACATCCCCTCCTGTTCAATAACAAAACAGAGATCAAAAGAGAAAGGGAGAAGAGGCCAACAGTAAGAACCGAAGGAGACAAGAATTCCATGGAAAAGAGAGAGAAACAGAAACAAAGGTCTAAGGAAAACCAAAAAGGAAAGAAAAAAAAAAAGAAGATTAAGATACATAATCCTTTAGATACTTAGGTGGTCTACAAACTCTACCAACCCTAGAGGTTGCACCACTCTCGAAGTTCACATCAGTGGTGCTCCTTTCACCACTACACATAGAAAACACAGGTTCTCCTGACACAGCAGGAACTTGTTGCCTTTGTTCACTATGGCCAAACTCCACATCATCCATGAACAAGTAGCCATCACACTCTCTCTCTTCCTTTCTTGAACAGACACCTCCTCTTTGGTACAGAGCAACTCTGCGCCGATTCCAGCGTTCACCATTCTCAAGAATGATGTAGTAATCAAAAGCACGCAAAACTTTGTAGGGTCCTTTAAACTTGGACAGGCCCCTAACTGTGTGCCCAGATCTGATCTTGACCCAATCACCTTCCACCACATTTCCCTTGGAGCGTACATCCTTCAATTCCTCTAGGTTCATAGAGCTATCTCTATGAACCAACTCCTTCAACCAAGAAGGCACCATCTTGCTCCCTGGAGGCCTTCCTCTCATAATCTCAAAAGGAGACTTAGAAGTAGCTTCCTGAATGGTTGTGCAATAGGCCCAAACAAGGTCTTGCACGGCTTTCTTGACATCCAAACCCGCAGATACTGCCATCTGTATAGCACCCTTCACTGTTCTGTTGGCCCTTTTAACCATGCCATTGCCCTGGGGATTGTATAAAGTAGTGCGATGGTGAGAGATACCATGCTTCCTAAGGAAAACTTCCATATCCTGGGAAACTAATTGGGTGCCAATGTCAGTGATTAGTAGTGAAGGGGTACCTTCCTCCAGGAAGATTTTGTTGAGGCTTACAATGGTGGAAATGGTGGAAATTTCCTTAAAAAACACAACAGAACGTGACCTGGAAAACACATCCACCACAACCAGGGCAAATCTACAATCTTCATCCAAATCAGACATTAGGCCGATGAAATCTATGCAAACACTATGCCAGGGTTTGCCAGGATTGGAGATGTGACCCATGACCGCCTGCTTGCCTACCTTGAGCCTCTTCTCACCCTCCTTGCAAACTTTGCAATTAACAACACAATCAGTAATATGACTATCCATGCCCGGCCACCAAAATTGAGCCTTAACTCGGCGTTGAGTCAAACCCTGGCCAAGATGACCCTCGTGCCAGAAGTAGAGACACAACTGCCTCTCCTTCTACCGGACGACACCAGACGCATCACTTCACCAAGAGCAGAATCTTTAGACATCTCCACACTCCACTCTTCCTGGGAAAACGCACCTGCTCCTTCACACACCACATCCTCCACAGAAGCAACAGTATCATCATGTTTGTTCGAGGCAAGTGTGTCGTCCACCTGAGAATTATCTACAGCCAGCCTAGATAAACAGTCCGCTTGTTTATTCTGCCAACCAGGTATGTACTCAAGAAAGTAACGATATTCTTGTAGCCTGGCTGCTAACCTGGCTAAGCGTGCTGATCCTTTGCCTGCACCTCCAGGAGAAAGAATGGTGAGGAGAGGTTTATGGTCTGAACATAAAAAAAATTCTGAACACCAGACAAAATTGCAAAAATATTCCACCCCCCAAGCAGCAGCCAAGGCCTCCCTCTCAATAACAGAGTAGTTCCTTTCAGACTTAGAAAGTGTCCTGGATGCGAAGGCTACTGTCCTCTCAGTTCCACAATGTTTTTGTGAGAGGACAGCACCCAAACCTGTCGCACTCGCATCAACAGTTATTATTGACTGTAGTTTGACATCAAAAGGCGATAAAAGGCCAGCACTGCAAATCTCTTTCTTGATGCAATCAAAGAATTCTTGTTGTTCAGGGCCCCACAAAAAACTTTGCCCTTTACTTAGAAGAGCCTTGAGTTTCTCAGTCTTGCCAGCAAAAGACTTGAAAAACATAGCGTAGTACTCAATAAGACCCATAAAGGATCTCAGTTGATCTTTGTCAGTGGGTCTTGGGGCTTGTTCAATGGCTCCGAGAAGGCTTAGTTTGGGTTTAACACCTTCAGATGACAATGTTTGACCCAAATATTCAACACTCTCGGTGAGAAAGGAACACTTATCCTTGCGCAGAGTTATTCCGACATCAGCAATTCTTTGTAGTGTCTGATTCAATACAGAATTGTGTTCCTGAACAGTTGCACCAAAGACCAGGATATCATCTTGGAAATACAAGACGTTGGGTACACCCTTAAAAATTTGAGCCATCATACGTTGAAACACACTGGCCGCAGAAGAGAGACCAAACGGCATGCGGGTAAATTGAAAAGTCCCCTCTAGAGTGATGAAAGCTGTAAGGGGTTTTGAGTCAGGGTGGAGCTTGATTTGGTGGTATGCGCTCTTAAGGTCTAATTTGGAAAAAAATGTACCACCTTTTAGTAACATGACCAGTTCATTGATGTTAGGCAGTGGGAAGGTGTCTGCAACAATATTCTGATTTAGAGACCTTAAGTCCACACCAAAATCTCAGGCGACCGTCTGCCTTGCGTATGATAACTACAGGTGAAACCCAATCGGAGGCCTCAACAGGTTCAATAATCCCCTCCCTAAGCATATCCTCCAACAATGTTTTAACTCCTTCTCTAACAATGACAGGAACCCTTCTGAGTTTGTGCTGTACAAGGTTAGCATTTTTTTAAGACAATCTTGTGCACATAACCCTTGAGAAGACCCAATTTCTCATCAGACATGCTTATAGGAATTCAAAATATCCTCAAGGGGTTCATCTTCTACTACCATGACTTCTTGCATAGGAGCCATTGGGTCAATTTTAATATGTAGGTCATATTGGTGAACCCAGCCCAAAATAGCAGGTGCACTTTCCAAAACATAGACTTTACCACAAACTGACCTCCCTCCAAACTCAATACGAGATTCCATGAACCCCATAATGTCAATTATTTTCCCTTGGTATCCAGAGGGTGTGATATCCTTGGGTTCCAGAACTGTACCTTACCACAAGTGCATGAACAGGATTTTGGGGACAATAGTGTACTTGGAACCAGTGTCCACCATGAGTGACACATCTTTGCCATTCACCTTAAACAATGCTTTGGGTCTGTTGTGTCTGCGTGAATCATCCTCACAATCTCCAGGCACTCCCCCATCAACACATAAAATCCTGTCAGAGTTTCAACCAGTTGAACATTTTCTTCAGTAACGCACGCAACCCTGCCCCTCCGAGCTAACCTACACATCTTTGCGAAGTGACCAAAGCGGCCACACCTCAAACATTCCTTATTCTGTGCAAAACAAAACTAAGAATCAGAACCATGGTTGAGTCTGCCACAACGATTGCAACACTTGCTGGAAACAGGGGGAGGCAAGGACCTACCCCTCTGAAGAAAGTGTTTGCCCCGAGAGGTACTGGGTTGAGGGAATTTGTTCACAGCACCCACTTCAGAAACATCTGTTTTTTGATCAGCCCTCTCTAACTCCTTCATACACAAATTGGATTGTTAAAAAACTTTGGCTATACCTATAGCGTCATTAAGACTAGGGTTCTTAGCAGCCCATAACCTTTCTTGAATTTTCTTATTGCCACATTGAACAATAAGTTGGTCTCTAATAAGTTCCTCTGTCATTGCCCCAAACTTACACTTGGTGGATAATTCACGAAGTCTTGACACAAATTCATCAATGCTCTCTTCTACCTTCTGATGTTGCGTGTAAAATTTGTATCAAGACTTAACTAAGTTTTCTTCTTTGGCATAATGTAACTCTAGTCTCCGTCTAGCCTCCATATACACATCTTGAATGATATCTCCATTAGCACCAGCCGCTTGAGGGAGATAACTAAAAACTCGCTGACCCTCCTTACCAACAGCACTCAACAACAAAGCTTTTTTTCGAGATTGCTTAAACTGACTTCATTCCAGTGCCTCTAAATAGTTATCAAAGATGAGGGCCCAATCATCCCAAGGCATTGGTGGTGTGCCTGGCTGCATCAAGAAAAAGGGTGGTGGGATAACAGAAACATGAGATTATGCAGCGGGTATTTAGGATGATGCAGCGGGTACTTGTACCGAATTATCACCTGAAGCTTCCATGACGAATAGCAATAGAGTAATAAAGTGAGAGTACAAAAATATAGCAATACCAGAAATGACACTTCTGAGTTAATACGTTCATAAAAGATAACAATAAAGAGGTGTGCACATTACAGCAGTGGTGGTAATAGAATATGAAATAATATACTGAGTAAAAACACCCCACTAAGACGAAATAACAGTATAATGTCTCCAAGAACAGACATTCAAAGGTATTGAAGGTGTGCACATCACCGTATGAGTTATTGTATGCACAAAGGAACGATGAAAAAATATGATTTAAAGATATTCAAGGTGTGCATATCACCGTAATAGTTGGTGTACGCACAAGGAACAATCTTACCAGGTGTGCATATCACTGTAGGAAGCTTAAAAGCGTCACGTCGATCCACCGCTGTTACACTCTTCAAGAAACTGTGAAGATCAATAGTGAGGCTGTGTAGATGCTGTCAAAACATCGCAAGCTGGAAGAAACCCTTCCGGGACACGACAATGGGGCGTGTCTACTCCTCAGCAGGCGGAGAACAAGATGACTAAGTCTGGGTTCCCACAGCTGACGCTCTAGACCTTGTGGGCGGTGACTGACAGGAGCAAAGCTGAGGCAGAATAACTCACAGAGGAGCGGGATGCGAAGTGTTAACAGGATCCGCCCCTAACTTCGCTTCCAACCATTGACATCCGACATAGATCAGAGACGAGGCGTGTACTTTTGACTCCGTCGTCTCTATCCACTGCAAGGATGCAGGGACACGCCCACAGGCAGCCGACTCCGATCAAGAAGATGGCAGGGTGTGCACTCTTAACTCCGTTGTCACGACTGCTTACGAAGTTGTCGTAGGTCCGAGACTTCAACCACACGGGGTCCGTTGGTCCGCTGTGAAAACCCGATGCCGCTGTGTCCCAACTTGTTACTGCACGTCTTCTAGGTAACGCCGACCTAGATCGTCGCCAAAATTGTTGTGCAGGGAAGACGGCAGACACGATGTGTGAGGTAAGAGGTAACTTTATTCTCCAAGAACACAGGAAGCAGCGGACCAACACTTGGCCTGCAACAACGCTCGCCAACGTTAGCCGCAAACCGTTTTCACCTTCCCATTCAAACTCCAACATTCCAAACCTCGCTGACCACGAGACCTCGAGGCGTGAGGCGTCCTCGAGCTCTCGTGGACACGAGCTCTACATAACAATCTCTCTTGAGGACCTTGATGCTATGCAGAATCAAGTGCCCTTAGCGTGCCGCAAGAACCTAAATTCTTATCCAGGAGGCCTTATTGATCCAACTAAGTGTCTTCAAACTGAGGTTCTGGAAATATGACTACAGTAGCATTCCACTGTCAAGTGGAATCAACCTTAGAACTTGTCTTGCTTTCTTTTTGGTGGCCTACTGTTCACCAAGATGTAGAGCATTGTTTCAAGCTATATCCTACCTTTGCATAATCCAAGGGATCCATGATAAGCCCTTTGGTTTTCTTTAGCCTTTACCTTTCCTCTTCATTCCTTGCACACAATTTCCACCAACTTTATTGTGGACTTACCTCTGCCAGGTGGCAACCAAGTGATCATGCTCACTGTAGACCATTTTCCCAAGATGTCCCTCTTTTCCGTATTCCAGAGCCTTCCGACAGCCACCATGATGGATTTGAAATTTCTGACTGATATAGTTCACCTGCTTGGATTCCTTGACACCATAATCTTTGACAGGGGCTCTCAATACATTTTTGGGTTCTGGTGCTCAATCTGCTCTAGCTTAGATATTCATCAAGCCCTATCAGACGGAAAAAGTCAATCAGGGCCAAACCAATATTTGAGATGTTTCTGTAATGCCACTTAAAACAATGGGGCACAATACCTATCCTTAGCGGAATTCTTGTATAATAACTTTGTGCACCCTGCTACTAAAGTTGACACATTCTATTGCATCCATGATTTCCATCCTCATTCCTTTCCCTCTTCTTCACTGTTTACTCCTCTTGTGCCTGCTGCTTTTTTAGAGAAACTTCATTTTAAAAGGAGTAATCGCTCAAAATCCTCCAGATTCTAAGACAGCTGTGAATACTAGGACGGACAAGTTAAGAAGGACGGTTCGAAACTTTAAGGTGGGAGAGATGGTTTGGTTGTCTTCCAGACTCTTGCCCCCTCGAAAGTTGCTGGTCTGGTTTCATCCCCAACTCTGTGAGCCCTTTGTTATGACCAAACAAATCAATCCAGTCACCTTTAGGCTGCATCTTCCTAACTGTTGGAAGTCTCATCCCTGCCTTTCATATCTCCCACTTAAAGCCTTTTGTACCTGATCCTTTTCATTGGATCTCTCCTTCTCCACCACTCATGGTAGACATGGAACCAGAATACAAGGTCAGCGAGATTTGTGACTCTCAAATGTTCAGAGGTTGGTTGTAGTTTTCGTCCACTGGAAAAGCTATCCTGCTAGTGAGCATTCTGCCTCTTCAATCCATACCGCAAGACTGGTTCATCATTTTTTTTCTAGCCTTTCCTGACAAACCTAGGGACTTGGGAGGGGTGTATACTGTTGTGTCCAGAGCTTCTCATTCGCCTGGGCTCCCTAGAACCGCAGTACTTTGGGGGTGCCTGCATTCCTGGGGCTCTGAAGACACCGTACGAAGCACACAGCTGTCGGCTGGGAGAGTCTCTGACCTGGGTCTGTTTCCTCCTACGCCCATGGACTCCAGGCTGCTGTTGCTCCTCCTGTCTTCAACTCCAAAATGGAAATCACTCGCCTGAGATTTTGTAGATGCCTTTTAAGGCGACTCCGTAGCTAGTCCACTTCAGATTTTCAGTCTCTTTCTTTTGGTTTTCCATTCATGGGTGTTCCTCCCTTGGTTTGTTTCTGACTTTCTTAATCCGTTATGTTTTCTGCCATGTGGTGTTGGATGTAATTTCCTTTTCCTGTTTGTTTACTATTTAAATTCCTCAGTCTGGTTGGAAAGTGCGTCCCAACAAAGCTGTGTTCCTTCGCTCGTTTCTTTGCTCCCTTCACTTGCTGATCTGCCTCTTCGCCCATGGACTTTCTTGCCTGGATTCTTCATCTCCAACCCCATGAAGACTTCATTAACAAGGAGGTTTTTCACACCTTTGGCTTTTTTCTCTTGAGAAGATAGCAGCTTCTAGAGGGCAATTGCCTGCTACATATTCCAATGTGTGGTGACGCAGTGGCTTCCGGAACCAATCACCCTTACCTTGGACGGCAAAAGATCCAGATCTGGATTACGGGAAGAATTCTGATTTGAACATCCACTAGAACTGAGAAAACATACTCTGGAAATAAGTAGCACTTTCAGATACTTCGGAGTTATACTGAATGAAACACTTTCTCGGAAGAACCCACCTCAAAGATACTCTGACCAAGGTCCAGGTTGCTGCAAAGGGAATTGTTCAGTTCCCAAATGACATGGAGACAAGGCGAAAGTGTGAGGCTTTTTAAGCTAAGGAGCAGAGATCTGGGGAACTTCAAACAACCTGTCAGCCACAGGCTGCTGAGAGAGTTGTCTCTGAAAAAAGATATTCAGCCTTCCCCAATCAACTACTACTGCTCTTCTCGAAAGAGACTTAGGGTATGTACTGTAGTGAATTGGGATTCTAGTTGAGGGCGGTGAAACCCTACCCAAGCAGCAACCACAACTCTTGTCTTGGTGAAAAACAAGCAAACCCCTAATTAACCCGTGCTCAACCCTCTGGTAGCTTTGCACATTGCCTCTAAGTTAAGTCAGGTTTAACTTAGAGGTAATGTGTGAAGTGGCATATTTACCACAAAATCACACAGCGCTGCATGATAGGGAAAGGGCAGGGATGTGCTGTATTTAATATTATACGGCGCATTCCTGTCTTCCCCCTGCACTGGTGCACAATGTGCTACCTAGCGCCAACGCAGGCACCCTTGCACCATAGTGCAAGGGTGCCTGCGTTGTAAGCAGGAATGTTTTTGTGCAGGAAGGTACACTCTTCATGCACAAAAACAATCCCCTGGGGCATTTCCTCTTTGTATGTGTGCTGCACAATGAGCCACACATAGAAAGAGGGGGAAAAAAAGGAGAAATAAAGAAATTTTTCTTTGTTACGACTCGCCTGGGCAGGCGTAGCATTTTGACGCATTCCCAGGTCTACCAGTAATGGTAAAGCTAGGAATGCACCAAAATCCATGGGTGGATGCGTGGGAACACCCACATTCACCTATGGAATGCCTCGCTGGGGCAGAGTAACGCAACGATTTGTGCTGCGTTGCGTTACTACAGATTTATCAAGCCACTCGGGCCATGCAAGGTGGCCTTGCCTGTCTTGATAAATCTAACTTTAGAGTTGCATTGCTTTTGCACCTTGTTGCGTGGCACAAGGGCGATGCAACACTATGATAAATTTGGCCTAAAGTATTTATGTAGCACTTCAAACAGTAATAAAGTGAAAACACCACACCAGAAAGGAAAATGCTACTTACCAGTATGCATCTGTTCTTGGCATGTAGAGCTGCAGATCCTCACACTTTGCATTAGCTCGCCATCTGGTGTTGGGCTCGGATGCTTGCACTTTGTTGTCTTCGAAGAAGTCTTTTGTAGTCATGTGATAGGTGACTCCTCCTTCGGACAATAGTGCGCATGGGCATCGACTCCATCCTCAGATTGTTTTTCACCATAATGGGGAGTGATGGAGTTAGTAGAAAAGGATGTCCATGTGTGTATATCTAAATAAGATAGGACTGGAACACATACAGGTCCCGGGAGGTGGGTGGGCGTGTGAGGATCTGCAGCTCTACATGCCAAGAACAGATGCATACTGGTAAGTAGCATTTTCCGTTCGAGGCATGTAAGCTGCAGAGCTCACACTTTGCATAGACTGTACAGCAGTATCTCCCTAGCGGTGGTCACCTGTATGTGTTGCAGTAGTTTGAAAAAGTGTTCTAAGGACATGCTTGGCCCACAGAAGCTTGTTGCTTGGCTTGCACATCAACACAATAGTGTTTAGTGAAGGTGTGTGTTGTAGACCATGTGGCTGCCTTACATATGTCTTCTAGGGGGATGTTCCCTAAGAATGCCATGGAAGCCCCTAGTTTGCGTGTTGAGTGCGCTCTAGGGGGAATTGATAATGTGCGTTTGGCTTTTTGGTAGCATATTTGGATACATTTAACAATCCACCTTGCAATCCCAGCTTTTGAGATGGGGTTACTGTTAGATTTGGGGGTCTCTAGTTGGCAGAGGTAGGTACCTTTGTCCAAATAGGGACCCTTGCGTCTAGTCAGGGAAAGTAGGTACACTCCCGAAATAACCCCTGCTCACCCTCTTGGTAGCTTGGCACGAGCAGACAGGCTTAGTTCAGAGGCAGTGTGTAAAGCATTTGTGAACACATACAGTAATCAAGTGACAACACTACAAATGGACACCACACAGGTTATATATTTATAAAAATAGGTATACTTTATATAGATTTATCACAAGAACATAAACGACAAAAATAATCCACAATACTGTTAAGAATACTTAGTTCTGATCAAAAAGGCTTAATTTAAGGTTCTTGTGCGAGTCGGTAGCCTCCTCCGGCTACGGCGATGTCGAGAACAAACAGAGTCTAACAGATCCAGCTGACCGCGTCGAGACGGGCCAACACAGCGTAGACAGACTCGGTCACAGTACCTTTTACTTGAAGCGGCAGGCACGGGCGTGCGAGCCGGATGGCTGTTCGTCGCGGTCGCGATGCAAAAATGGAAGCGTTGCAGGACGCGTTGTCCCTCGATGCGGTGCAGGCAGCGGCTCGTTGACGTCGTCGAGACGGAGTCGGTGAGACCAGGGCCGTGCGTTGCAGGGCGAGACGGTGCTTCGATGCGGTGCTGGCAGGTTGCGGTGCGGCGACGGAGCCGGATTCAGGAGCTGGCGTCGATCAGTCCGGACAGCGGTGCGAGTCGGGCGGTGCGTCGCAAAGCGTGCGAGCGGTGCCCAACTCCGGTGCGGTCACAGGACTCGAACTCAGCAGCAGTGACCGTGTCGGTCGGACCAGTTCGATTCGGCGAAGCGTTGCAGGACGCGTTGTCCCTCGATGCGGTGCAGGCAGCGGCTCGTTGACGGAGTTGGTGAGACCAGGGCCGTGCGTTGCAGGGCGAGACGGTGCTTCGATGCGGTGCTTACAGGACACCGAGTCGGTCGTGAGAGTCGGTCACAGCTCCCTACCCCTGCAGCCACTGAAACAGAGTTTCCAGCAGCAATTCACAAAGGGGTGAAGTCCAATGGTCCTGGGACTTCGGTCAGGGGGCAAGCTCTCTTCCAAGCCCTTGGAGATCCTTCACAAGTTGATGAAAGTCACAGCAAAGCAAAAGTTCCTTTCTCCTTTCTTTGGCAGTCAGACAAACCACTGCAGGCCAATCCCCCGAGCAGCACTTCAGGCTTAGGGATAGTCTCTCCTCAGTTTCTTCTTGGTTCCGCTCCTCAGCAAAGGTTTCTTCTCGTTCCCAAAAGTGATCTAATCTTCCTGGGGTCTGGGTGCCCCTCTTATACCCTGATTCTCTTTGTTCTCTGGAGGCAGAGAGGCCTCTGCCTAGTCCAAAACCAGTTCTGGTCAGTTCTGGAGCACTTTGTTTTTCTGACTCCTTCTTTCCTTTCAGAATGTGGGGCAGAGTGCTCAGCCGCCCGGCAGGAGGTGGAGCCAGCATTGTGGAAGGCAGGCACAGCCCTATTCAGACCCAGGTGCAACTCCTCCCTCCACTCTGGATGCAGATCTTTCTATTCAGCCCTGCGCTGACTCACCCTGTCTCCTGTAGCCACCCACAGCCCCTGTCACTCAATCTCCAGACAAGGAATACACAACCTAGCAGAGGCAGGCTTGGATAGTTAGGCAAGAAAATACCCACTTTCTAAAAGTGGTATTTTCGAACACAGAATGTTAAAACCAACTTCACTAAAAGATGTATTTTATCATCCTGAGTTCAGGCATACTAAATTCGTTTTTCTACCATGTTCCTGGGTCAGTTCTGACTATAAGGTGTAATAGTCAGTCTGCCCATTCTGGCCTATGGGGAGCAGGTAGCCTTGCAATAGTGAAAAACGAAAATGGCTGTAATTCACTATTAGGACATGCCACACACACCAGGGCATGTCCTACCTTATACTTACAATGCACCCTGCCCTAGGGCCTACTTTAGGGGTGACCAACGTGCAGTAAAGGGAAGGTTTAGGGACTGGTAAGTGGGTGCACTCACCAAGTCGACATGGCAGCCCTAGGCTGCACACAGGCTCTGCAATGGCAGGCCTGAGACACACTTTACAAGCTGCTTCTGTGGGTGGCACAACCCGTGCTGCAAGCCCACCAGCAGCATTGGATTTACAAGCCCTGGGCACACTCAGTGCACGGTACTAGGGACTGACAAGTAAACCAATCATCCAATCATGGAGTCACTAATACATACATCAATTCACGATAGGGAGCACTTGCACTTTGGCACTGATTAGCAGCGGCAAAGTGCCCATGAGCATCTAGTCCAGCAAAAACATATCGGCAACAGTGGAGGCATTACGAAAAAATGGAAGGGAGACCCACGCCAAGGACGCCAGGTCTAACACGTGTCCCCTCCAGCTGAAATGTGGGGAGAACTACCCTACCCCTAGGGAGTTCTCATCACTAAGGCGGAAAAATCTGGACAGACCATCAGCATTGGCGTGTTCTGTACCAGGGCGGTGTTCCACCGTAAAGTCCATCCCCTGTAGGGAAATGGACCACCTCAACAGCTTTGGATTCTCACCCCTCATCTGCATCAACCATCTGAGGGGCCTGTGGTCTGTCTGAACCCGGAAGTGAGTCCCAAACAGGTATGGTCTCAGCTTCTTCAGTGCCCAGACCACAGCAAATGCCTCACGCTCAATAGCACTCCATCTCTGTTCCCGGGGAAGTAACCTCCTACTGAGGAAGGCTACAGGTTGGTCTAGGCCCTCCTCATTGATCTGTGATAGAACAGCCCCTACACCATGCTCTGAAGCGTCGGTCTGAACAATGAACTCATTGGAGAAGTTGGGTGCCTGGAGCACAGGCGCCGTGCACATGGCAGTCTTCAAGGTGTCAAAAGCTTTTTGACAGGCGTCAGTCCAAATCACTTTCCTGGGCTGCTTCTTGGAAGTCAGCTCTGTCAAGGGGGCAACAATGCTGCCATACCCCTTGACGAATCTCCGGTAATACCCGGTGAGTCCTAGGAAGGCTCTCACCTCTGTCTGGGTCTTGGGGGCTCCCAAGCCAGAATGGTATCAATTTTCGGTTGGAGGGCGCCACCTGGCCGCTCCCAACCTGGTGTCCCAAGTACACCACAGAACCCTGCCCAATCTGGCACTTACTTGCCTTGATTGTGAGGCCTGCCCTCCGCAGCGCCATCAACACTTCCCAGAGGTGGCGCAGATGTTCTTCCCAACGGGCACTGAACACTGCGATGTCATCCAGGTAGGCGGCACTGAAATCCTCCAGTCCAACCAACACCTGGTTGACCAACCTCTGAAAGGTGGCAGGGGCATTCTTCATCCCAAAGGGCATCACCCGGAACTGGCAGTGCCCATCTGGTGTGGAGAATGCTGACCTCTCTTTGCCCCATCAGTCAAGGCGATCTGCCAGTACCCAGACGTTAAGTCAAACGTGCTGAGGTACCGCGCAGCCCCTAACCGATCTATGAGCTCATCAGCTCTGGGGATGGGGTGGGCGTCAGTCCTGGTGACGGAATTGTGTCCCCTGTAGTCCACACAGAACCGGAGTTCTGGTGTGGCACCAAGGCGCGGCAGCCTTTGGAACCAAGACCACTGGGCTGGCCCAAGGGCTGTTAGAGGACTCAATGACCCCCAGCGCAAACATCTTGGAGACCTCCTCCTTGATGCAGGCTCTGACCCTGTCAGTCACCCTGTAAGCCTTGTGCTTCACAGGAAGACTGTCCCCAGTGTCCACATCATGGACGCACCAATGAGTGACACTGGGAACCAGGGAGAACAGGTCAGGGAACTGTCCCAACAGTTGGCGACAGTCACCCTGCTGCTCAGGTGTCAGGGAGGTAGAGAGGTTTACTCCCTCCACTGATCCATCTTGCTCTCGGGCTGACAGGAGGTCAGGAAGAGGCTCGGTCTCCTCCTCCATTCCATCATCTGTAGCTAAGAGCATGCCCACTTGGGACCTCTCCAAGTGGGGCTTCAAGCGGTTCACATGCAGGACCCGCAAGGGGTTCCTGGGAGACTGCAAGTCCACCAAATAGGTAACTGGACTCTTGCGCTCCACCACCGTAAAAGGGCCGGTCCACCTGTCCTGGAGCGCACAAGGCTCCACAGGGGCCATGACCCACACTTTCTGACCAGGCTGAAGCTCTACCAGAGTGGCATTCTGGTCGTACCACCGCTTCATCTCCTCCTGGCTGGCTTCCAGATTTGCCTCAGCAAGTTCTCTGAAACGCCTAGTCTGGTTCCTGAAGGCCAGCATGTAACTGTATACATCCTGGGAGGTTTCCTGGGAGATTGCTCCCAGCCTTCCTTGACCAAACTCAGAGGTCCTCGCACCGGGTGTCCATAGAGGAGCTCAAAGGGACTGAACCCTAGAGACTTCTGTGGCACCTCCCGGTATGCAAACAACAGGCATGGTAAGAGGACGTCCCATTTACGCCTCATGGGTTCTTCCAGACCCATAATCATGCCCTTGAGGGTCCGGTTGAATCTCTCAACCAGCCCATTTCCTTGAGGGTGGTAAGGAGTGGTGAACTTGTAAGTTACACCGCACTCCTGCCACAGGGACTTCATGTACTTGGACACGAAGTTGGTACCTCTGTCAGACACCACCTCTTGAGGGAATCCCACACGTGAGAAAATTCCCATCAGTGCCCGTCCCACCACGGGGGCCGTCACTGTCCTCAGAGGGATGGCTTCAGGGTACCGGGTGGCATGGTCCACCAAGACCAGGATAAACCTGTTGCCCATGGCTGTCTTGGGGTCCAGTGGCCCCACAATGTCAATACCCACGCGTTCAAAGGGGGTGCTGACCACAGGGAATGGCTGGAGAGGAGCCTTGTGCTTCCTCCCACTCTTTCCACTTGCCTGGCAAGTCTGACATGTCCTGCAGTGAGTGGCGGCACTCCTGCGCATCTGGGGCCAATAGAAATGGGTAACAAGCCTGTCAAAGGTCTTGTCCTGCCCCAGATGTCCTGCTAACGGTACATCATGAGCCAACCCCAGTAGGAAGGCTCTGAAGCGCTGGGGTACCACCAGCACACGGGCTGACCCAGGCTCAGCAACCTTAGGCTCTGAATACAGGAGACCATTCTCCCAGTAAATCCAATGTGATCCAGACTGATCACCTGCTGCCTGGTCTGTGGCCTGTTGCCTCAGACCCACGAGAGAGGGGCATGCGTTCTGCTCCTCGCAGAACTCTTCCCTGGAGGGTCCTCCTTCTTGCTGCCAATGGGTCAGCTCAGGTAGGTCCCCCATTTCAGCTACCTGTTCCCCTGTAGGCTCCAGGGCATCCCCCTCAGGGTCTGCCTCCTCCTGGACCGTGGGAACTTCGGGGCCGGTTTCCCGCGCCCCTGCCTCCTCTCTCTCCGGCTGGCACCTGGGCCTCCCTCTCAGGCTCCAGGTCCTCTTGAACACCTTTAGCTGCCATTGACCGGGTGGTCACACATGCCCAATCAGGCAAGCCCAACATTTCTAAATGCGCACTCCGCTCCACCTTAGCCCAAGGTGAGCTCTCCAAATCGTTCCCTAACAAACAGTCAACAGGCATGGCTGGCCTCACAGCTACTTGAAGAGTACCCGAGACCCCCCACTCAAAGGGAACCTGAGCCACCTTGCAGTGACTCTCTGTGTTGTCAGCGGCAACAACCGGATAGAATGCATCAGGGATAACCTGCTCTTTAGACACCAGGTGACACTTGACAGCTGTCACACTGGCTCCTGTGTCTCTCAGAGCCTCCACCCTATGGCCATTGATGGTCACCCACTGCCTGTATTTCTTAGTGTTCTCAGGCAGCGGGGTCCTAGGGACCATCTCAGAGTCTCCTAATGAGACAAGGGAAAACACTGTGGGATCCCCCACCTTGGGCACCCAACTCCTCCCCCAGGGCTACACTAGCCAACTGCCGGGGGACTGCACTCGTGGGTGCTGGTTTTCCATGCAAAGGGCAACGAGGATCGTTTGCCTTGTGGCCAGGGGCGCCACACTTGTAACATACCAGCGGTCCCTGGGGAACAGGGGGCCTGTCAGGGCCACTGGCTTCTTCTCAGGGGAGGCTGGGAACCTTTCCCTTGGTTCCCTTGGGGTCTACTTTGGGGCCCTTTATGGAACTCCTTCTGTTTACCCTTGTCCCCCACTCTTCTGCTGGGGACCCTGCCCACCCTTGGCGGAGTCTCCCACGTGACCCTTGTGGACCCGGGTACTCACCCAGCGGTCCGCCTCCTCAGCAAGCTGCCTAGGGTTAGTCAGCTTACTATCAATCAGGTGCTGGCGTAGCTCAGGAAAACAATTACCGGACAAGTGCTCCCAGGCAATTAAATCAAAGAACGCCTGAAAATCAGTCGCTTTGCTACCCTTTACCCAACCATCCAAGGCTCTGCAAAAGAAGGTCACATATTCAACCCAGGTACTGCTTTCAATCTTACTACAGTTCCTGAACCTTTGCCTATAAAGCTCAGGGGTCAACCCATACCTAGTCATTAAGGCATCCTTCATGTGGCTGTACGAATTATAGACTTCAGAGGGCAAATCCAACAAGGTATCCCGCCCTTCACTGAGGAACCGTCCCCACAACCCCGCTCCCCAATCCTTCTCAGGGACCCGGTGGGAAGACATGGCTACCTCATAGGCTTTGAACCACTGCCCTATGTCATCATTTTTAAAAACTCCTTCACCACATCTTTGGGAATATACACCCTAGCTTCAACAGGCACAGGCGGTACACTGTCACCAGAGGGAGTAATCTCTAAGCTCTTGGCCTTCAATTCCAACTCCTCAAAACTTTCTCATGTTCAAACTGCATTTTCTTTTCCTCTAGGGCTAATTTCCTAGTTTGCATTTCGAATTCTAACTGCCCATTCAGCTTGAGCTTGGTCATCTGCATTTCGTGCATCCTACTCTCCTTCCTGTCCTCCAACTCCTCGGGAGACAGTCCTCTGGCAGAAACACTGCTACCTACTGGGGAAGGTGGTCTTCTAGCCCCTAGACCCAATAGCCCCTCCAGCTGCCCTTCTGCATTCTCAGCCCCCTCCACAGGGGCACTCCTTGATTCGCCCCAGGCCCTCAGCGCCTTTTGGAGGTCCTCCTTCCTGGAGAGCCCGGTCATGGACACTTTAAACTTTTTGCAGAATTGCCTGAGCTGCTTGAGGGTGTAGCATTCTAGCCTCTCTTCTTCCCAATCACACTCAACAGAGGCTACTGATGCTGGTTTCTCCATAGTGATTAAACTTGGCAGTTGCAAAAAGGAAATCCCAGAAAAATGCTATAAAAGTATGTGGTTGCGTTTTGGTCTGCACTCACTAAGTAGTGTTCACCAATCACTGTACATGAGTCACAAATGCAAGTCCAGAATCCTCACCGCTGACCACCAATGTTAGATTTGGGGGTCTCTAGTTGGCAGAGGTAGGTACCTTTGTCCAAATAGGGACCCTTGCGTCTAATCAGGAAAGTAGGTACACTCCCGAAATAACCCCTGCTCACCCTCTTGGTAGCTTGGCACGAGCAGACAGGCTTAGTTCAGAGGCAGTGTGTAAAGCATTTGTGAACACATACAGTAATCAAGTGACAACACTACAAATGGACACCACACAGGTTATATATTTATAAAAATAGGTATACTTTATATAGATTTATCACAAGACCATAAACGACAAAAATAATCCACAATACTGTTAAGAATACTTAGTTCTGATCAAAAGGCTTAATTTAAGGTTCTTGTGCGAGTCGGTAGCCTCCTCCGGCTACGGCGATGTCGAGAACAAACAGAGTCTAACAGATCCAGCTGACCGCGTCGAGACGGGCCAACACAGCGTAGACAGACTCGGTCACAGTACCTTTACTTGAAGCGGCAGGCACGGGCGTGCGAGCCGGATGGCTGTTCGTCGCGGTCGCGATGCAAAAATGGAAGCGTTGCAGGACGCGTTGTCCCTCGATGCGGTGCAGGCAGCGGCTCGTTGACGTCGTCGAGACGGAGTCGGTGAGACCAGGGCCGTGCGTTGCAGGGCGAGACGGTGCTTCGATGCGGTGCTGGCAGGTTGCGGTGCGGCGACGGAGCCGGATTCAGGAGCTGGCGTCGATCAGTCCGGACAGCGGTGCGAGTCGGGCGGTGCGTCGCAAAGCGTGCGAGCGGTGCCCAACTCCGGTGCGGTCACAGGACTCGAACTCAGCAGCAGTGACCGTGTCGGTCGGACCAGTTCGATTCAGCGTAGCGAGCGTTGCAGGACGCGTTGTCCCTCGATGCGGTGCAGGCAGCGGCTCGTTGACGGAGTCGGTGAGACCAGGGCCGTGCGTTGCAGGGCGAGACGGTGCTTCGATGCGGTGCTTACAGGACACCGAGTCGGTCGTGAGAGTCGGTCACAGCTCCCTACCTCTGCAGCCACTGAAACAGAGTTTCCAGCAGCAATTCACAAAGGGGTGAAGTCCAATGGTCCTGGGACTTCGGTCAGGGGGCAAGCTCTCTTCCAAGCCCTTGGAGATCCTTCACAAGTTGATGAAAGTCACAGCAAAGCAAAAGTTCCTTTCTCCTTTCTTTGGCAGTCAGACAAACCACTGCAGGCCAATCCCCGAGCAGCACTTCAGGCTTAGGGATAGTCTCTCCTCAGTTTCTTCTTGGTTCCGCTCCTCAGCAAAGGTTTCTTCTCGTTCCCAAAAGTGATCTAATCTTCCTGGGGTCTGGGTGCCCCTCTTATACCCTGATTCTCTTTGTTCTCTGGAGGCAGAGAGGCCTCTGCCTAGTCCAAAACCAGTTCTGGTCAGTTCTGGAGCACTTTGTTTTTCTGACTCCTTCTTTCCTTTCAGAATGTGGGGCAGAGTGCTCAGCCGCCCGGCAGGAGGTGGAGCCAGCATTGTGGAAGGCAGGCACAGCCCTATTCAGCCCCAGGTGCAACTCCTCCCTCCACTCTGGATGCAGATCTTTCTATTCAGCCCTGCGCTGACTCACCCTGTCTCCTGTAGCCACCCACAGCCCCTGTCACTCAATCTCCAGACAAGGAATACACAACCTAGCAGAGGCAGGCTTGGATAGTTAGGCAAGAAAATACCCACTTTCTAAGTGGTATTTTCGAACACAGAATGTTAAAACCAACTTCACTAAAAGATGTATTTTATCATCCTGAGTTCAGGCATACTAAATTCGTTTTTCTACCATGTTCCCTGGGTCAGTTCTGACTATAAGGTGTAATAGTCAGTCTGCCCATTCTGGCCTATGGGGAGCAGGTAGCCTTGCAATAGTGAAAAACGAAAATGGCTGTAATTCACTATTAGGACATGCCACACACACCAGGGCATGTCCTACCTTATACTTACAATGCACCCTGCCCTAGGGCCTACTTTAGGGGTGACCAACGTGCAGTAAAGGGAAGGTTTAGGGACTGGTAAGTGGGTGCACTCACCAAGTCGACATGGCAGCCCTAGGCTGCACACAGGCTCTGCAATGGCAGGCCTGAGACACACTCTTACAAGCTGCTTCTGTGGGTGGCACAACCCGTGCTGCAAGCCCACCAGCAGCATTGGATTTACAAGCCCTGGGCACACTCAGTGCACGGTACTAGGGACTGACAAGTAAACCAATCATCCAATCATGGAGTCACTAATACATACATCAATTCACGATAGGGAGCACTTGCACTTTGGCACTGATTAGCAGCGGCAAAGTGCCCATGAGCATCTAGTCCAGCAAAAACATATCGGCAACAGTGGAGGCATTACGAAAAAATGGAAGGGAGACCCACGCCAAGGACGCCAGGTCTAACAGTTACCCTTATGTGGTGGACAGAAAGCTACAAACAATTGTTTTGTTTTACGAAATGATTTGGTTCTGTCAATGTAATACATTAGGGCTCTTTTGACATCCAGGGTGTGGAGAGCTCTTTCTGCTACAGAATCTGGGTTTTGAAAAAACACGGGTAGTTCTACAGATTGGTTAAGGTGGAAAGGCGAAATGACTTTTGGAAGGAATTTTGGGTTTGTCCTCAGAACTATTTTGCTATGATGTATTTGTAAGAAGGGCTCTTGTATAGTTAAAGCCTGGATCTCACTCACTCTCCTGAGAGAGGTGATTGCAATTAGGAACGCGACTTTCCATGTAAGAAATTGAAGTTCACATTTATGCAGGGGTTCAAATGGTGGTCCCATGAGCCTAGTAAGTACTATGTTAAGATTCCACACTGGGGAAGGTGGTAATCTGGGAGGTATGATCCGTTTAAGGCCTTCCATAAAGGCTTTAATGGCTGGGACTCTAAAGAGTGATAAGTGTTGCCTGTTCTGTAGGTAAGCAGCAAGGGCCGCTAGATGCAGACGTATGGATGAGTATGCAAGATTACATCTTTGCAAATGTAGGAAGTAGCAAATGATGTTTTGCGTGGAGGCCTGTAATGGCTGGATATTATTGTTAGTGCAGTAAATAGCGAATCTTTTCCATTTTGCTGCATAGCAAGCTCTGGTAGTAGGGCGTCTAGCCTCTTTAATAATGTTCATACAGTCTGCCGGTAGGTTAAGGTAACCGAATTCTAGGACTTCAGGAGCCAGATCGCAAGGTTCAGTTGGGATGGATCTGGGTGCCTTATCTCTCCATGGCTCTGCGTTAGCATTGATGGGGAGAGGTGTAGTTTTTGATATGGGACTACTGATAGTTCCAGCAGTGTGGTGAACCACGGTTGGCGTGCCCATGTGGGAGCTACTAGGATAATTTTTAGAGACTGTTGTCGGAGCTTGCGTACCACAAGTGGAAGGAGTGGTAGTGGTGGAAAAGCGTACGCAAATCTGCCGGACCAGTTCATCCATATCGCATTGCCCTTGGACTGCGGGTGTGGAAACCTGGCGGCGAAGGTTGGGCATTTTGCGTTTTGTTGTGTGGCGAACAGATCTATGTCTGGCTGGCCCCACATGCGGAAAAACGGTAGAAGAACTTGTGGATGTAGTTCCCATTCGTGAATCTGTTGTGTCTGTCGACTTAACCGATCGGCATTCTGATTGTGAACTCCTGGTAGGTGTTCTGCTAGAAGGTATATGTTCTGTGGAATGGCCCACCTCCAAATGTCCTGTGCCAGTTGGGACAGTTGTGGAGAGTGTGTCCCCCCCTGTTTTTGTATGTAGTACATGGCTGTGATGTCTGTTCGGATCAGGACAGCCTTGTTTTGTACGTAGAGTTGGAAGGATTTGAGAGCTAGGAATATAGCTAGTAACTCCAGATGATTGATGTGGAGCAGCTTTTGTTGAGTGGTCCACTTGCCTTGTGTTGTATGACCTAACAGGTGTGCACCCCATCCTGTGAGTGATGCGTCCGTTGTCAGTACTATTTGTGGAACAGGCTCTAGGAACGGCTGCCCTTTGGACAAATGTTTTGTGTTCCACCACTGCAGAGAGCGATGTGTGCGGCTGTCCACCAACACCAGATCTGTAAGTTGTCCGTGAGCCTGGTTCCATTGGTGCGCTAGACACTCTTGTAGGGGACGCATTTGAAGTTTTGCATGAGGGACGATGAAAATGCAAGATGCCATCATGCCGATTAGTTGCATGAATACTCTGGCTGGGAGAGAGTGTTGTATTTGAAACCTGGTGATGAGGGTTTGTATACTGGCTATCCTGGCTGGGCTGGGATAAGCTTGGGCTGTGGAAGTGTTTATTGTGGCTCCTAGATATTGATGTATATGGGATGGTTGGAGGTGAGACTTGGTGTAGTTTACTGTGAACCCCAAGTTGTGTGGTGTTTGTATAGTTTGATGAGTGTGTTGGACACACTAGTTGAATGATCTGGCTTTGATGAGCCAGTTGTCCAGGTATGGGAAGACGTGTATTTGCTGTCTTCGTAGGTGTGCTGCTACTACTGCAAGGCATTTGGTAAACACTCTTGGAGCGGTGGTGACTCCGAATGGAAGTATTTTGAACTGGTAGTGCTGTCCATCGAGTACGAACCTTAGATACTTCCTGTGAGCAGGATGTATGGGAATGTGGAAGTAGGCGTCCTTGAGGTCTAGTGTGACAAGGAAGTCCTCTTGTTGTAGTAAGGGAAGCACTTGTTGGAGAGTGATCATGTGAAAATTATCCGAATGTTTGTACTGATTGAGGGGTCTGAGGTCTAGAATGGGCCTTAAGAGTCCCATCCTTTTTGGGGATTAGGAAATACAGGGAGTAAACCCCTGTGCCCTGGTGTTTTAGAGGGACTGGCTCTATGGCGTGCTTTTGAAGCAGGGAAAGAACTTCTTGCTTTAAAAGCATGAGATGGTCCGCGGACATTGGACGCTGCCTGGGTGGTATGTTTGGGGGCAGCTGTAAGTTCTAGGCAGTAACCATGTTGGATAATTTGTCTAACCCACCTGTCTGTTGTAATGGAGTTCCAGACAGGTAGGAACTGTGCTAGTCGTCCCCAGACAGGAGTGGAATGGTCGGGGGGAAGTGGAGGGAAGTCACTGTTTAGGAGTGGGGGAGGTACGGGTGTTGGTACTACCTTGGCCTCTGCCCTTACTGTTGGTGCCTCGGTAACCACCTCTAAAGTATCCCCTATTGGGAGATGTTTGGGTGGTGTTTCTGTAAGAAGAGGAATTGTCTGTGTTGGTGTTCCTAGAGCCTCCTCTGTAGAAGGAGCGGCGAAAGGAGCCACGTTGTTGTGGAGACTGCAATGCTCCCATTGATTTGGCAGTGTCAGTGTCCTTCTTCATTTTTTCAAGTGCCGTGTCTACAGCCGGACCAAAGAGTTGGTTCTGATTAAACGGCTGGTTTAAAATGGTAGTTTGAACCTCTGGCTTGAAGCCTGAAATGCGTAACCAGGCATGCCTTCTGATGAGTACGCTGGTGTTAACAGACCTAGCGGCGGTGTCGGCCGCATCAAGGGCACACTTAATGGACGCATTGGAGATTAATTTTCCCTCCTGAATGAGATCATTTGCCTGCGTCTTGTACTGGTCAGGGAGGTGTTGCAATATGGTTTCTAGCTGGTCGTAGTGGGCCCTATCGTATCTTGCCAGCAGTGCCTGGGTGTTGGCTATGCGCCAGTGATTGGTGGCTTGCGCAGCCACTCGTTTGCCAGAGGCATCCAACAATTTTGACTCCTTATCAGGGGCGGAGCGTCTCCTGAAGTCTGAGAATTAGCCCGTTTACGAGCATTGGAGACGACTAAGGAGTCAAGAGGGAGCTGGCCTTTGATGTAGGCAGGGTCATCAGGGGCAGGTCTATATTTTTGTCGATCCTAGGGTTAAGAATCCTGGCCCGTACAGGATCTTTAAATATCTCAGGAGCATGTTTGATGACTCCTTTAATCATGGGCAATGTCTGTACAGTTCATTGAGACTGTTCGAAGGTATCTAAGAGGAAATCTTCCTCTGGTGGGTTGGTGTGTATATGTACCCCATGAAAGACAGCAGCCCTGTGAATAAGTTGCCCAAAACCAATGTTATCATCTGGGGAGATGGTTTTGTGGGATATGGTGGAGGGCTTGGGAGGTCTGGAAGATCTATGGGATCATTGTAGCCCCAATCGTCCTGTGGTGGGTCATCTGGGTCTGGGAAAACGTCATCAGGGTCACCACCATCCCCCATGTCGTCCTGATAGTCATGTGGTGGAGATGTTACAGGCTGAGGCGGTGTAACAGGGATGTAGAGAGGAGGGGTGTTAGGTGGAAGGACAGGGGAAGAAGGAGGCATAGGGGAAGTAGCAGAGTCCTTTTTGACAGGGACGGGCTCATGGCGTGGCACAGTAGAGACATGTCCAGTTTTAGGGTCAATGTAAAGTTTATGTTGTTTAGGATCGATAGGATCCGGTTGAAACAGTTCCTCCTCCTGGAGATTTGGCTTCGGCGCCGACTTTTTCGGTTCCGAGCGCGGTGATGGTTGCTTTGTGTGCTCTTTGGCCTTGGAAGGCGTGGAAGAGTCCTTCGGCTTGGCAATCGGCTCCGACAGCTTTGGCTTAGGGGCTGTGTCGTGGAGCCTTGGTTTCGACGCCGACTTATCCGCATGCTTGGAGGCGGGTTTTGGGACCGAGGTGGATTTCGGAACCGAGTGTTCCTTTGGCTTCGGCGCCGAAGGTGCCGGTGGAACTGATACATGCGGCTTGGTCGGTACAGAGGAACTGGAAGGCTTTAGTCTTTTCTTCGGTGCCGAGCCGGAAGGCGGGGCGTTCAAAGCATGTTTTCGGTTGCGACTGGGGCCAGCAGGCGAAGTCTTGACCGGTGCCTTCTGTTTTGATGGGGGTTGGGGCAGGGGCAGTAGTACTCACTCGTTGCCCAGGAGTGATGGAACCGTCTGAGTCCTCTGCCTCCGAGACGATGGTTAGGTCTTCGGAATCTTCCTCCGGGACATCGGGGCCCTCGTTGAAAATGTCGACAGGTTCTGGAGCGGACCGCTGCGCCATAACGTGTCTTCGAGCTCGACGATCCCGAATGGTCTTTTTGGAGCGGAAGGAGGCGCAAGCTGGGCAGGTGGCCTCGTTGTGGTCGGGCGAAAGGCACAGGTTACAGACCTCGTGATGGTCACTGTGGGGGAACTTTGCTCCACACTGGGGGCATTTTCGGAAGGGCGTCCTTTCCATTAGCTGTAGGCCTTACGGCGTCGATGGGCCCAGCGGCCTGCGTCGACGACTGGAAAGGGGATCGAAGAAGAGACGCATCGAGATGGCGATATCGACAGAAGTTGTAGAAGGTTTGAAGTATTGAAAAAACAGTAGAAGAAAGTTTCGAACCGGAGTGTCGAAAGTTGCATCCGAACCCGATGGCGGAAAAAAACAATCTGAGGATGGAGTCGATGCCCATGCGCACTATTGTCCAAAGGAGGAGTCACCTATCACATGACTACAAAAGACTTCTTCGAAGACAACAACAAAGTGCAAGCATCCGAGCCCAACACCAGATGGCGATCTAATGCAAAGTGTGAGCTCTGCAGCTCACATGCCTCGAACAATCTCATACCAATTTAGAAAAACAGGATAAAATTTAATAAATCATTTGAGACCAAAACGAGAAAAATCTAATCAGTAGAACCGGAGATATGCAGTTTTAAAGATTTAAGTGAAAAACAGTGCTTAGAAGCACAAAGCGCCAACTGTGGTTATCTACTTGCGCCGGACTGGAACAAAGTACAGGCCAACCGCAATGGCACATGGGCTGGATACAGGAACCAAGTAAGGCCCCTGAACAAAGTACTTTAAATCCTGATTGCCGAGCGTTGCGAGATCCCACGTCTAGGATGCGTCACGCGATACAAGATCTTGCATCAAAGATGCGTTGTGCAGCAGCAGTTCTGATAAGGCCGTCAACAGGGCATGCGATGTCCTACGTCGTTGTCGAGGATGCCGTCGATGAAGGCTTGCACTTCGAAATCCCTTGTTTGGGATGTGTCGCGCAGCGTTGGATCAGAGAGGCTGTGATATGAGGTCCTGTGTCGGGATGAGTTGCTCCATGGTGGTTCTGTGGCGGAGCTGCGAGAAGGTGCATTGTGCTGTCTTAGTTCTGCTCCAGAGACCTACAGCTGGGCTGGCAGAGCACCTTCAGGCCCACTTCCAAGGGTCCAGTACTGGGTAGGCACCACTTGGGGACAAGACTCACAGCAAACGGAGTCCAGGTGCTGTGTTCAGGATGGTTGGAGCCTTTTGTGTCGCTGAGGCTGTGATCAGGAGGCCAGCAAACTAGCCCTTGGAGTCACTCTGATGGTTGTGGGATAAAAATACAGGTACAGTCCTTTCATACTCAAACAGCAAAGCAGCAGAGTAACAGCCCTTCTTGCAGAGCAGCACAGCAGTCCTTCTGAGACTTCCAAGAGTCCAGAGATGTACTGAAGAGTTGGGTCTGAGGGTCCAATATTTATACCTGGTGCCTACTTTGAAGTAGGAAAACGTTCTGGATGTTTCCACCCCCAGAGGTGTGTGGAATTTCCTGCCTCTCTGTCCTGGCCACAGCTTGTCTGGGGGCACAAAAGACTAGTGTCCAATCCTGTGTGAGTGTGCTCAGGTAGAACCTGTGTGACATGCAAGTGTGGTAGATGACAGCTCCTCTCTCCCATCAAGTCAGAGATGGCTCATCCTGCCAACACATATTCCCCCTTTGTTTCACTGTCTGGGAGCAATACACAAAGACCAACTGCCAGTTACACCTAATCATGTGACCCAGGATACAGGCTACGGGGGCGCAAAATGGTTAGGATAAGAAAATGCCAACTTTCTAAAAGTACCATTTTCAGAATTGTGACTTAAAATCCGACCTTACCATTCAATAGGGTTTTAAATTACAATTCTTTAGACACCAAACTTGAAATTCCTATCTGCTTCCCAATTGAAAGTTATCACATATGAAATGTATAATGTAACCCAATGTTCTCCTATGGGAGAGGTAGGACTTGCATTAGTGAAAAAGGAATTATAAGAGTTTTTCACTACCAGGACATGTAAAAGTACATGTCCAACTTTTAAAATATACTGCACCCTGCCTTATGTGCTAATTAGGGTCTGACTTAAATGTATTAAAAAAGAAGTTTTAAGCCTGGCAAAAGGTTTATTTTGCCAGGTCGAAATGTCAATTTAAAACTGCACACACGGGTGTCAATGGCAGGCCTGAGAGATGTTTAAAAGGCTACTTAAGTGGGTGGCACAATTAGTGCTGCAGGGCCGCTCGCTACATTTAATTTACAGGCCCTGGGTACATGTAGCACCAATTTACTAGGGACTTATGAGTAAATTAAATGTGCCAATTGTGTGTAATCCAATGTTACCTTGTCTAAAGGAGAGAGCACAAGCACTTTAGCACTGGTAAGCAGTGGTAAAGTGCTCAGAGTCCCAAATCCAGCAAAAACTAAGAGGAGGATGGAAGGCAAAAAGTTGGGGGGAAACCACTCCAAGGATGTCAGGTCCAACACATTCCTATTAAGGAAAGAGTTGTAATTGCTGCCCTTTTTTATGACGTCAAAAGACAATCTAGCTCCACCAACCTCCTGAGTGACAGAGCATGGAACAAGGCTGTGACATCAAAAAACACAATGATTCACCTGATGACAGAGCTGGCCACCTGAACATGGAGCCATTACTAGAATCAAACTTAAGCTGTAACCTTAATAAAAACTTCAAAATCAGACTTAAACAATGCTTTCAGGAAGGAAGACCCCAAAAAGCTCTCTAGAGCTTGAGTCAAAGTAATGCATTCCGAGGGCAGAAATCTTTTAAACCACATCGAAGGACAGCTAAGTTTTTAGGGACATACCACTATCATAAATATTTATTTTTCTTTTTGTTCCAAATAATGTTTTTGAACTTTAAAGTTAAATACAAAGACAGACACTTATAAAATAATACAGCATGACAATGTTCAATACTCAAGATTATACAGTAAAAACACTGGGCCTTAGACAAGAGAAAGAACACATAACCTTGTATACCTAATTCTGTTCTTAGAAAACCACACAATATTACTGCGATATGTGATTAGTCCTTGAAGACTCCCCAAGGCTCTCAATATACAGACTGATCATCAATGGCAAAAATAGTCCAACGGTCCTAAGACACTGACCATATAATGACGTAGAAAGACGGGGGGAGAGGATCAGAAGAGGGAGGAAGGATAAAGGAGCAAGACAGTCAGTGGCTGATCAGAATGATCTCAAGCACAGGTTGAAGATCTACTGTGATTTACTGTGATCTACTGTGAGTTGTGAATGAAGGAGTCCAGGTTTCTCCATCTCTTTTGCAAGGTGAAGGGGTTTCCCGCAGCCTTTGTTTGATCTGAATGAGTGCTCCTAAGATATGTGACCCATGCCCACCATGTATGATAAGGAACTCTGTTATTGGCCCTCCAGTCTAGACAGATAACCTTGAGTGCAATGGTGATAAGTAAATCAAGTAGGTTACGGTCAAGGTCTGACAGAGGCAATGGTGTTTCTAACACATATTGGCTAAGTATGATAGGTATTTAGAATATTCTACCTAGTTGGGCATCAGTTTCATTCCAAAAAGAGCTGAGTAGTGTGCAAGAGAAGAACATTTGTTCTGGGTCGCCACGCTCTGTTTTGCATGACCAGCAAGAGTCCGACTGAAAAGATCCGCTGGTACACGGAAGAAAGGTGGGTAAATATTTATTTTTTTGTGAAGTCATCCGCAAACAAAGAGGGAGTTGCCAACGAGTCACCAACCGTCCTCTACTCCCTGCAAACCCTGCAAATGCGCGACAACATTCCCTGGAGAATGTAGGACAGCATTCCCTTACAGAACAATGCAGCACAGAGTCCCTCAATTTTAGTTTCCAATGTCTTCTTGGGGTCCAGTAGAGAGAGTGTGCTGCAAAACATTTTGGGGCATATGTACAAGCCCCTATCGCCACCACAAAGTCACCTATATTGACGTTGTGGTGGCGATAGGGGCTGTGCCTTACTTACAAGGCAGCGTTAAGCCACTTAACGTGGCTTAACGCTGCCTTGTAAATAAGGCCCCCTTTCATGCTATGGTTAGCGTGAAAGGGGTGGGCAGTGGGTGTTGCAGTGGGCGTTCCAACGCAACACCCATTCATTTTGACGCTGCCCCCTATGTACAAGGGTGGCATACATAGAAGGCAGTGCCAAAATTAAGGCCAGGTAAAAACTGGTCTTAAGTTAGCGAAACGAGGAGAAATGCATTATGCAAAATGCCATGGTTTGTTTATGTACAGGAAGGTGTCCTTTCCTGTACATAAACAAACTTTTTTTCAAAATGCCATTTTGTCACTTTCATGTGTGCTGCATGAAGCAGCACGCATGAAAGTGACAGAATGACATTTTAGGATTGTTTATGTGCAGGAAGGGACACCTTCCTACACATAAACAATCCTCCCCTGCACGCAGACACCCTTGCACTATGGTGCAAGGATGCCTGCGTTAGCGGTAAGTTGCTAAACTTAGCACCATCGCAGGGGGAAACGCAAGGCTGCACCACATTCTTGAAAATATGGTTCATCCTTGCGTTTCTGAAATGGCGGAGAGAAGCGTTAAGCCAGGAAGGCTAACGCCTCTCTACGCCACTTCATTGTACATATGGCCCTTTGTTTGTACTAATGATGGGACAAGTTTACCCCAGAGCAAGTTGGAGCAAATTTTAACCCAAGAGCCCTCTGATGGCAGTGATTTACCTTTATCAGAAAATTAACGCACCCATTTACTATGTGGACTGAAGGTGGCTCTCTTATCAGTACTACAGATTAGTTTGTAAATCTTAGATTCTACGTCCCCCGACTGTGTACGTTTAAGGGAGAAGAAAATAGTTCTATTTTCCAAGGGGCCTAATTTAGAGATCTTCGTTTTTGTTTTCAAGACGTCATAGACCTCTCAGTTGGAAAGGAAGTACTTTCCTTGGAGCATCTCAAAGGTTAACGGTTCATTACCTGCACACAGGTCTGACACTAGAGCAATGCCTTTAGAGGCCCAGTTTGGCCCCAGATTATGTGAGATATGCAGTGGAAGTTTCTTATAGTTCCGTAAAGGATGGAGTAATATTTATTAACGCCGGAGCCTAGAAACTTGTCCACAAGAAGTAGAGCTTTAATGGTATCTCTGAAAATTGAGTTTGTTGAGAAGTCGTTTGGTTCGCCAAACAGGGGCATCAGGCTGGCAATATAAAACTCCACCTCGAGCCACACTTGCCTATCGGTGGAATTCGGGTCCAACCATCCCGAGCTCTGAAATATAATTTGGAGACCAGGCTGTTAATAAGTCTCTAATTTTATCAAGGGTTTTAAGTTCCTTCTGGGATATGGATTCAGCCAGATTGTTACAGAACCAAATTCCTCAATATTTAATTAATTTAGATTTGTATTGGAAATTTGAGTTCCCTACACAGGAAGGGTTACAGTGTACATTGAGAAGTAGGACTTTTGTTTTATCCCTGCTCAGGGTGTAGCCAGAAAAGGCCCAAAATGTGTTAATGATAGTTACAATTGCAGGAATGGCTACCTTAGGGGTTTCTGTAAATATTAGGATATCGTCCTCATAAGCCGCTGTTTTAAAAAGTCAAATGACCAAATTGCAGGACACTAACATCATTAGATTCATTTATCAGTAGTAATAAGGAGTCAATGGCTAAAAGAAATAGCAGCAGTGAAACGGGCAGCCTTGATGGGTCCCTTGTCGTAGTAGTACTGGAGCCAAAAACTCTCAGTTGATTCTGATTCTCACTGAAGAGTTGGCATTCAGGGCCATGGCGATTTTAGTAAAATGTTCACCCAGATTGTATCCACGTAATGCAGCCTCCAAATACGGCTAGGACACTTTGTCGAAAGCTTTTTTCGCATCTAACGCTATGGCTGCTGCCTGGGGTACTGTGGGAGTGATGCTTTTTCAATGATGTGGCAGAACATACGAATATTATAACTTGCTAACCTGCCCTTGATGAAACCTATCTGGGTAAGGTGGACTAACTTGCTGGTCATAGGGGCCAATCATGCGGCAAGAATTTTAGCATACCTTTTTGTATACATGCTGATTAGGGAGATTGGTCTGAAACTTTTAGGGGCGGAAATATTGGAGGCTGCATCCTGTTATATTTTTAACTATTTAAAAAAAATTGTATTATTTGAACAAATGTATCTGCAAATTCATTAATGAACAACTGACCATCTGTATTGTTCTTATACAAACTGTTGAATGTCAGGGTTTGCGAGAAGCAAAAACAAAACATGCAAGTACAACGGGTGCAGCGTATGGAATAGGAGAGCATGTGCTGAAGTTCTGCTGGGTGTTTGACTCCCAATAGTGGACAATAAAAAGTTCAGCAAAGAAATCCTAAAAATTAGTTTCATATGTGCTTTAATGCGATTAACTAGCAGGAGTGGATACATTCACCTTGCGCTGTTATTTCTGCCTTTTTTTTCTGTTGCTTCATCCAGTTGCCGATTGTTAGACCTGGCACCATTGGCGTGGGTCTCCCTTCCATTTTTTGCTGTTGCCTCTTATGTTTTTGCTGGTTTTAGATGCTTTTGGGCACTGTGCCACTGCTGTTCAGTGCCACAGTGCAAGTGCTCCCTATGGTAAATTGATGTATGGATTAGTGACTCCATGATTGGCTTGTTTGGCTTACTGTCAGACCCTAGTACAGTGCACTGCATGTGCCCAGGGCTTGTAAATCAAATGCTGCTGGTGGGCTTGCAGCACGGGTTGTGCCACCCACCGGAGCAGCTTGTAAGTGTGTCTCAGGCCTGCCATTGCAGAGCCTGTGGGCAGTCTGGTACTGCCATAGTTGACTGGGCAAGTGTACCCACTTGCCAGTCCCTAAACCTTCCCTTTTATACATATTAGTCACTCCTAAGGTAGGCCCAAGGGCAGGGTGCATTGTAGGTAAAGGTAGGACATGCCCTGGTGTGTGGGGCATGTCCTAATAGTGAATTACAGCCATTTTCGTTTTTCACTATTGCAAGGCTACCTGTTCCCCATAGGCCAGAATGGGCAGTTAGATTATTACATCTTATAATCCTAACTGACTCAGGGAACCAGGTAGAAATTCGAGTTTAGTATGCCTGAACTCAGAATGATAAAATACATCTTTTAGTGAAGTTGGTTTTAACATTCTGTGTTTGAAAATACCACTTTTAGAAAGTAGGTATTTTCTTGCCTAACTATCCAAGCCTGCCTCTGCTAGGTTGTGTATTCCTTGTCTGGAGTTTGAGTGACAGGGGCTGGGGGCTTCCAGGAGACAGGGTGAGTCAGCACAGGGCTGAATAGAGAGATCTGCATGCAGATAGGAGGGAGGAGTTGCACCTGGGACCTGAATAGGGCTGTGCCTTTCCTCCACAATGCTGGCTCCACCTCCTGTGGTGTGTCTGATGTCCCTGGCCTACACTGTGAAAGGAAAGAAGGAGTCTTGTCAACAAAGTGCTCCAGGACTGACCAGAACTTGTTTTGGACTAGACAAAGGCCTCTCTGCCTTCAGAGAACAAAGAAAAACTGTGTATAAAAAGGGGACCCAGACCCCTAGGAAATTAGATCACTTCTGGGAATCAAGACGAACCTTTGCTGAGGAGAAGAACCAGGAAGCTGAAGGAGGAGACTACCCCTGTGCTGTGTGTTTGGGGGTTGGCCTGCATTGGTTGCTTCATTGCCAAAGAAAGGAGAAAAGGACTGAGTGTGCTTTCTATCAACTTGAAGAAGAATCTCCAAGGGCTTGAACTAGAGCTTGCCTCCTGCCTGAAGTCTCAGGGATACAAGACTTCACCAACCAGCTCCCCCCTGAATTCCCTTGCTGGGAATTGAAGTGCCTGCTGTTGTGCTGGGCCTTCTGAGAGACTGCGTGTCGCTGGGAGCTGGAAGCGCGACGCAACGACGAGAAGCGCGTCACCGCCGCAGCCGCTGTCATCGCATCGCCGAGGAAGCGAGACGCTGCTGCCATCATCGCATTGCCGAAGCACGGCGCATCGCCGGAGAAGCGGGACGCTGCCACAGAGGACATCGTCGCATCACCGGAGAAGCGCGTCGCAGGGCCTGTCGCTCCAAAGATCATCGAGTCGCCGCACGGCCTTCGGGCGTGCACGCATCGCACCAAAGTTGTCGCATCGCAACCAAGACGCCATTTTGTCGCATCGCACCGGAGAAGAGTATCGCATCGAGGTGCCATCTTGTCGCATCGCACCGGAGAGCAGTAAGAAACCGACGCATCAACTCCCACACAGTAAGGAAGCGAGCATCAACTCCCTGCGCAGCAGTAAGGAACCGACGCATCCACTCCCTGAGTGTAAGCAACCGACGCATCACCTTCCCTGCAACCCTTTTGTTTTCTTTGCGTTACGCATTCAAGGTACATTGAGAGTAAAGTGTCGCATCTACAACTTGAGAGAACTGAACTATTTTATAACATTCTAAAGTCTATTTTTGAGTACAGTATTGTGGATTTTTGTCGTTTGGTCTTGTGTTAAGTCTATATAAAAAATACTATTTTTATAATACAACCTGTGTGGTGTCCATCTGTAGTGTTGTCACTGTATTACTGTATGTGTTCACAAATGCTTTACACACTGCCTCTGAGATAAGCCTGCCTGCTCATGCCAAGCTACCAAGGGGGTGAGCAGGGGTTATTTTAGGAGTGTAGCCCCTTACCCTGACTAGACGCAAGGGTCCCTATTTGTCACAGGTACCTACCTATGCCAACTAGAGACCCCCAAATCTAACACCGATTTACAGCCAGGCCTCCTCCACGCCATCAACTACAATCCCAGAGGCAGATTCCTTTGGCTTGCGGAATCATACAGTAAACAAGCACCATGAGTCACAGTTTTAACTTGCATGAGATGTCTAATGGGCGGATCCAAACCGTGAAAGGCACGTGCAGCAAGCAATGGCTCAGGGGGACTGACCCCTTGCCTCTTTTTCTCTCTGTACTATTATTATGCACTGATTCCTTAAGATCTGATAGGCAGCTAAAACTGTCTCTGCCAGACCTAAAATCAGCCCTGGCTGAGGGTGTAACAGATGGCACGAGGCCATTTACCAGACTCGAATCCAAGCAATGCTCCACCTAGCCTGGTGATGATCCACAGGGGCCATAGACGTCCTCACCTAAAATGAAATACTCTCAGCTTGGAGCTCCACCAATTTCTTCCACAATGGACCCTGTTTGTAACATTCAGCCGTCTGATGATGTAAGAGGCTGTTTGAAGGATTCACAATATAAAGACAACGTGAAATCTCATTAAATGTCATCCAGAAATGGCAAATAACCCATGTTATGTTGGAGACTTTCAGCCAACCCAACAAGACTAATGTGGTGCATCTTCTATTTCAATGCTCATGGTAGTGAAAGTGAAACTACATGTAACAGCAAGGTTAGTGCTGCTTATTAAAAAAGAGAGGCTGGCTGACACTATCCCTAATGGGATGGCCAAATGAAAGGTGTGGCACTCTAGACAGATTTTATGGTAGTAGCCTTCAAGATCCTAGGGGGTAATAGGTTTACAGTGTTTGCTACAAAAATCAAATCATAATTTAGAAAAGGTATATCTATGTCATAGTATTTGTAAAGATAATGTTCACGGAGGCATCAAGGCAGTACAGCTTTCTACTGCTTGCCACATCAGTGCTCACTGAACCGGCTCAAGGAATAGGTATGTTTTCAAACACTTCCTGAAATGAAAAATGTTGGATTCAGGGCGAAGAGAAAATGGCAAAGAATTCCAGGTTCGGGGCCACCCCTGAAAAAGTTCTGTCTCCTAACATGCGAGTACGAATTTGAGAAACACTTAGTGAAAGAGACAGAGCCAAAAGCAGGACTCCATTCAAAGCAATCAAGGAAAATTTCTTAGCTAAACATTTCTGAGATTTGTCCTATACTGGTATTCTGGTATTGTGATATACGACAATGACTGTGGACCATGATTATAGAATTAAAAACAACACTTTACACTGATAGCCAGTGCAGTTTTTGTAAGATGGAGGCTATGTAAACCCTTTTGGAAGGTTGAGTAACCATTCAAGCAGCACCGTCTTGCACCATTTTGAGTTGGCGAAATAGACCCTGGTAGAAATTGGGTTGTTGGTTGACTGGGGTATGAGCCTTGGTCATACAGCAACCATAATCCTAGTCAGGGTAAGAGACAGGCAAAATCTAAATTAACTTGTGCTTACCCTCTTATAGCTTGGCACAGAGCAGTCAGGCTTATCTTAGCAGCAGTGTGTAAAGTATTTGTCAACACTTCAAACAGTAAAACAGTGAAAACACCACACAAAAAGATCCTACACCAGGTAAAACAATAGAGTAGACTTTAAAAAATAAGATGAGACAAAATTGAGAAAAATCAAATTAGTAGAACTAGAGATATTGAATTTCAGAGTTTTTAAGTAAAATAGCACCAACAAGCAAAAAGTGCTTTTGGGGATATCTGGTTCAGGACAAAGTCACAAGTTTAGGCTGAAGGCGATGGAACGCGGGCCGGCTACTGGCACCAAGCTAGGCCAGCTGAACATAGTACCTTAAATCCTGGTTGAGGGCATTGCGGTGATACACATTGAAGAAGCATCACACAACAGAGGTGATGAGTCGCTTCTGAGTTGCGGAGATGCTGCGATGCGAGGTCCTGATACCTCGACGTAGAGGATCCTGTTGACGGAGCTTGCAATGCGAGCCTGGTGACAAGGATGCAAGACGCAGCTGAGGCGATGCGTCTGTTTTGATGAGCGTTGAAGCTGCAATGCAGAGCTTTGCCATCGTTGTCGAGGCTGCCGTTGTTGAGGGATGCGAGGAGCTTGCACGGGGAAAAGTGTCACGCAGAGGCGGTTCTGAAGGTGATACGTTGGTACCAAGATGCTGGAGGCTGCGTCAATGCGAGTCTTTTGCAACAAGTCCAGTCAACACAATAGCGGCAATGCGTCGTTTCTGCTCGGGGATGCCCCGCTCAGCCAAGGAGATGATTCAGTTCTGCTCTGAGTAGCGCCGCAAAGCAGAGAGGGTGCAGGTTCCACTGGCAAGCACCTTAGGCTCACCTTCGAGGGTCCAGGGCTGGGGTGGCACCATTCGGCAGGGTAGACTCACAGATGGCGGAGTCCAGGTACAGGGGTTGGAAGTCTTTTATGTCCCTGAGTCTTCAGACCAGGATGCCAGCCAACCAGCCCTTGGAGTTACTCTGGGTTCTGGGGTCAAGCGGTGCACGTCCAGTCCTTTTTACCCAAGCAGGAGGGCAGCAGGTCAGCACAGCAAAGCAGGAGTCCAGCAAAGTAGCAGTCCAGCAAAGTGGTAGTCCTTCAGCAGCACAGCAGTCCTTCTATCTGGCAGAGCATACACAGGTTCACAGGTGCACTGAACTGGTGGTGTCTGAGGTCCAGTACTTATACCCAGTGGTGCCTTTGAAGTGGGGGAGACTTCAGAGAAGACAGGTCTATGAAGTGCACGGAGGCCCTGTCCTTCCTGTCTGGCTCCACACTCACTACAGGGGGTATGCAGCCTTTTCTGTGGGGACAGGGCACAGCCTATTCAGGTGTAAGTGAGGCTGGGTCCAGCTTCTCCCTCCCATCCTGCCAGGATGGCCCATGAAGTCACACCTAAGCTCCCATTGTGTGTGGCTGTCTAGTGGGAATACACAAAGCCCAGCTGTCACCCACCCCAGACATGTGATCAGAGGCGGGCAGGAGGCACCAAATACCTAAAGTAAGAAAAGGCCAACTTACTAAAAGTGGCATTTTCAGAATTGCAATTTAAAATCCGACTTCACCATAAGTTTGGATTTTAAATATTGATTCCAGAGACACCAAACTTGAACTCAGTGGTATCTTCCCATTTGGAAATTACTTTTACAACATGTGATAAGGTAATCCCAATGTTATCTTATGGGAGAGATAGGCCTTGCAGTAGTGAAAAACGACTTTGAGGGATTTTTGCTACCAGGACATGTAAACGTAAAGGTATATGTCCTGCCTTTTAAATACAGTTCACCCTGCCCTCTGCGTTGCCCCGGGCCTACCTTAGTGGTGACTTCTATGTTTAAAAGGGAAGGTTTGAGCCTGGCAAAAGCTTTATTTTGCCAGGTCGACATGGCAGTGTAAACTGCACACACAAGCTCTGCAATGGAAGGCCTGAGACATGGTTAAAGAGCTACCTATGTGGGTGGCACAATCAGTGCTGCAGGTCCTCTAGTAGCATTTAAATTACAGGCCTTGGGTGCAGGGAGTACTGCTTTACTAGGGACTTATAAGTAAATAAAATATGCCAATTGGGGATGAATCAATATTACCATGTTTAGGGGAGAGAGAACAAGCACTTTAGCACCGGTTAGCAGTTGTAAAGTGCACAGAGTCCTAATACCAACAAAAACGAGGTCAGAAAATTGGACGAGGAAGGCAAAAAGTTAAGGGGAAGACCACCCTAAGGCTGTCAGATCTAAGAGCCCCTTAGGAGAGTCTAAATAAAGTGTTACCATAATCCAACCTTGATTTGATCTGTGCATTTACTGTGGACACATGGTGCACAGGCTGTAAATAATGAGAATTAAAACAGTGGTTCCATGGGTCTCATTTCTGATCAGGTCTATTCCATATGCGTGGACCTGTATTGGACATATGTTTGTATCACAAATTCTACAACAGAGACCTTTCAAGAGTGCAATTCAATTGTATTCTTGCTGTCCTCTTAGTTTGTGTAACATTCTACAGTAGTGCAGATCGCACAGTGCTCTAAAGTGAAAGTGATATGAAATACACAATATGCTACACATATATACAACCAGGACCCCCTCTTTGTACATGATTTAAAGTCCAATCTGTATATTGTTCCTTAAATGAGATGTTTAGCTTTCAAGGGCAACCCATGAGAGTGTCAATGTTTCGACCCAAACCACTAGTTAAATGGGTCTCCTCAGGACAAAAACCCCATCTAGCACACAAGCCTCCATCATGTGCTCATCTCGAGGTTGCCAGAATTATAGGCCACGTGGACAGCAATTACAAGGGCAAACTATTCCCCATATCAATGGGTAAGCAGAGTACAGGTCAACGTCAACTGGATCACAGGACCCAAGTTGTGACCCACAACATATCTTGGTGTGCTCCCAAACTACACAGATGTAAATAAGGTAGTATTGATTTCAGCATTTTCAATTACCAAAAGAAGGTTTTTGAAACTATATTGACCTACATTTGAAGGTTACGCGCTGAGCTAGAGGAAACAGCACAATCACCCATTGTGACCAACGAGGCTAGCACTCTGAAAGTGGAAACCTGGGGGGGAACCAGCAACCGTTCTATTTTGTCCAAGAAGCTGTTAAATAAACAGTTTTATTTTTCATTATACTTTACCAAGTGGAGATCTCTGTCCCAACTGTGAAGTTACACTATGTTAAATTATAGGGGAAATGTTTTTAAAAATGTATTTAGCTTGAAAACACATATTAAAAATATTTACATGTGAAATTTTAATGAAGGTTTCTTTTATTTACATACTTTAAAATTAGAACAAAATACTAAAATGCTACAGAATGAATACAAACTTTAATTAATGGGAATATATTACATTAAATTAAAATTATTTTTTTAAAGTTTAAATTAAAAAATGAATTCCTATCTCAGGAAAGAAAATCATAATGTGCAATATTAATAATTTAAAGTGATGTATAGAATTAATTAAAATGAATTTAAATATTTTTAATCAAATATATTGAGATGGAGAGGGAACAGTGTCTGAGATTCATCACTGACATCCCGACACCAGTATTTGATGCTGACAACAGGGAGTTGCTGGACAGGGAAATAACGGTTGAGGAGATTGGGAAGGCGACCGACCAGTTGAAGGGAGGAAAAACAACTGGCCCTAACAGGTTCTCATCTGAATTCTATAAATGCCTCAGGGGTAAGCTGACCAGCCCCCTCAGAGAAATGCTTTACAAGGCAAAAAAGGCTGGAGCCCTACCGAGAGCCATCCAAACTGCGACAATTGTACTGATCCATAAGGCGGGTAAGCCGGCAGATCAATGTGCCTCTTACAGGCCCATTGCACTGTTAAACCTGTAAGTGAAGCTCTTGGCCAAAGTGCTGGTAAATCGCTTGGCCCGAGTCATAGATAAACTAGTACCCCTTGACCAGTCCAGCTCCATGCCCAATTGGTCCACGAGACAGAATATGAGAAGATTGTTTGGGTGCCTAGCAAGAAGGAGGGACTAGGAGAAGCTTGCAGTCCTGTTGGCGTTGGACGCAGAGAAGGCGCTCCACTCACTGGAGTGGGGGTACCTCATGGCAGTGTTGGCGAGGATGGGGTTTGGGCTGTTGTTCCGGGTCTTTCTCCTTGACACTGAGACACAAGCTCGGGTCTGGGTCAACGGAGAGACGTCCTGTGAGTTTGACTTTGGCAGGGGGGGACTAGGCAAGGGTGTCCTCTCTCGCCCCTGCTCTCCGCCCTGGTGTTGGAGCTTCTGGGCAATTGGGTGAATGTGGAAGCTCAGATTAGGACTGTGATGGACCTTGGAGTGCTGGACATAAAGTCACTCTATGCCAATGATATTTTGCTCTACCTGTGCGACTCGGACAAGTCTATATCCTGTATCCTAGAAATCCTGACTACTTTTGGAGACTGCTCAGGTGACTGCAGTCAGTGATATTTCAACTTGTGCCTGGGCTGCAACGGGCGGCCAGGGAGTGCCCACTGCACTGGTCAATGGAGGTTTTTAAATATCTGGGTGTTAATAGAACGATATATATCAGAATTCCACAGGCGTAACCCTGGATGGGTCCTCCAGGAATACAAGACGGCTGATACTCAATGGCGAAGTCCCCCACTCTCACTAATGGGCACATCTTCTCTGTTTAAAATGATTATTCTGACCAAGTTTCCCTGTATGTTCCAAAATACACCATATGAGGTGCCAGATTTGTTCTTTCAAGAGGTGGATGCAGTGACCAGGGTGTTCCTTTGGAATGGGGGGTCGTTTGTCATATAGCTTTGTCGACTTTCACTAGGGGCCCCTGCGAGGGATGAATCACCCTCCCGAACATGCGACTGTACTATTGTGCAACCCAGCTGTTGGTTGTACATGGGTGGGCATTTGAATCTCAAGAGGAGCCTGCGCTCCAGCTAAATAGACACCATATGAGAACGGGGAGATACCTACGGCATCTATACAGTATCAGTCGCACATGGCCAGCGGCCAACCCTGGACAGGTAGTGATTGGGATCTGGAGAAAGGCTACAAGGAGGTTGGGATGGGCTGGTAGACTCACACTAGAGACACTCCTATGGGAATCCGGGATACTGGCGGACTTGCGACAGCTGGAGGGACCCTGACAGTGGGATATGATAGGGATTTCAAAGTTGGGGGATGAATGGGGAAGTGATGGGCTCCTCCCGTTTGAAGAACTCCAGACCCAATATCAGCTATCAGACACACAATGCTACAATACATTTAACTGAAACATGCCCTGATAAAATATCGAGACACACTTTGGGAGGACACAAAAGAAACCAAATTGAATACAGAATATTGGCGGCACAGACTCTCGGACACACGATGTCCCAGATCTAAAGAACTCTTCTCATCCCCACTTGAAGGAGCAGTGGAAGAGAGACTTGTCTACAATGGATCCCCTGATGGGGAGAGGCCAGTAGGCACCCGAGGGAGGTAACGCTACAAGCTGGCTTTCGTCTGGTGCAGTTGAAAATCCTGTACAGGGCCTAATACACCAGAACCAGACTACACATCATGGGGGGATAGATACTGATAGGTGCCTGAGGGAATGTGGTCAGGCAGGCACATTGGTACACACGTTATGGGGCTGTCAGGGACTTCAACGCCACTGGAACTTAATAGGGGCCCGGCTGTCAGAGATCACGGGAGAGACGGCAACGCTGGGAATCGGGAGAGACCACACACTGTAGGAAGCTGGCTCTGTGTATACTATACCAAAGTAAGGTGTAGTGTGCACAGAGTTCAGTGGAACCCCAAAGGTAGGCAGAGGTAAAAGTAGATAATACCTTACTCTCTATTTGTGGTAGTGTGGGCGAGCAATAAGGCTTTATCAGAGGGTAGTGTTAAGCATTTATTGTACACACTCAGGCAAGAAATGATGTCACACACTCATAGACTGAACTCAGACCAATTTGTTTGTATAAAAATATTATTTAGTTATTTTATTTCTAGAACCAAGCCAGGCCTGGTGCAGGTAAGTGAAATAATACTTTTGCAGGTATAATGCAGTTCAATACAATTGGAATGGAGTTGGATGCGATTGGTTTGTTTGCAGATAAGTAATTTGTTTATAAAACAGTTGAATTACTTTTCACATTACTTTTCAAGTTACTTTACAGATTACTTTTTAAGTTACTTTTTTCTACTCAGTGTAATATGCCTAGATATCACACTGGCACATTTCCTAGAGAAAAGGTAAGTAAATCAGTTTTGGTACATTTGCAGTTTTTCAAGGTTTCATACAAACCAACTCCACAAGATTTTTCAAAGAAAAGCAGTCAATGCAATCCTATGGGAGGAAATTAAGTTATCAGTTTACAGATAAGTATTTGGTTGTGGGAGTTGGGTTTCTGGGGTTAGAACCAATATTCCCCCAGGGTCAAGGATGCACTCTCAAAGCACCCGCAGTGGCACTAGGGCGGCCGGGTGCAGAGTGCTGAGGCCCAATGTTATCTAATTGGAGATAGGGGCTTTCGGTTGGTGGCTGCTCACGATCAGGCCACAAGGTTGTGGGAGCAAAGCTCCTGGTGTTAGGCTCAGGGCAAAGGGGGATCCGAGTTAGCACACAAGGTGTACCCGCAGTGGCACAGGGGCAGTTGGGTGCAGGGTGCTGTTTTGGCGTTGGGTACCCTGTTGAGTTCAATGGGGAATCTCCGGTTGCAACAAGCACTGCAGGCTCGGGGACGAAGTTCTTCTGGAGGCAACCACCGGTTGGAGAGGTAAGTTGGGATGCCTGGGGAGGCTGGGACACTGTCGGGTGGGCCACCCAAGGCCGTGGGACGTCGGGTGCAGGGGTGTCTTCCGGCATCTGGTTTTTCTTATCTGCTCCGGTCGCAGTCGGGGGGATCCTTCAGAAAGGGGCTGCAGGCGTCCGTTGGAGACTTGAGGCAGGTCAGGGATCACCAGGGAGACCTCCTTGTGGTGTTGGGTCACTCGAACTCGGGCCGTAGGCGTCGTGTGCAGAGTGGTGCAGACTCGTGGATTTGGCCGGAGCCAGAGTCTGTGGGTGAGCAAATTCAGTGCTCCCGGGAGACAAAGTCTGGTGTGGGAAGGCAGGGCAGGTCCTCTGGGTTCTTGGGGGCTGCTGGCTGCAGGACACACTGGGATTTCGCTATAGCAGGTCGAGGTCGAGACAGGCCGGTAGGGCTGGGGTCAAGTCAGTTGGTGTCCTCCTCTTCTTCTTCAACACGGCTCTTCGGTCCTTCTTCTGGTTTCTTCTTGTCTGAGGAGGAAAGGTTCAGGGCTGCACCTAAATACTAAATTTAGGGACGTTACAGGTAGGTACAGGTTGGGACCAATGGGTCCCGTCCTTGGGGTGGGTACACCCCCTATTATGCCACCCTCCAGTGGGATGGGGGCATAAGCCTCACTATGGTTGGCTGTCCCCCCCATCTGCAAGATGGCGGAGACTAAGAGTTGTGCATCACCTCACCTCCCCCACCTGAAGGGTGGGGTTGGCAAAGGTGGCCCACCTCTCCTGCTAACTTGGTTTCCCCGCTGATTCTACAGCCCAAAGTGGGGGTCAGAACCGGTGGTGGCCAGTTGCTGGAAGTAGCAAATGGCTGGGGTAGCTCACAAAGGTGGCAGGCCTTTGAAGCTTCCCCTTCGTGGACCCTGCCCATCCTGGGGGAGGAGGCTTGGCACCTCGTCCCAGGATGTGCTTTGTTTCAGGACCCCGAGAGTGGCAGGCTCTCGACCCAGGGGTCCAGAAACATGTGTGGTGGTGGTAGCTGGTGAGCAGCCACTCAGCCAGGACACTAGAATTAGGTTGTTTTTCAGGGGGCATCTCTAAAATGCCCTCTGAGTTCATTTTTCATTAAATCCCACACTTGCATCAGTGTGGGTTTAATGTGCTGAGAAGTTTGATACCAAAATTGCCAGTTTTCAGTAAAGCCATTATGGGGCTGTGGAGATCGTAATGACAAACTCCCAGCACCCTATTCTCTTTTTGGTAGTACTGCACTTACAATCACTAAGAAATGACTTAAGACACTGTAGACGTACAGGGCTCATGCACCTGTACCCTCACGACTGGTATAGTGCACCCAGCTAAAGGGGTGGATTACCTATGCCAGGGCAGTGGGTTGTAGGCATGGCACACAGGGATGTGTGCCATGTCGACTTTTCACTTTGTTCTGCACCAAAACACGCAGCCTGCAATGGCAGTGTGTGGGTGTAAACTTTTAAGCTTCTTTGGAGATAAATGGTTGATTTTCCAAAATATATATGATGCTAAAATGTAAGTGATAAATCGTGTGGCACTGGGGAAACATTACTAATGTTATTGCCTTTGTGCCAGGGGTTGCAGCTATTGCTGCTATGATTTACCCATGTAAAGGCATTCCAAAATGACAAAACCTTTTTATGTTGCTTCTGGCAAGCCTGCCTGAAGTAATGCATTGAATTGATCATTGCTGGCAGCCATGCGCTGTGGTGACCACTACCAGTAATCTTGCATAGGGTGGCCACCAATGTAATCTTGTCTGGTGCGGTCTTTAGTACAACAATAACAATATTAGTAGCTCTTGATGATTTTCATTGAGCATAAGTAGCTCTTATTACAGAAAAGGTTGGAGACCCCTAAACCAATATAGACAGAAATTACGTAGAGAAGATAAAAGAAGTCATCTCCTGCCATGGGTACTGAAAAGAGAGAGACCCACTTCTTCACTGTTGATCCTACAGACACTGAATGGAGACACCCAGGTTACCATCAATAATGCCCTGCTCCATTTTTAGTGCAACTGTATAGACGTCCCGTCCAACACCAGGAGGCATTCCTTCATGATCCTTAGGCGGGACCACAATTCAAAGAAAACCTGACAAGCAAAGAGAGGAAATACTAGAAGCAATAGAATGCATGCCTAGAGGAAGGACTTCTGTGTACATATTATTTTGAAAAACTCTTTGAAAAACCTACTAGAGGTATATATTGAGGCTAAACAAAAGGCTGGGTTTCCTAATGCAACAGGAGAAGCAATTTTAATGGTGGTAACAAAATCTGTCAGCGATCAAAAGCAATTAGGTTGTTATTGACCTGTCAATGATTAATACGAATGCAAAAATTCTGGAGAAAGTACTGGCCAGTAGGGTACTGCAAGTCATAGGTTCAATGGTACATGAAGATCAGTGCGGTTTTATCCCTGGTCGAAGTACGCTTATGAATCGAATGTATGTTAATCAGATATTGCATGCCATGGAGCAGATAGATGCTGGCGGTGCCCTAATGCAAAAACAACAGTTGATGGACAGAATGCAGAACAATGTCATACATTCACCCCAGTACAGAGATCTGGGCCTAAATCCATCGTTTTTTTGCTCACCATGCCATTCCAGTTTGAACCCAGCCATATGCAAATCAGTTTTGACCCTGTGCCTCATGGGAACAGTCCAGCCCGAACTGCCAAGCCAGGTCCTCCCTGGACTGGAAGCAAGCATCCTAGGACCGGTTTCGGGGTTTCACCCCTCTTCAGCCAGGATAGCTTGATTCCAGTGGCATGGAGAGCACGGGACCCACGTCTGGGCATACCCGTCCCACTAGGGGTGACAAATGCAAAAACAACAGTTGATGGACAGAATGCAGAACAATGTCATACATTCACCCCAGTACAGAGATCTGGGCCTAAATCCATCGTTTTTTTGCTCACCATGCCATTCCAGTTTGAACCCAGCCATATGCAAATCAGTCTTGACCCTGTGCCTCATGGGAACAGCCCTAATGGCGCCTGATGTTGAAAAAACAATTGACTCCTTGGACCGGGAATATATGCTAGAAGTATCCGAAGATTAGGATCTGAACTGAGGTTTGTGGGCTGGGTCAATTTTCTATATACTAAGCCAACAGCTAGGGTGATGTCTGGCTCATAGAGAGGAGCACCAGGCAAGGCTGCTCCTCATCCCCTTTGTCGTTTGGCCTATCGTTTGAGCCGCTGGTGATTAGACTGAGAACAGCATTACAGTACAGGAAAATAAGTAAAGGAGACATGATGCACACGGTATTGATGCATGCTGATGACACACTGGTATACCTTACAAGACCACATACTTCTGAGCCCATCCTAATAGAAACACTAGAGCAGTTTGGTCATGTGTCTGGCTTGGAAGTCAGCAGAGAGATCTCTTTCTCATGGGCAGGCACGGGAGGAACTTTTAGATGGAGCCCTGTGCTGAGAAACAGACACATTTCGATATCTAGGCATGTGGATAGTGCACACAGCTGATAAATAATATAACAATAATGTGGGATGGGTACTTGATGGTCCTACAGCCTCGGTGAGAGTCTGGAATGCACTTCCTTTATCCGTGATGGGTAGAATTCTGGTGGCTAAGATGGTGTTTCTCCCCGCTGCCTGTATAGACTGCAAAAGCCATTGTGTGATATCCCAGGTGCTGCATTCAAGGACATCAATAGTTTACCGATCTCATCATTATGGGCTGGTAGGAGAAGTAGGGTTAGATTGGATATTTTGAAAATGGACACAGAAGATGTAGACCTTTGCCGTCCTGATCTAGGATTATATTATCTGGCGGCACAGCTACAGCATGCTGCTAGATGGTGTGAAAAGGCAGCTGTTTGGAAAAAAGATTGATACAGAGACATTGGGGGAGGAGAAATTGCTGTTACTTTTGATTGGGGGGCGTGTTCCTAAGTGCTGCCCTCACATTATACAACAGATGGCTTATGCATGGGAAGTAGAGGTGAACAGAGTGCTGTGGGTCCCCTTTTCTCCAGATCTTGAGCTATTACAAGGTTGCAGTCGTTCAGAAATATTAGCAAAGATATGACCATAGCACTCTGGAGGTAAGGTGGTTGCCATACTCTAGGAGACCTATATACGAGTGACTTATTTGTCACCTTTACAAAGGCTCAAGATCTATTTGGGGTTCACCGGAGACAGCTCCAACAATATGCAAAATTGACAATTACTGCACAGGGAACTGGATGGAGTTCCCAAGTGCCCCGTACACTATATCAACGCTGGGTGTATTTCTGGAAATGTAGCAGAGTCGTAGACTAATTATTCACACACTTAGAGCCCTGGAAGGAGATGGACGAAAGATTTTAATGAAACCAAGTCAACTATAGGATGCGGACAATGTGGAACTGCTGGTGAACACAACATTTTAAACAACATGTGCACTGGTTCAGGGTGCATGGCAAGGCCTGGCTCAAACTTCCCCATTTCAATTTCCTCCACCACACTTACATGAAGCCCCTTAAAAATGTATCCTGATAGATCTCCAATGTGCCCAAGGTTCAAGGAACGCGAGGTCACGTTTGCACATATGACATGGCTGTGTGCAAAGGTTGTGGACTACTGGCTTTGAGTGTCCTATGGACTAAAGATAATAACAAATACAGCCATAAATGCAATAGTCACATATTGCATTCTGGGAATCCTACCAAAAGCCATAGGAACGAGAAGGCAACATAGATTTGCTCCAATGGTGTTGGCATTGGAAAAAGGCACATAGCCACCCGCTGGATCCGACTAGAGGGGCCAACGGTAGCATAGTGGGTGAAGGACCTATCAGAGTGGTCCCTAGCGGTGGAACTCAGAATGAGGGAAGTTAGAACGGACGATAAGGTAATGGAAGACTTGCTGACGTGGTCCATGATGATGCACCAGGAGGTGGAGGGAGGGGAGGATGGAAGAGGGGCAACAGGAGCACCTAATGAGTAGTGAATAAGAGCAATAGAGATCTGACAGTTGGAAATGATTAATTATGTGTTTCAGTAGGAATAACTAGCGGATATATATAGTGTGATGCATAAGGCTTTGGCGTAGTAGTGGAACATGTCATTTGAGGATTGCAGAGGAAGATACAGGTGTGCCTCAGGGGCATCTTAAGGATTTTTGGGGCCCTGGGCCAAAAGAATTTTGGCGGCCCCTGTTCGGAACAGTTTTTTTTATTTATGATCCGATTTCAGCTCTTTCACGCCCTCTTTGGCCAGGTCACTGCACTGACCGTGCACATGCGCACTCGTCCAAATTGTAAATGTGTTTACATCTAATATTCGAGGATAGTGACCTTTGTTTTCGCTATTGTAACACAGCAGCAGCTCACTAATAGCACTGCAAATACTCTCTGTGACACCCTCTCACTTCTCATATGTGAAGTCCTGTTTTGATTTCAAAGATTTTTTTTTTTAATTGAGTTTGCATGAAACATGAACACAACATTTCTCTGCAAAGTATCTGTAATAGACTCTCACTCATCACCTACATTTAAAAAAATTAAGGAAAATGGTATTTCAAATAATCTGTTTAAGAATTATTCAAGGTCATCAGGACAAGACTCTCTGCAGAACAGAGCTGGCTCTGTCAGGGGCCCCCTGAAAGGCTGGGGCAGGGCCAGAGCCCACTTTGCCCATGCCTTAAAACGTCTCTGTGCGTGAGTGAGTATGTCGACACACACAATTACATTCTCGTTTAATAGTCTGAAAGACATACCTGTAGGAGGGTGTCGTAATGAAGGTTAAAATTTGTCGCCAGCAGGTTTCCAAAGAAGGGGACAGGAGTTGGCCCTGGCGGGAGCCGTCTTCCTATCCATCGCTGCCAAAGAAACTGTACAATGAGGACGCAGACCAGCAGGGCAGCTAGGAACTCAAAGACCAGCAGCATCACATCCGCAAAGGTGATCTCTCCCTCTCTGGGTATTCCCGTCCCTCTTTCTCTCCTATCCTCTCACTTTCTCTGTTTCCTCCCTTTGTCTCTCTTCGACTACTCTGCTCTCTCTTACTCTGTACCTCTGCTTCCCATCACCCACTCCCGCCTCTATCTTCTGCAGTCAAGCCTCTCCCTCCTTGTGTCTTGCCTCCTCTGTTTCCTCTCCTCTTGTTCTCTCAGATATATGACTTTATTTTAAATGCTTCTGCCTCTTCTCTCTCGATTCTTGCTGGACTCTGTTCACTCTGAGAGTGCCTGGGCTCTCCCTGCCTTGCTCTGACAGCCAGACTTCTGGATCTGGAAAGGATGAGATGAGAGTTACCAATTCAAACCTCCAGGGAGCTTTATGCTTGTGACCGGGACATATCCCTTACAGGGTGTATCAACACGAGGTTATTTATTACTTATGCAAATATATACCCAAAGCACTGCAGGGCATTGATCCTAAGCCCTGTGTCAGGATGTGCCCTGGTGTTTCGGCTTTTGGCACATAAGCGCACTGACGGCTCCTCTTTGTACTGAACTTTATAGACTCAGCTGTGCCTGAAGACCTTTGACCAGCTGGGATGAGTGCAGTCTGTGAACGTTGGTCACTCTACTATCAATTCACCAAAATGCCACGGGTAGCAGAAGTGGCATCACACGCCATTTGACCTTTACTTTTACTCACACACACATGCTTGCACAGTGCTTTAAGTGGGATGGGAAAGGTGGGGGTCTCATAAGGGGCGTGGCCATGAAATGTTACTAGTGCTTTAAAGGGGCTGTCGTGTAGTTCCTAAGAATCCCCAGGACCTGCGCGTTTTGGATGACCTAAACTGAGGGCTTGGTGTCCCAACTGCTTCCGGACACCCCCACAGGATATGTCAGCCGTTAGAGCAGCTAGCTCTACAGTGCCACTACCACCCCCCTGTATCTTACAGTGGTGTAGGTAGTTTCTGGCAACCACTGAACATGACAACCCTGATTCCTCAGGGATCGAGGAAAACAGTACAGTACTTTTCGCTAAGTCACTCGTGCTTACTTATTCTCAGAAAATACACAGGATGGCGATTAGGACGTTTCAATAAGTATTTATTGGTCCAGCGTCAGTCTTGTGCAAAACATATTTGCTGCGACAATCAGGAGGCAGAAGCATACGAAAGAAATCGCAAGTACTAATATGGTATACAGTAGATAATTTTCTACCATAGTGCTAAAAAGATGAACATATACAGTTCAGATAAAACAGTATTGTTTGTATACTCCTATAAGGCGCACCCTACGTAATTTACCTAAATGTACCTTGCCTAGATATGTAGGTGTAGCATGTATATGTGTATAGGTATTTATGTGTGTAGCCAAGAATCCCCTAGGGAAGAACCAACCCCCTCACCTGATGGTAGAGAATGAAGGACCACGTCTCTGCTCCGAGGATGACACCCAGCAAGGAATGTCAGACCGCTGCGTGGTGAAGATTCAGCATGCAGGACCCCGTGTCAGCGTGGAAGGAATTCTCCTCTAATTTACAGGGGTAAGGGTCTTATATACTAGAGTGGTCACTCCAGGGTTTCTTCTAGAATCGATATGTTTTTAAAACAATCAAATGTTTTGGAAACAATCCTAAATGTTTTCTAAAACTATGCGATCATGCACAGCGGGCTGTTGGCCAAGGATGAAAAAAGTGGTGACCCGTGTACAGAATAATTATGCATTGCCTGAGGGCATGTTTATGTCCGTCAGGTACAGGGATTATGATAGAGTACTAAGAGCCTGGTGTCAAAGAGACAGAAGCAAGCATACTAAGTAAAAGGTCACCTGTTTCAGAACCATTATTGTTGTGTGGATGGGACAATGTATGTAAAAAGGGGTCTACATGACAGGACTAGCATAAAGGACATGACACCCACTCCTCATCAAAAGGTCAACAGGGTCAGCTAGATAATAATAAAGCTAAGGCCATAAAAGCATAGAATCATTTATAATTAAAATACTAAAGGCACTAAAAAGGCCTGTAAAATGTGTCCATAAAAGAAAAGTCATCTTCCCTAAAAGCGTTCAAAAGGTCCTCTAAACTTGTCAATGCAGTTATTATTACACTGAGCACCTTGAAAGCCATTATGCTTAGTTAGAGCAGAGAAGGAGAGAAAAATAAAACAAAGTCTGTTTCGACCTTCAATTTGGTAAATGTTTTTTTTATTTTTTATTTTTTAAATTGCAGAATAGTTCCCAGCACAGGGAAGGCCAGATTGTTTATGAATACTGTGCTGAAGACTCAACATCGCTGAACATTGTATCCGCAGGTGGCAATCCATGCAGCACTTCCAATATCATGTTGAGTGAGGAAAGATGGTCATCTCTGGTTCCCACAGCAGCCACCGGGGAAGAATTAGATGCCTGCACGCCTGGAACCGATGCCTGTACCTCTGGAGCAGAGTCGATTTCCCTTCCAACAGGAGCGGAAGCATCCCTTGGAGGCTCTAGAAATGCCGTAATCAACATGGGAATACGCTGTGGACAACTGTACACGTGGGCCTGCAAGGGCTCCAGGAGCACGTCTATGTCCGGCAGCGCAACCGATGGAAGTGTCAGACACAGGTCCGACATGCATGCAAATCCGCAGAAGAGGCAGCGGAACACAGGCAGGATGCAGTCTAGCCAGACTGTTCTAAAAGACAGGAACCAATGCTTACTCAGCTCTCGAAGCCGCGGCATACCCAGGTAGAACACCATACGCTCACGACAACGTCTTTCCAGCAGTGTTGTCTCCATGTCTTGAGGGACTGAGACGTCCATTGCGAATCAATAGTATTAAAATCAGGAAGCCCGCTACTGATAGCAGGACCAGAGGAAGTCCTCCAAAAACGCTTCCAAGTACGGAGTGTATGAAAGCTGGAATTTCTCCGAAGATGGTCTGAAAGGTGGTTTACAGACCTGATCCAATACACTTGAATAAGTGTACGATCCCCGTCGTATCAGACATGTTAAAGATACGATGAACAATTTCTCCGAAATGGATCGGGAAGTTCGTACGGACCAGAGCCTATATCTCTGCTGAAGACCTTGCAACCTGGAGATCAAAAGTCTCTCGGGCTGAAGTAAAGGCCACATTTTGTTGAAACAACAAGGCTTTCAGTCTGCTCAGAGAATCCAACCTTATACTGGAAACATTCAATGAAGGTGACAGGTGTGCCTCCCTAACTATGCGAGCTGGGGGAAACAATACTTGCTTACAGCAAACAACCCTGAAGTTTACTGTGACTAGATATGCAATGCCTGGCGCCATACCGCAACAGCCTTGATCATTCAGCATTAAATAACTCTCATTCGAGAGTAACTCGAAAACTGGATGAATCACTGCAGCTGGGGAGCCTTTCAAGTAGCAAGATAAGTTCGCTAATGAAGCATTACACGCTCCATGAAGCGAGACCTCCTTGCACACTAAAGACCCACTTAAAGCCTTCTCACAGTCTGTACCACTTAAGAAAACTTCAGTGTCCTTATTTCTACATCTATATCTTTATAACTCCCATGTTTCCTGTATGTACCCTTCACCCAACACTTCATACCTGACTACCTGGTGGTATCTAAGGCAGCATTGGAACTGGAATGTCGTGATTGGCAGCGTGATATTGCCATGAATTAACCATTCCGTAGATAGTGACTCCGCTACTGTAAAAGGTAACTTCTCTAATTTTTCAATGAGCAGCATGGTGTACTTTGCATCTCTGCGTGCCATGGTCAATTGTCTGTCAGTCAGATTATAAGCCGAAAACAAATTTGTGCCGTTAATGTACCGCCATGGCACGTGGCCAGAACGCAATGATTGTAGCGTCCAGCTTAACCCTTTCTATGCTCATGACGGAGCGGTTCCGTCATGAGCAACGGTGGGCTTGTGCTCATGACGGAACCGCTCCGTCATGGCACCCACCCATGGGGGAAGCGCTGGCGCTCCCCCCATGGGCAGCCCATCTAGCCCCCACAAAGAGGGATGGCAGCGGAAACCCACCCCGACCCCCCCCCCCAGGCAATCCCATGACCTCAGCGCGCACAGCGCGGGCCGTCATCAGGAGCAGCTGGACTCACTGGAAGCCATTTGCTTCCAGGCGTCCAGCAGGAAACAGGTAAGTTTCCTTGTACCGGTGGGGCGGGGGGGGGGGGAATTGGGATGCATTGAGGCATCGGGGAAGAGGAAAGAGTTTTTCCTCTCCCCTGATGTCTCAATGCTGGGCATTCCTGCTGCACGATCGCGCATGGGGTCGCGATCGTGCAGCAGGAATGCCCCACTAGGCACCAGGGATTTCTTTTTTATTTAAAGGAAGTGACCCCTTGGGCAAGGGTCGCTTCCTCAAGGGGCACATTATTTTTCAGACTTTTCTGCCCCCCCCCCGGGGACAGATCGGCTGGGTTTTTGGGCGTTTCTGGGGGGGCAGAAAACCCCACTAGACACCAGGGACTTCTTTAAAATTAAAATGGAAGCGACCCCTTGGGCACAGAGCGCGCCAACGTCATCAGGAGCAGCCGGGCGCACTGGAAGCCATTTGCTTCCAGGCGTCCAGCAGGAAACAGGTAAGTTTCCTTGCTCCGGTGGGGCGGGGGGGGGGGGGGGGGAAATTGGGATGCATTGAGGCATCGGGGGAGAGGAAAGAGTTTTTCCTCTCCCCTGATGTCTCATGCAGGAGCATTCCTGCTGCACGATCGCGCATGGCGTCGCGATCGTGCAGCAGGAATGCCGGCACCAGGGATTTCTTTTTTATTTAAAGGAAGCGACCCCTTGGGCAAGGGTCGCTTTCTCAAGGGGCACATTATTTTTCAGACTTTTCTGCCCCCCCTGGGGACAGATCGGCTGGGTTTTTTGTCGTTTGGGACAGAAAAACCCACTAGAGCCAGGGACTTTTTAAAAAATAAAATGGAAGCGACCCCTTGGGCAAGGGTCGCTTCCAGGGGGCAGATTTTTTTATATGTGTATTCTGCCCCCTCCCTGGGGGCAGATCGGCCCGCTTTTTTGGCCTTTCTGCCCCCAGGGGGGCAGAAAACCCCACTAGACCCCAGGGACTTCTTTAAAATTAAAATGGAAGCGACCCCTTGGGCAAGGGTCGCTTCCAGGAGGCAGATATTTTTGGTATGTTTATTCTGCCCCCTAGACACCAGGGAGTTTATTTTAAATGAAATGGAAGCGACCCCTTGGGCAAGGGTCGCTTCCAGGGGGCTGATGTATTGTGTATGTTTTTTCTGCCCCCCCCCCCTGGGGGCGGATCGGCCCGTTTTTTTGGGCCTTTCTGCCTACAGGGGGGCAGAAAACCCCACTAGGCACCAGGGATTTTGTTTTGTGTGTAATGGAAGCAACATGGTTGCTTCCAAGGGGTAAAATTTGGTTAATGTTTTTCTGCCCCTCCTGGGGACAGATCTGCCCCTTTTTTGGACTTTCTGCCCTAGGCGGGAGGGGGAGGCAGAAAACCCTACTAGGCACCCGGGATTTATTTCTTTTGGAAGGGGGGCACATTTCTGTCTGCTGTTTTCTGCCCCACCTGGGGGACAGATCGGCCTGGCAGACAACCTCACCCGGTCCCTTGGGCAAGATCACCCCCCATTTTTATCAGCCCTATTTGAAGGCCCATCTGGCAGATTGACCATTTGGGTAGTGACATAGCGTGTTATAATGTTAATTGTTTTATTTCTTGTGAATTGCAATTGTAATGCTTTATTTCTCCCTTTTGTTCTAGTTCAAGGCTTTTGCTCTTTAGACTGTTCCAGGTTGCGGTTTCGTTACTGGTGGTTCTGCTGTTTGTTTAGTTGCATGTGTTTGGTAAGAGACTTTTTTTTGTACAATGTAAATGAGTTTCATTTCCCTGCATGAATGTGTTTTTTGCAAATGGTGTAATAATAACAGTATGTTTGGCTTCTGTTTTTTGAGTGTCAAAAACGTTTTGCATTTGTGCTCGATGTGTATTTTGTTGTCTTGGGAGTAATTGGTTTTGTTTTTTTCTTTCTAGTGGGACATTATTGGTTTTTGCTGTGTCTCTGCAGAGTAGGTGCTGGTAAATGTATAGCTGTCTCTTGCAAGTGAATCGTATAGTTTTTGAGTATATAGATCTTTGTGATAAAGGCACACATTTTTTTTACTTACTTATTTTGCACAGTGTTGGTTGTTGTTGACTTGTTTGTGCAGTCTCCTTTCTTAGTAAGGATAATGGCTAGCCGCAGGATTACTGCTCAGCAGGTTGTTGGTATGCTTTTTGAGTCTTCCTCTGACCATGGTTCAGAGACTGACTCTGCATCTGTTTCAGAGGAGGGAGTGGAAGATTCAGGCAGTGAGTTTTCTGTCCACGAGGAATCATCGGATGATGAAGCTACTCTCAGTGCGGATGAAGCTACTCTTAGTGCGGATGAAGTGCCTGCTTTAGAGGAGGACATTGATGTGCCGATAGTGCAGCAAGAGGAAGCTGGGCTGCAGCCTGGGGCTGCAAGGCTTCCCGTTGGAAGTGCTGACCTCTGGGTTGCCCCAGGCATGGTGCAGCCGGCATTGCCAGACTTTACTGGTGTTCCAGGGTGTAGAGTGAATACTGAAAACTTTTTGCCGATAAATTGTTTTCAGTTGTGTATGGACGATGTATTTTTGGCAGAGATTGTTGAGCAGACTAATTTGTATGCCGAACAGTTTTTAAGGGACAACAGTGCCAGCCTTAGGCCCCACTCTAGAGCTACCCGGTAGACTCCCACAAATCTGGAAGAGATGAAGAAGTTCTTGGGTTTAACTTTTTTAATGGGCTTGCTAAGGAAGCCATCAATGTCTTCATATTGGTCTACTAGTCCCTTGATGGCAACGGCTATATTTCCGGCAGTCATGAGTCGTGATAGGTATTTGCTTCTGCTTCGGATGCTGCATTTTGTCGATAATGGTTTAGCGTTGCCACGATAATCACCCAGATTGTGACAGTCTTTTTAAGATTCACACTTTGTAGATCGATTTTCTGAGATCTATGCTCCAGGGAAAGAAATAGCAGTGGATGAGTCTTTGGTCTTGTTCAAGGGCCGCTTGGTTTTTGGGCAATACATTCCTAGTAAGAGGACACGCTATGGAATTAAGATGTATATGCTGTGTGACAGTAGGACTGGATATGTCTCTAATTTCAGGGTGTACACTGGTAAGGATTCCAGGATTAACCCCCCTGGTTGACCGTCCACTTTTGGAGTGACTGAGAAAATTGTGTGGGAACTTGGTAGAGGACATTTTAACAAAGGTCACCATTTATATGTAGATAACTTCTACACTGGTGTGCAGTTGTTCAGGGAATTGGCCAAAGTGGACACTGTTGCTTGTGGCACAATCCGCTCTAACCGTAAAGGTTTCCCAAAAGAACTTGTTTGTCAAAAGCTTGTGCGGGGACAGTGCAGTGCGTTGCATATTGAGGAACTTCTAGCTCTGAATTTTTCAGACAGGAGAGATGTCTACATGCTGACTACATCCATGATGAAAGCACTTCAGCTGTGACTGTTTGGGGTCAGGTTGCTGAAGCGCGCAAACCTGTGTGCATTTTAGACTATAATAGGCACATGGGTGGTGTTGATAGAGTAGATCAGAGGTTGGAACCTTACACTGCTCTTCGTAAGGCTTACATTTGGTATAAGAAGTTGGCTATCCATCTTTTCCACTAGGCAACCTTTAATGCTTTTGTTGTATTCAAGGATTGTTGTCCTGAGTCAAAGATGACTTTTACTAAGTTTCAGGAGTCTGTAATAGGCAGGCAAGTGTTTCTAGAGTTGGAGTGGTGGAGGATGTGGCTAGATTGAAAGATCGCCACTTTCCTGATCACATTCCTCCCACACCCTCAAAAGACTTTCCCAGTAGGAGATGTAGAGTCTGTTGGCGAAGAGGTACGCGGAAGGAGACTCGTATGTACTGCCCCGAGTGTCCTTCTAACCCTGTGCTGTGTGTGCCTGCTTGTTTTAGAATGTACCACACGCAAAATAATTTTTGTGAGCCTCCATGAGTGGTAAAGTGAACTGCCTGGTCTCTATTGTTTTATATTTTTTGTTTAGTTTCAAGGTTGGCATTTGTGCAATGTATTTAGTTTCAGATTTTGTGTTAGTAGATTTGTATCTATTTGCAATTTGTTTGTGTTTTCTTTTGTGTATAAAACCCCTAAATGTGATGGCGGTGTGTGTAGGCTGGCGTTTGGCTGGTGGTGTGCGTGGACTGGCGCTTGGCTGGCGGTGTGCGTGGACTGGCGCTTGGCTGGCGGTGTGCGTGGACTGGCGCTTGGCTGGCGGTGTGGGTGGACTGGCGCTTGGCTGGTGGTGTGCATGGACTGGCGCTTGGCTGGCGGTGTGCGTGGACTGGCGCTTGGCTGGCGGTGTGCGTGGACTGGCTCTTGGCTGGCGGTGTGCGTGGACTGGCGCTCGGCTGGTGGTGTGCGTGGACTGGCGCTCGGCTGGCGGTGTGCGTGGACTGGCGCTTGGCTGGTGGTGTGTGAGTAGTGACTTGCTGCTGGTCACTACACACACTGCTAGTCAAACGCCACTCCACGCAATCCGTCAGCTGGTGTGGTTGCTGTGTCAGGAATGTGGGCGTGTGAAAGTGATGGGCCCTTGAATGGCGCTGTCTGCTGGTGTGAGTGTTGTAATGTGATGGGCCCGCGGCTGGCGGTGTGAATGGTTTTGTATGTGTCACACGTATGAAAGGTGTACGAATGGCATGTAAAGAGGTTGGTTCCTTGTCGTGGCTTTACAGCTCACGAGCTGTGAGTCAATGGTTCAGTTTCTCATCCTTTCAATTATTAACAGTGCATTTCATTTTTGTGAAATCTCTTGTTAATACAATTGTATATACTAAACCATCACTCACCCTCGTGCCAAATCCAACCGGTATGTATGTGTGCTTGAGGAATAGATGGTTGTGCAGAAATATTTGTCTTTTCTGTCTTTCTCAAGCAGGGTGTACCTTGTCCCTTTTGTGAATGTTTTAATGTGTTGGTTTCGTGCCTGGTGGTGTGAATGGTCTTGTGTGTATCACGTATCGAAAGGTGGTGAATGGCCTGTAAAGCGGTTGGGGCCTTGACGCGGCTTTACAGCTCACGAGCTGTGAGTCACTGGTTCAGTTTTTTGTCCTTTCAATTATTGACAGTGCATTTCATTTTTGTGAAATCTCTTGTTAATAAAATTTTATATACTGAACCATCACTCGCCCTCGTCCAACCAGTATGTGTGTGTGCTTGAGGAATAGATGGCTGTGCAGTAATATTTGTCTTTTTTGTCTCTCTGCCAAGGTGTACATTCTATCTAAGCAAAACCTAACAACTGTAGATATTGTCGTAAACTAAACACCCATGGGAGTACATGGTGATGTCTCTTGTGGATCCCAACAAGTTATCTTACCCACAATGTCCTGCAAACCTCAAAATGTGACTGTCACATTTTCCTTGCATTATTGTGCCAAAATGTTCACGCTTCAGAAACAAACAACAAATTTCCTACCACCCAGCATTTCTCCAAGTATTCCAAAAGAAATGGTACCTCACTTGTGTGGGTGGGCCAAGTACCCGTGGCAGGGAAGGGCCCAAAACGTATTGTGGAGACATCAAAATTACCTATTTTGAAAGGACCTGGTTTTGCAAGGGGGGGTCACCTGAGTTTTTGGCCCCGGGCTCAGCGGCCATCTTGGTAAACCTACCAAACCCACACATTTCTAAAAACTAGACACCCTGGGGACTCCAATGAGGTATGGCGTGCGTGGATCCCCCAACATTTCCCTACCCAGAATCCACTGCAAACCTCAAATTTTGCTGAAAAAAATCACTTTTTTCTCAAATTTCTGTGTGGGAAAGTTCTGGAATCTGCGGGGATCCACAAATTTCCACCACCCAGCGTTCCCCCAGGTCTCTCGATAAAAATGGTACCTCACTCGCGTGGGTGGGTCAAGTACCCGCGACAGGCAAGGGCCCAAAACCTATTGAGGCGACATCAAAATTACCTATCACAAAACAACCTGGTTTTGCAAGGGGGTACCATGAGTTTTTGGCCCCGGGCTCGGCGGCCATCTAGGAAAACCTACCAAACCCACACATTTCTGAAAACTAGACACCCGGGGAGTCCAGCGAGGTATAGCTTGCATGGGTCCCCCAACATTTTCCTACCCAGAATCCCCTGCAAACCTCAAATGTAGCTGAAAAAATAACTTTTTTCTCAAATTTCTGTGTGGGAAACTTCTGGAATCTGCGTGGATCCACAAATTTCCTACCACCCAGCGTTCCCCCAGGTCTCCCGATAAAAATGGTACCTCACTCGCGTGGGTGGGTCAAGTACCCACGACAGGCAAGGGCCCAAAACCTATTGAGGCGACATCAAAATTACCTATCACAAAACAACCTGGTTTTGCAAGGGGGTCCCATGAGTTTTTGGGCTCGGCGGCCATCTAGGGAAACCTACCAATCCCACACATTTCTGAAAACTAGACACCCGGGGGAGTCCAGCGAGGTATAGCTTGCGTCAGTCCCCCAACATTTTCCTACCCAGCATCCCCTGCAAACCTCAAATTTAGCTGAAAAAAATCACTTTTTTCTCAAATTTCTGTGTGGTAAACTTCTGGAATCTGCGTGGATCCACAAATTTCCTACCACCCAGCGTTCCCCCAGGTCTCCCGATAAAAATGGTACCTCACTCGCGTGGGTGGTTCAAGTACCCGTGACAGGCAAGGGCCCAAAACCTATTGAGGCGACATCAAAATTACCTATCACAAAACTACCTGGTTTTGCAAGGGAGGTACCATGAGTTTTTGGCCCCGGGCTCGGCGGCCATCTAGGGAAACCTACCAAATCCACACATTTCTGAAAACTAGACACCCGGGGAGACCATCAAGGTATGGCTTGCGTGGGTCCCCCAACATTTCCCTACCCAGAATCCCTTGCAAACCTCAAATTTTGTTGAAAAAATCTAATTTTTCACACATTTCTGTGTGGGAAAGTTGTAGGATCACCGGGCAGACACAAATTTCCTAACACCCAGCGTTCCCCCAGGTCTCCCGATAAAAATGGTACCTCACTTGTGTGGGTAGGCATAGTGGCTGCAACAGGAAATGGCCCAAATCGTACTGTGGAGACTTCAAAATTACCTATAACAAAACTACCTGGTTTTGGGGGGGCACCTGGTTTTTGGCCCCGGACTCGCCGCCATCTAGGGAAACCTACCAAACCCACACACTTCTGAAAACTAGACACCCTGGGGAGTCCAATGAGGTATGGCTTGCCTGGATCCCCTAACGTTTCCCTACCCAGAATCCCCTGCACACCTCAAATTTAGCTGAAAAAAACACATTTTCCACATATTTTTGCGTGGAATCACCATGCTGGCACAAATGTCTAACCCCACAGCGTTCCCCTCAGTCTCCCGAGTAAAATGATACCTCACGTGTGTGGGTGTCCAAAGCAGAATTGGCTCAAATTTAATTTTTCTAAAAATGTAGCGCTTAGAATTCTCGGTGCTATACCCTTAATCCCTATGTTTTGCGCTCTACCCAGTCACAGGCCTTTGGCCCACCCACACAAGTGAGGGCCGTTTCCTGTCGCGGGCACTAGGCCTACCCACACAAGTGAGGTACCATTTTTCTCGGAAGACTTTGGGGAATGCGGGGTGGGTGGAATTTTGTGGATCCACGCAGATTCCAGAACTTTCCACCACAGAAATGTGAGGAAAATGTGGTTTTTTTGACAAATTTTGAGGTTTGCAAGGGATTCTGGGTAACAGAACCTGGTGAGAGCCAGTCGCGTCACCCCATCCTGGATTCCTTTTGGTGTCTAGTTTTCAAAAATGTATAGGTTTGCTAGGTTTCCCTAGGTGCCGGCAGAGCTAGGGTTCAAAATCTACAGCTAGGCACTTTGCAAAAAAAGGGTCCGTTTTCACTGTGAAAATGTGGTGTGTCCACGTTGCGTTTTGGGCTGTTTCCTGTCGCGTGCACTAGGCCTACCCACACAAGTGAGGTACCATTTTTCTCGAAAGACTTTGGGGAATGCGGGGTGGGTGGAATGTTGTGGATCCACGCAGATTCCAGAACTTTCCACCACAGAAATGTGAGGAAAATGTGGCTTTTTTGACAAATGTTGAGGTTTGCAAGGGATTCTGTGTAACAGAACCTGGTGAGAGCCAGACAAGTCACCCCATCCTAGATTCCCCTGGGTGTCTAGTTTTCAAAAATGTATAGGTTTGCTAGGTTTCCCTAGGTGCCGGCAGAGCTAGGGTTCAAAATCTACAGCTAGGCACTTTGCAAAAAAAGGGTCTGATTTCACTCTGGAAATGTGGTGTGTCCACGTTGCGTTTTGGGCTGTTTCCTGTCGCGGGCACTAGGCCTAGCCACACAAGTGAGGTACCATTTTTCTTGGAAGACTTTGGGGAATGCGGGGTGGGTGGAATTTTGTGGATCCACGCAGATTCCCGAACTTTCCACCACAGAAATGTGAGGAAAATGTGTTTTTTTTTTTTTTTTTTTACAAAGTTTGAGGTTTCCAAGGGATTCTGGGTAACAGAACCTGGTGAGAGCCAGACAAGTCACCCCATCCATGATTAACCTGGGTGTCTAGTTTTCAAAAATGTATAGGTTTGCTAGGTTTACCCTAGGTGCCGGCAGAGCTAGGGTTCAAAATCTACAGCTAGGCACTTTGCAAAAAAAGAGTCAGTTTTCACTGTAAAAATAAAGTGTGTCCACGTTGCGTTTTGAGCCGTTTCCTGTCGCGGGCACTAGGCCTACCCACACAAGTGAGGTACCATTTTTATCGGGAGACTTAGGGTAACACAGAATTGTAGAGCAACTGTTATTACCTATTGACTTTCGATGCATTTCTGCCTTCCAAATGAAAGACAATGTGTTAAAAAGAAGTCACTTTGAAAAATGACCTATAATTCTCATGCTAGTATGGGTACTCACAATTTCGGAAATGTGCAAATATCTACTGTTTCTAAACTCTATATTTTGTTCCAATTTCAGAAATACATAGGTGTCTTTCATACCGATTTTTCCATGTATATATTTTCCCAAATTAATTGCTATATACCCGGTACATAATAAAAAACCATTGCAAGACGCTGCTCAGTTATTGGCTCTGGGTTCGTCGGGTTCTTGGTGAACCTACAGGTCCTATATATCCTCACAACCAAAAAGGTCCAGCGGATGGAACGGTATATTGCTTTCAAACAGCTGTCACAATTAGAAGAAGTTACAGGTGAAAATGTTGGCACAAATTTTCAACTCATTTTCAATTTTTCCTATTTTCAACTATTAGTTTCTATAAAGAAACGTTGAAGGATCTACACAAATGACCCCCTTGCTGAATTCAGAATTTTGTCTACTTTTCTAAAATGTATAGCTTTCCAGGATCCATTATTGCTTTCATACCCATTTCTACCATTAACTGGAAGAAGGTTGAAAGCACAAAAAATAGCAAAAATAGGCTATATCCCAGTAAAATGCCAAAACTGTACAAAATGTTGGTTTTCTGAAAAAAGTCTGTCAGTCCCTAAAAGCTGGGGAAATGGTGATTTCAGCCCCACAAACCCTTTGTTGATACCATTTGCAGGGAAAAAAACAGACACTTTCATTTGCAGCACTTTTTTCCCATTTTTCCCCAAAAAAACAAAATTTAGCTGTATTATGGCTAATTTCTGGGTCCCTCCAGGGGAATCCATAAACCCTGGGTACCTTTAGAATCCCCATGATGTTGGAAGAAAAGGACGCAAATTTGGCGTGGATACCTTATGTGGTCAAAAAGTTACAGGGGCCTAAGCGCGAACTACACCAAATATCTAAAAAAAAAGGCTTAGCACAGGGGGGGAAAAGGCCTAGCAGCCAAGGGGTTAAGAGCATAATGGAGCGCAATTGAGATTGCCCATGTTATAGAATATACAAATCTTGTTCCATTATGTCAATTGCGGAGGACACAATGTTACCCAGTGAATAAATACGTGAAGAGAGTGTGGTCATTCCATTGTCTACCACAGCCAAGGCCTTTTCTAGGTTAATTCTATCAAGCTCACGTAATCTCTCTGCAGCTTCCTGTTGGGAGACTTTCCTCAGTTCATTGTAGATGGCGTATAAGAAGCATTTTTTACGCAGTTTCTTGGGACCTGGCAAGAAATCCCTAAGATCCATGTTATCAGACAGAAGGGACAAGTGTTGTTTCACCAGTAATAGTGTTGAGGTTCTTTGCCTTTCTAGGCTAGGCTATAACTTCCCAACATTATCAGAAGTCACTACCCCTGGGTCGTCTGTGTGTACATAGCGTGGGTCAGGCCTATGGATACTAAACCCTCCAGTGGTACCCCTGAATCTTGATTGACACTTATTTGTGTCGATCGGCCAAACCAACCATCCCTTCCAATTGGGAGCTGATGAATTGTATGTACCATTCTGTAACATTGTACCCAGTACCTCCTCACTTATCAGTGTATTATTCGATATAACTTCAATAGGTGTGGGCGAGGGGATACATGGTGTCTTCATGTCTTTTATTTTTGCAAACCTGTAGCAGGTAGTCTGTTGCACTGTTCTGTTCAGGAAGATTATCTGTAATGGTATGAGGCATGCTCTAAATAAAGCCTCCGTTCCCTGAACCTGCCATTCTTTTGTCCCCCAGATGGATTTTGTGTCTATCGTGTTCCTCCAATAGTCGAAACCTTGTATAGACAGTTGGGAGATAAAAGGTGCTGAATATATAAGCTTGGTGTTTGTCAGCATCATTTTCTTCGCAGTTGCATTCGTCTGTGCAAGCTTATAGTAGTATGACGTTGGGTCTGATGTATTGAACCCTGAAAAGTATGCAAATTTCTGTGCAAATGTGGCAGAACTACCTTTCGGTGGTGTCGGGCAATGTTCCCATTGATGGTAAGTGTTAACAGTGCTTGGGACACTAGCTTTGTGCAAAAAGTGATGACCATAATGCTGGTAACAGTACATGGTATCAAAGTCAGGTGTATCTTCATAGAATTCCCTGTAAGAAAATGCAGCAGATTGTTCTAAATCGGAGAGCATAGTATTTACAGTTTCAATGTCCCAATCATCAGAGAGTGTACTCGGGGTAATGAAATCATTCAATGAAATTTTAAATACATGTGGAATTTTCAAATGTTCAGTAGGACCAAATACATCATATGAAACCCTATCCCAAACTATACCATCAGGTACTGGAACTGATGTAATGTTCACTAGGGACAGGTCTCTCTGTTCACAGTGTGATGACGTATGTGATTTCAAGACCAAGTTCACAGATTGTACTGCAGAGCGGTGTGGGAGGTAATGTCCATTCAGTAGTAGGAAAAACATAGTTACTATACATATCCAAATGAACAGGATCTCTAATGCAAACCAAAGATGCAACCAAGGGGACACAAATTAAGTATTTTTCAGCCAGAGATAGAATTGTCGAAATTTCTCTTTTTTGGAAATGGGTGGCGTTTTCTCAGGTTCACTTGGATCTGAAGAAAAGTCATCAAAGTTGATGAAGTAGCCAGATGCAGTTCGATCTATCTTTGGTAGCTCTGCAGGCGTTGTAGAACTGGCAGGTGTCTCTTGTGAAGGCACATTGATGTAGATGTCATTATTGGGCCGAATTGCAATTTGCGTTTCAGTTGTATTTGGATGTTGTTCAATTTCAACTGGTGTAATTCGTACTCTGTTATTTGATACGCCTGCAATTTGCGCAGGGGAGTCTTGAAACGTTATTAGTCTTTCCATCTGAACTTCCTGTATAGTAGCGAGAGGAGATCTGCAGCTGCTCAGGATACCACGCGGCCTACTGTTAAAAATCGGCCACAAAGTGTGGTTTGATCAGATCAATGGAGACGAATCTTCTTTCTTTTTTGCGGGCAAGAGGCGGAAGAAGTACTGCTCTTGTTCCTTCGGCTGCCAGGACAGGTACAGATGTTCTGTAGGATGACCCAAACTCCTTCTTGCCCACGATCTTTTCTCTGACCAGGTCCCCAATCTTCGGGACCCAGACAGGTCTTGCCAGAACCGGTTTCACTTCCCCAGTGGTGGTGCGTTTGATTTGCATGTTGCTTTGTAATGCCCGGAATTCATTGAGTTCCTGTAAAACAGCCAAACGATCATTCAATTCAAATGGTTTTACATCCACCACTGTGCTGGCACCATCGAGGTCAGGTACCCACATTCTTATCCTAAACAGGATCTCATAGGGGGTACGTCCTCCCAAGGATTTTCTTGGCATGTTGTTAAGTGCCCTCTGGACTCCATATAGGTGTTTGACCCAACTACCGCCCGCATCTAATACACTTGCTGTTAAGGATTGCTTTAGGTCCCGGTTTTTCCTCTCCAACACCGAATTTCCCTCGGGTTGGTAGGGGGAAGAGTACCGCAAGGCCAGGTCCATACTTCCCATGGCTTTCTTGTAAGCCCGAGAGCTAAACTCAGGGCCACGGTTGGAATGTAACATGCCAATTGCGTATGTCCCGATGAAGACTCGCAAATTCTTTATAACAGTTCGAGCGTCAGCCGAGCGCTGAGGCCAAACCGATAGGAATTTAGAGCATGAATCTACTGCCACCAAGATGTACTTGTAAGCACCATCTGAATTTAAGGGGCCGCAGTGGTCCAAATAGACACATGCGAGAGGTCTGTCTGAAATAAGTAATGGTGTTTGCGGTGGCCGTGCTACGGTGGAACCTTTCATCTGCTGACAGATGTCGCACTTTAGGACATAACCCTTAGTTTGTTTAGACAAACTTGGCCACCAGTATCGCCGTTTCAACAATGAAATTGTAGCAGTGACTCCTGCGTGTGCTGAGCCCAGACCCTTGTGTGCAGCTAGAATTAAACCTAATCTGCGATCCATGTTTGGTATAACTCTATCCCCCACTCCTGGAATTTGAGCATACGGTGTATTTTGCGCATCTAATTTATAGGAATATTTGAGTGGAAAGCCTTTTGGCACGGCAGAGCCGTTTTTTGAGGCGTTGACAGCTATCAGTATGTCTCCATCTATCCTCGTGCTAGAACGAGTGATTGCAGCAACGGCAGCAGTTCGCACTGTCACCTTGGCGGCTTCATCAGCCAGTGAATTCTCTTTAATGTGTACGCCAACACGCTGATGACTCAAGGTGTGAATAACATGAGCCCGTGGCAGGCATTCCTTCAGCTTAGCCACTTTTTCCCATAACAATTTATGCTTAATTGTGCAACCCTTGGAATCTCTAAACCCATTCTGGCCCCAGTAATGAAGATATTCATTGTAAGACTGTACACAGTAGAACGAATCGCACACTATCAGTGTGGGGAATTCCCGATCCGTATAATGTAGTGCTAGTATCAGGGCTTTTAGTTCTGCCAGCTGCGCTATACAATCTCCTAGAGATTGTGTAGTTGTATTGCTGGGATGGAACTTACCATCCCATATACGTCCCTTCACTATAGCACATGCTGCCCTATACTGCTGTTTACTTCCAATTGCAGGCTGAGCAGAACCATCAGTGTAAATGATGTACTCATATTTTTCTAGAGGCAAGATTTCATTCGGGAGAGGGTATTCTTGTTCGTACTGCAGGAATGCTTGTATTTTCAGTGTAGGATCATATTTGTAATCTATGTCTGGTGCAGTGAGGGAATTAGCCCATTGTATCCATCACGGATGCAGTGCTTTTGCATTTGGAATGCTTGCTTTGGTAGCAGCTTCTAAAGTTGGTACCAGGGTTACAACGATTTTGCGTTTCACCCTGTGCTAGTGCTCTTTCTCTCACTACTATTTTTTCTGTGGCCGCAAATCGCATTTCAGCATTTGTGTATAAATGTGATTTGTATGCCATTTGTACTGTCTCACCTTCATTGAAAGTGATGTATGTATATCCTGATGAACCCGGGACCACCCGGATCACCAAATTGGTGGAATTCACACGTGTGTGCAAATGTTTCGATGCTATCATGTCAGCCTGAACGCAACGGAGAGTATTTGTATGTTCCTGGGTCCACTGGTATGCTGTGAAATCAGGTCTGATTAAGTCGTAGAAAGGTTTTACTCTTTCTGTGTAATCCAGAATGTATGTTCTGCCAAAATTTAGAAATCCTAAAATGGATTGCAAACCCTTCAGAGTCTTCAGAGGTTGGAGCAGCGCACATTTTTCGAAAAACTTGGCTGCCAGGTTCTTGCCTTCACTTGTTAGCTCATATCCCAAAAATAGGACATTGAGATGGGCAATTTTTGATTTCTTGAAATTAAATTTGTAGCCCAAATTGGCGAATCCCACAATTATTTTGTTCACCCTGCAAAAGTGTTCAAGTAATTCATCATCCGTCAGATAGATGTCATTTACATAGAACACTGCCTCCTCATCGCATGCTTGTAATAATTCTGACACTCTTGCCGAGAATAGTCCTGGGCTGTTCTTATACCCCTGGGGCAAATGACAGAAGTGGCGCTGAGTGCCGAGGGCAGAAGATGCTGTCAAATATCTGCTATCTGGAACTATATTTTGGCAGAAGAATCCATTCAAGATATCTAATGTCGTTTTTTATTTCTTCCGCACAGTGTTATTCATTAATGCGGCACTATGTGCATTTTGAACTACAAATGTTCGTGTGCATGTGTTTAAATGTCGGTAATCCAAAACAAGACGATATGAGTTGTCAGGTTTCATTACGGGGAGGTGCACCTTGGTATTCAAGTTGGTCTAAGATTTCTTTGACCTGTCTTTTTGCATTGCTTTTAATAGGGTACTGTCTCTTTGGATTTGGAGTAGATTTTAATGGGATTTCGCGGTGAGTAGACTCCACGTCCCACCCTACGTGGTTGCGGTATAATGCCGGAGCTAGCGCCAGCGCCCACTCCTGCACGTATGAATGTTTTAAAGATTATGGAACAAGGTCGGAGAAAGCAGGCAAAATGATGCTTTCCCCTTTTGGGCAATCCAGCACAAACTCAGGCAGCCAATCTTTTTCTGCTAGCAGTATGTCATATCCATATGTTAAGTTCTCCCAAAAGAGACCTTTAACCTTTCTTGAGATGTCCCCCTCTATTTGAAGTGCAATTTCATACAGTCTATGCGGGACCCTAACTCTCGTATCTGGTGTTTCCACTGTGATGTGTTCATTCAATACTGCTGTCACTAGAAAATCCTTCAGGTTCTGGCGAGCTATTGTTACTTCTGCCGCGCTGTCTAGCATCGTCAGAGCCCATTCCCCGTTAAGAAGTTCAGTCCTCAGGGGGCGCTAGAGGGCGCACGGCAAGATGGCCGCACGCTAGTGTAGCTCTGCCCGGCTGAGCTTATATCCGATAATTATCCGCCACCATATCGCGCCATCTGCGTCCTGCTGGCACGGGGACTGCGAGCTAACGCCCTCCTGCCTCTGTGGGGGGACTCTGGCGCTGTGAGGCGTGTTCGAGGAGCTGTGGATCCCGGCTGAAGCTCCCGATGCGCGGGACCAAGATGGCGACCGCTGAGCGGCCCTGAGTCCGCACCGGCGGGACTAGCTGAGGGCAGTTGCCGGACTCCGACGATCGCAGAGGGAGTGGGAACATCGCCGCTGGAGCGGAGCACCCATCGCAGCGCTGACTGAGGGAGAGGAGGCCGCTTGAACCCTGTGGGCCGGACTTGTGCTCCGCGGCGCGAGGAGAGGCGGCGGCGATCAGCGCTTGATCTCCTGTTCCTGACTGCTTGGAGGGCGCCCGTCGCTGACCGAGGCCTCCGAGTGCCGACTGCGGTGAGTGGGGCTTGGCTTGACTGGGCTCGCAACTACGGAGGTGGGTGTGGGCCCGGGAGAGGAGGTCAGGCTCTGCGAGCTGTGGGGAGCGCTTGGGGGGGTGGAGAAGGGGACGGGCGCGAGGAGCGCTGGAGCCTTGTGTGAGACGGCCTGATTGACCTTGGGGGTGTCGCCTGCTGGGGCTGCGCTCTCCCCATCATCCTGCGGACTGGGGAGCATCGGAGGTGATTGGGCCTGGGAAGCCGCTCTGGAGAAAGTTTATATTGAGTGATGTAGGGCCTGGTGGCTGTCACTCTGCGGCAGTGGAGCTCTGAGCCGTTCCCTATAGGCATTTGCACTATATAGGTGTATAGCTGCACCTGGAGCCGGGGACCCGCCTGACTGCTCTGGAGCACTAGCTGGCATACCGGAGTGGGCCCCTTGTTGGAGATACTGCTCTTGGGGTGGCCGCCCCTCGTCGTCTGTGACTGTCTGGCTGTAACATACACCGGGTGGGTAAGCGGCAGATTCCTTCGATGAGGTGCTAGCTCCTTCTGCTTGCTTGCTGTGGAGTGGTGTATTGCTGTGCCTAGCTGATCGAGCTGCTCTGGCCGCTGGAGTCTGTGAGGCCGAGTGGGTCCTGTTTCTCCTTCAGTTCTTGTTGACCGCTGGATTGGGTGCGGCACTACTGAGGGCCTGAGTGGTCACTACTACAGCTACCAGGGAGTGCCTACCTGCGTCAGCCTACGGGGTCGGCTGTGGGCGTCTCTCTGTGGCTCACATAGGCACCTGCTCTTCCTTCACATATCACTTGGGCGGCTCGTGCTGTAGTGCTTGAAATATGGGGAGAACAGACAAATCGCAGCCGCGACTCACCTTTGAGGCGCGAAAATCCTCGAAGATGACGCAAAAGGCAGCTTCTGACTCTGAGGCGGATGCCCTTAGTGATGCACCCCCACGCTCGAGACCACATTGCTGGCCATGCAGCGCAGCCTGCAATCTATTGAGGGCACCATGGCAGCGGTGAATCATCGCCTGGACCATATGTCGGCTCAACTGGAGAAGCAGAACACACGCATGGGTGAGGTGGAGCAGAGAGTATCTACAACTGAGGACGGTCTGAGTGAGGTGGCTGGCAAAACATTGAACATGGAAAAGGTACTGGCCCTCATACAGGCCAAGAATGAGGACTTGGAGGCGAGGTCTCGGCGCAATAACATACGCCTCACGGGGCTGCCGGAGTCCACCAACATTGGTAAAATGGAGATCTTTATAGAGACTCTCATAAAAGATATTTTTGGCACAGAGCAGCTGTCCACCATGTTCATTGTTGAGCGTGCACATCGCTCCCTGGCGGCGCGCCCGGCACCAGGGGCCCCTCCCCGCCCGGTTATAGCCAGAGTGTTGAACTATAGGGATCGTGACGCTATACTTAGAATGGCCAGAGATAAAGGTTCCATTGTCCATCAGGGTAACGCTCTGGCCTTCTTTCCTGACTTTACGGTTGCTGTGCAGGCGGCTCGTAGGGAATTTGGAGCGGTGAAGAAGTTTCTGCAAACGGAGGGAGTACAGTATGCAATGCTCTACCCTGCTAGGCTGCGAATTGGCCCGGAGGGGGACTCCAAAATCTTCTCAAATCCTAAGGCGGCCTTAGAACACGCAAAGAATCTGAAGCGGAACCGACGGGAGTCCAGTACTGCACGCAGCGATGAAGAATAGTAGTGGGACTCTATCGACCTCGGCTGGGACTATAGTGTATATGTGTCCTTTCTCACTCTGGTACATGCTGTAATATGGGTGGTGTCTTCTCACTGTGCCTCCCTCAGAGAATATACTATAGAATGGATGGGACGCGGGTGGCACCTTCTACAGGCACTGTGGTACAGTCCCTAGCTCTGCTCAGCCGCCTCCTGCAAGACGGGAGGTTAGCAGCGCTCTGGCACCCCCTCTAATGGGTGTACCCCACACATATGTCCTTCTTTGTTACTTTTGTTCGGGGCACGTTGTATTCAATTGGGATGGCTTTAGCACGTTGGGGAAGCTGAAGTGGGTGGGGGTGGGGGAGTTAGGGGTTTGGGTACGGCATTGGCACAAGCTAATTTTACGATACGAGCTATTGTGATATACTACAGACAAGTAGAAGCTGGGATGCAGAATACACTCGTTGTTTTAGCTGTCAGGAAGTGTATTGCGGCGCGGGTGGTATGGGTGGCAGGGTGAAGTGTTTGACCTGGAATGTGCGGGGTCTGAACACCCCCAAAAGATACGGGCAGTAATGGCATACTTAGACAGGATGGACGTGCAGGTAGCGTTCCTTCAGGAAACTCATCTTACTCAAACATCTGAATGCAAGGTGGGGGCTAGGTGGGCCGGAGTGCGCATTGCATCTTCTTACTCTACCTACTCACGGGGTGTACTGATTTTAGTTAAGAAAGGAGTCCCATTTACGGTGATTCGGTCTGAAACGGATGAGCAGGGACGGGTGGCGCTGCTATATGGCCAAATGGGCAACTTGAATGTATTGTTGGTGAATGTATACGGTCCGAATGTGGACGATCCCTCCTTTTCTCGGATGTGTGGCGCCGGATATCTGGGTTTCCTGACGCCGAGATTATTTGGGGAGGCGACTTTAATGTATGTCTGGATGGAGAGCTTGATCGGTTGGGCAGTAGTGCGACCAGGCCTAAGTTGGCATCGGAGACATTGTTGGGGGTCATGGAAGCGGGTAATCTGCATGATGTGTGGCGTATTCAGCATCCAGGGAAACGGGAAAGCACCTTCGTGTCCTCTGTCCACGGGACATGGTCCCGCCTAGATTACTGGATTGTATCTGCCACTGTGTGTACTTGGACGCGGACGGTTGGTCACATGGCGAGGACATTATCTGACCATTCCCCTGTTATACTTGAATTACAGGTACCAACCTGTGAGCGGCCACCCTTCACGTGGCGACTGCAGCCTACTTCTCTAACTGATCCTGTGTTCAAACAAACTATTGGGGAGGCGATCCGGACTTTTTTTAGGGAAAACAGTGGCTCAGTGGAGAGTGCGGGAGTTCTCTGGGAGGCATTTAAGGTGACAATCAGGGGCACATGTATAGGAGCGCAAGCCGGTGTGTTGCGAGATATTAGACGTAGAATAAGCAGGCTTGCTGCAGAAATATCTCAGTTGGAGCGTGAGTATGATCAGTCTCCCTCCTTCAGCACGATGGCAGCGATACGAGAGCTCGTTACGGAGCATAATAGCACTGTGGATCAGGAGTTATTGCACAGGTCGAGACGTTGCACGGCTCGTTATTATGGGGAGGGGGCCGTCCGGGCAGATCTCTGGCCCAGAAACTATCGGCGCCACGGAGTCAGGCCCCTATTACTGAGATGCTGGACGAGGACGATGTAGCTCACTACACAACACCCAAAATTTGCGATGTTATTGTAAAATATTATACAACGCTGTACGAGAGAGGTACGACTGTGCCGCCGACGGAGCTGAGCAACTATCTTGATGATGTCGCACTGGGTTGGTTGTCCCAGGGACATAGGGAATACATCACCCAGCCCTTTGATGTAGAGGACGTAAAATTGGCCATAATGTCTCTTCCCACGTGTAAGGCCGCTGGACTTGACGGACTCCCCAGTGAGTTTTATAAAGCCTACATAGATGAGTTGGCCCCATGGTTGTTGGAGATGTTTGCAGAGGCTTACGATAATGGACATCTCCCTCCCACTCTAAAGGAGGCACTGCTGGTGACTCTTTTGAAGCCTGATAAATCTGCGAATCGCTGTGAATCCTATCGTCCGCTTTCTATAATCAATATAGATGCCAAGATCCTGGCTAAAATGATAGCTACTAGGATGCAGCCACTGATCTCTCTTCTGGTGCTGCCGGATCAGTCAGGTTTCGTGCCGGCCAGGTCCACAACCCATAACCTGCGTACGCTTTTTTCCGCACTGCATTATTTTGATCCCGGTTTCCAGGCAGTTGCTGTGTTACTGGACGCAGCAAAGGCATTCGATTCTCTGAAGTGGGACTATATGCTTACGGTGCTCACTAGGATGGGATTCCCCCGTTCTTCCTACAGTGGATACGGGTGCTGTATACGGAGCCATTGGCACGAGTGCGAGTAAATGGGTGGATCTCCCCCTCCTTCCCAATAGAGCGGGGAACGCGTCAGGGCTGCCCCCTGTCACCGATGCTTTTTGCGCTCGCGCTGGAGCCGCTGGCTTGTAAGCTCCGGCAGTGTCATTCAGCGGCTGCCCTGAGCTTTCGTCAACGGCCATTGGTGGTTTCCCTTTACGCAGATGATATGATGTTATATGTTAGGGAACCTGCCACTTATCTCCCAGCATTGCTTCGGGAATACGTTAAGTTTGAGAGGCACTCGGGTTTGGGAATAAATTGGACGAAATCTGTTGTGTTTCCGCTCACTGCTGGCACCCTAGAAGTGGAAACTGAGTTCCCACTGGCGTGGACTCAGGACCCGGTAAAGTACCTAGGGATATGGCTGCACAGGGATCCGGATCGGGTGATCACTGAGAACTATGGCAGGGCGCTAACGCGGATCACCGAGCAGACGGAGCGGTGGACACGTTTGCCTCTTTCGTTGGCGGATCGCATCGCAGTTCTTAAAATGACTATTTTGCCCAAATTGCTGTATCTTTTTGTTAATATCCCTATCAGATTAAATATTGCCTTGTTTAGTACCCTACAATCTGCGCTACTTACGTTTGTATGGGGGGGTAAGAAACCCAGGTGTAGTTGGGATGTTTTGGTGCAACCCTTTGATCGTGGTGGCTTTGAGGCACCGGATTTACGGCTTTACTATCTGTGCGCACAAGCGCAGTTTGCGCATTACTGGCACTTTCCACAGCGGTTCCAACCCCATACTGCAATAGAGGCGGACGCGGTATTCCCTCTGCCTCTTCCGGCAGCCACCCTGTCTGGAGGCACTGGTGGCCCTAGAACGGAAATAAATCCTGCCCTTTGTACAGCATGGGCTTGGAGGGCCCTAGCCAAAAGAGCTCAACTTCCCTATTTATATGCCCCGTTGCTACCTATCGCGGCGCATCCGGATATTTCGGCTTCACGGGAGAAGCTTGCGTTGCGGGAGCTGGCTGCTGTGGGTATTACTACTATGGGAGATTTATATACGAAGGGGCAGTTTCGCACTCTGACAAGTGTACAATGCGATCGACGTAGCACCTTCATGCTAGGGTTCATATTCGTCCGGGTGCGGCAAGCTGTTCGGGATATCTACCCGGATTTTCCGGCTGAGCCCAGGACAATGCGGGCGCTGCAGGTGGTGCTAGCTACAGCTGAAAAGAAGGGTCTGATTACTAGACTATATAGGGCCTCTCAGAGGGAGAATGAGCCTGGGGACCACCCCTCATTCGTTAAATGGAATACTGTACTGGGTGCTGCACTCACGATCGAGCAGTGGCAGGCCTGCTGTGCGCTAACTGGGCGTCTCACATCAAATTGTAATCTCCGTATGATTCACTTTAAGTTTTTGCACCAATTGTACTATACCCCTCTGCAATTATGTAAGTTTGGATTGCGTGAGAGTGCTGCGTGTGTCCGGTGCGGGCAAGCCGATGCTGACTTTCTCCATTTGGCATGGGCATGTGCTGGCGTGCGTGCGTTTTGGACTCAGGTGGTGAAGGTGTTGACGGCTGTTGTTATGGAGCCTGTGCATTGCAATCTGGAGGTGTGTCTTCTAGGCAGTGTTAGAGGCCTCAAGCCCTGCAATCGGCGATTAGTCGCAGTCTCAACTTTGCTGGCAAAAAGAGCTGTGGCGTTGAACTGGGGTGCAAAAACTGTTCCCACTTTTAAGAAATGGATGCAAGAGTTACTCTATTGTAGGGATCAGCTGGAAGTCTATGCTGAAGAAATACCTGAGGCTTCCCGACCTAAAGATTTTTGGGCCCCATTAACTGGTTATCTGTTACACCACCCTGATCAGTGATGCCATGTACCCTTGTGGATTGTGCTATGCTGTGTGCTTCACGGGATAAGAACTGGTATCGCAACTGTCTCACTTCGCATTGCTTACTGTGTACCACCATGCTCTTTGTTTGCTGCATATGTCCTTTGTATTGTTGGAGGCTAATTGATTGCCATGCCGGGGTGGGGGTGGGGGGGTTGGGTACACTGCTTTATGTCTTATTGTGTAGTATATTTTGTTTATTCAAAAACTTAATAAAAAAAAAAAAAAAAAGATTTGTACCATCAGCAGCTCTGACAAATCCACAAAAAAAAAAAAAAAAGATCTCGACATCCACACTTTTCTCTCAGGAGAGAGTGGATCGGATTCACGCAACATTTTGGTAAGGCTTTTTCGTTTGGTGGCTCACAAATGGCATGCACCCGTGGCACTTTGCTCTACTTTGTATTGAGGCTCGGTCATTCGTTTGTATTCACAGATACAAGGTTTTCCCTAGTTGGATTTGCAGCCGGTTTCATCACTGCTATTCTAGCCGAGATGGTAGGATAATGAAGTTGTTTCTTGTTGTTTCTTTGACTTACATAACGAGCACGGTGATAGTGGTAACTGATTCCTTTGGCTTTCTTTTTTCTTTCACGCTGCCTGTGAGGTCCAACATCAGTAACCGTTACGCTCTTATTTCAATCTTTGGATTAAGCCCGATTTACCTTCACAAGCATCACACTATTACAAGGCATTGTCGTTCTGACGATAAAGGCATACCCTTTCTTCAGTTAGCATTAAGGTTTATGATGATTGATGATCATTCACACTGATTAATGTCCGCCTCAGCATAAGGTTGTGTTTGTGCTTCTGAACGGTGGTTGTTATAGTATCAACAAAAAAGTCTTTGATATATGTTTTCGTTAATAGATACCCTGACGAAGGGCTTCTGTTACAGCCCAAAATGTATTGTGTTATACTCCACAACTAGTCTTTGAATATTGATAAGATTAGTCATCAGTTGAACATTAATCAATACGAATCTCATCCTTGGAATTAAAGCGACTTGATCATAAAAAAGCAACAAAAAAAAAAAAAAACAAAAAAAAAAGAAGTTCAGTCCTCAGTAACCTGGGCATGTCTCATTTTTAAGCCAGCTACTTTCTTCTTTTTGAATTGAGGCTGAGCTTTAGGTTGTTCTTCCTGCTTAATAATGTAATCTGAATTACGATGTGTTTCCCTTTTTGTCTTTGGTCGATCTTTAGTCTTTTGTTCTGCTCGCCCATCCCTCTCCGGGTTTTTTGATGAACCCTGAAAGGAACGAAAGGAACGTGTATCAGTGTCCTGATACCTGTCAGGACCTGTCAGGTTTCCTAATGTTATCACGATTCCCAAGGTTATACCTCTTTTCAGAGGACTCCCGTTGGGGAGACCCACCCCTTGATCGTGAAATATTTTCTGTATTGTTATTTTTGGATTGTTTGTTATCCCATTTCTTTTTAGAAGAAGAGGGTGCTTGCTTCGAGTTGTCCTTATCGGGACTACCCGCCATTTGTGGCTTCCCTGGTTTGGCTCCCAAACTATCTTTACCTAATGCGGCATAGGTTTCTTCGATAATTATTGGTAACTCTTGCTCCTTATTTATAGGAGCTATTTCCCTTAGGCGGTGGTGTATAGCCACTGCTGCTGCCTCCCCTTTTATGTTGTTCAGCATGATTGCAGAGACTTGGGCAAAATTACCCATCAGTTTCATCCCCAAGTCCAGGGCAGATCCTGCCCCGTACTCATTCTGTATCTGTTTCAATACTTCTGGAATGACTGATATGGAAGGGGTACCGTGTATTCTGATGTAAACGGCAGCAAAGATTGTTCCCCAAGTGGTACAATCCTCAATCGAGGGAACCATCCCCATTGGCAAGCATGTTTTTCCTGCGGACTCATATGGGGAAATACTGCTTCCAGCTGTGCAATTTTTTGTGCTATCCAGAACGGAATTTGCTCCTGTTTGGAAGGTATTGTTCCTATTACTGATTTCAGTGTCTGTGGGCTAATTGTAGGTGTGGCTTGATGTGGACCGACTGGAGCATTTCTCGCAGGTTGTACTGTTAACGTTTGCATGACAAACTGAACAATGTGTCTCTATAACCGGACTATGTCTTTGTATATTGTATGGACTTCATCCACCGGTAATGTGTCTATCTCAGGATTTGGAGTGTATGTCGCTAAGACCGGCCAGGTCACTCCTTCTATGCTGAGTGGACCGAGTCTTACGACTGATGTGTGTGGGAGGGCACCTTTAAACCAGTTTCTGTGTTGCTGGTAAGTTAACGGGACTTCATTGTCTTCGTATGGAATGTATTCTTCCGGTGGTTCAACTACAATGTATGTGTGAAACAATTTAGTCTGTGGATCTGCAGGCGGGAACTGAACCTAAGAATAGAACACCTCTGATCCGAACACCTTGTATGCCTCAATCACGAAGGTAACGCAGCCACCTGTTGCGGGTACGCCGTGTTCTAACAACTTTATAGTTACTGCATGTCTGCAATTTTATGTAATGTTGAGAGCATTTGCAAATTCGTCTTCCCCCGAGCCCGAACCACCATTCGTCGACTCAGTCATTCTCAGGAGAAGAATACAGGTTTTAGTAATTAGGGGTTTTGCACAATGTGGGAACCTTTTATCCTTACAAGCTTGTTTAAACCTTCAGCCAATACACAGGGTATATCTGCTCAGCTGAGGCGGATCTCCCTTCCCACTTCAGACGTCTCTGAAAAATGTGAGTAGGGCTTTCTGAAAAAGCACGACTGAACTACTCAGATTTTAACTGTTAGTATAAGAACCAAACCAACGTTGGTGGCACCATTTCGTGTACTTCCTAGGAATCCCCAGGACCTGCGCGTTTTGGAAGAACTAAACTGAGGGCTTGGTGTCCAAACCGATTCTGGACACCCCCACAGGATATGTCAGCCATTAGACCAGCTAGCTCTACAGTGCCGCTACCACACCCCTGTATCTTACAGTGGTGAAGGTAGTTTCTGGCTACCAATGAACATGACAACCCTGATTCCTCAGGGATCATGGAAAACAGTACAGTACTTTTCGCTCAGTCACTCGTGCTTACTTATTCTCAGAAAATACACAGGATGGCGATTAGGACGTTTCAATAAGTATTTATTGGTCCAGCGTCAGTCTTGTGTAAAACATATTTTCTGCGACAATCAGGAGTCAGAAGCATACAAAAGAAATCGCAAGTACTAATATGATAGAGAGTAGATACATTTCTACCATAGTGCTAAAAAGATGAACATATACAGTTCAGATAAAACAGTAGCATTTATATACTCCTACAAGGCGCACCCTACGAATTTGCCTAAATGTACCCAGCCTAGATATGTAGGTGTAGCATGTATATGTGTATAGGTATATATGTGTATAGCCAAGAATCCCCTAGGGAAGAACCAACCCCCTCACCTGATGGTAGAGAATGAAGGACCCCGTCTCTGCTCCGAGGATGACACCCCGCAAGGGATGTCAGACCGCTGCGTGTCGAAAATTCAGCATGCAGGACCCCGTGTCAGCGTGAAAGGAATTCTCCTCTAATTTACAGGGGTAAGGGTCTTATATACTAGAGTGGTCACTCCAGGGTTTCATCTAGAATCAATATGTTTTTAAAACAATCATAAATGTTTTGGAAACAATCCTAAATGTTTTCTAAAACAATGCGATCATGCACAGCGGGCTGTTGGCCAAGGATGAAATAAGTGGTGACCCTTATACAGAATAATTATGCATTGCCTGAGGGCATGTTTATGTACATCAGGTACAGGGATTATGATAGAATACTAAGAGCCTGGTGTCGAAGAGACAGGAGCAAGCTACTAGGTAAATGGTCACCTGTTTCAGAACCGTTATTGTCGTGTGGATGGGACAATGTATGTAAAAAGGGGTATACATGACAGGACTAGCCTAAAGGACATGGCAGGGTGTGGCCATGGAACATAACTACGGCTCTTTTAAGGGGCATGGCCTCTGTGAAGGAGGGCGTGGTAGGATGGAGCGGACTAGAATCCTTTGCTGCACATATTCATAAACTATTCTTTCACATAATCATAAGCAATAATATATTTACATTTATGTAGAAACATTTTCTGAGCCATAAGAAATAGTATGTCTGAAAAGGATTTTTTTAGGGAAAATGCTGACATTTTTAAACAACTTACATTTTATGAGCTAGTTACTACAAGCTGCCTATTTTTATACTCTGCATGCAAAAACCTAGCGGATATTGTTTGTGTTACTTTTATCAGTGAATATGAAATTTCCTATCTATCGTGAAGAAATGCTTGAATTCTATTAAGAACGTGGCGGCGAGGATTATGCTTGTCTCTTCCATTTTATTTCCGCTCAGCACCCTTAACAACACATTTATTATAGAAGACTACATATCCCATGAGTCTTTGTAATGATAAGAAAACAACCATAGAGACAGTACCATATAAACAACATCAGGGAACAGCACTTCCTCTTTCTTCGGGTGAAACACACATCATCCTGCTTTCCTATCAATACTCTTGTTTCTGATCCGACCCTGTAGAAAACAAAGGATAATCAGCATAAATTCTAAGTCACATAGCATATGTCATCATCCAACAACATCAGGGTAAACAACAATAAATATGTGTTAATGCTCCTCCTGAGCACGGACTGACAGCCCTGCAGTTTATTTCCTTGTAGGCACTCGTTGCCATTTCGGGCGGTGCCTGGCTCCCTGTTGCAGGCGCCATGCCATCTTAAAGGAAGAAAGACTTCCATTTTATTGATCTTATATTTTAATCCCCAGTTAAACCTCCCTTTTCATTTGCCCCTCACCTTTGATCACGACCCGGCGCTGGTTCCTCGACACGCCCCCTGCCATAGAGGGCTATTTAAATCACGGCTCAGCGCGTCCACTCCGCTGGCGCGCCAAAGGCAAGCCCCCATCCGCAGCCGGATCGCGCCTAGCGCCAGGACGCCTGCACGAATCACCAGCGACAAACTTCACCCGGTAATATACACTGGTAAGGAGCTGCGTGTACTCAATAGGTCTCACAATCATTCACAGCATGTATGTGCGCGCTTCAAAATTGCGGACCTTCCCAGGAGGGCAAATGGCCATTGTGGTAATTGCGGTTTCACGCTGGCTTTATTGGATTTCCCTAATTTAGGTCCTGTTACCGACACTTATCATAATATTGGCATTGTATCCAGCCCTAAGGGAGATGAGACAGCCCGACTTTGTGGCGCTCTTATCAAAACGCGTTTCCTTCCGAAACTCAAAAACATAATAGCCGAATTGATAGATTACCAGCAACTGGACATCCTATTTATCACGGAAACATGGGCCGATCCTTTTGCGGGCCCTGATTTTTGCACAGCCTCCCCTGCCGGCTTTTCAGTGTACAGACACGATAGACCTAAGAAAAGAGGTGGTGGGCTTGTGCTGATATACCGCGACAGGTTTCTAGTAATGGGTGAGATGGCTCCTTCCTCAGTATGTGAAGCATTTGTAGTTAATATAGCACTCTCAAAGAAACAATAATTTATTGGCATGCTCCTTTATCATCCTCCTGGACCTAGGGGAGTTTTTTTGGCCAATCTTGGGTTCCTCTTAGAGGCCACTGACAGGGAAAGCAGTTTCACCTTATTAGGTGATTTTTATCTCCACTAAGATCTTATTTCTGATAGGGATACAGTAACCCTCCTGGACACATTAGGATCCTTAGGGCTCACACTAAAAATCAACACACCCACTCATTTAGCTGGACCAGTGGTGGCTGGTGACATTTGAAAGTGGTGGGGGCGTAAACTTTCTGTGGGAGAGCACCGTGGCGTGCGAGCGCGCCCAAACAAATAAAAGGGGGGTCCGGGGGGTTTCCCCCCCGAGAAAATTTTGAAAAAAGAGTGGGTAAATGTTGCATTTTCAAGCAAATTTGAGAAGCAAGAAGGTTAATAAAGCAATTGTGAAAGTGCAGTTATTACATTAATAAAGGGATGTCATATAACAACATGGTAGCTGCTTATTCAGTATAACCACAGAGCTTCATAACAGACTTCAAGATACAATGCTGAGAACCTCACAGATTTTTTTTCATTTAAACTGCAAACAACTAAACAAACAACTAAACAGGTCACAAACTAGCAGCATTCAAGAAGAAATGTTAGGATTAACGTATTGTTCACTTTCTGTAGACAAAATCAGCACGTCTGTCTTTAATAGCAGCGAACTTCTCAATAACTTGAACGTTAAAGACTGGGATTCTTTTGACGAGATCTCGCTCTATAGAGAGCATTGCCGAAGCATTCAGTCTTTCCTCAATCATGGTGTTCCTCAGGAATGTCTTAATTCTGTTTAAAGTGGAAAAACATCGTTCCGGCTCTGCTGTTGTCATAGGAGTGGTAATGACTATTTTTAGTAAAGTCACTGTCTCTGTAAGTGACTGTTCCATATTAAGCTTCTGAATTAAAGCCAGCAAAGAAACGGGACCAGTGGCCTGCTGGTATACATGCATTCTATACAGTAGTCAACTCAGTTTTCAGATCCTCTTTGTTGAGCATAGGATAAGCTTCCACAGCCTCTTTCAGAGCTTGCTCAGGGAAGGAATGATCATAATTTGCAAACTGATCACTTTGCAGTAATGAGGCACTCACCAAATGTTTTGTAAAAGAAAAACGTTCCCGTGCATGCACAATTATAATGTCACATACCTCCTTTGCAGTTCGGACCAGACTGCTGATGTTTTTCCTGCGGTTTGAGAAAGTAGAATCCTTTGGCAGTCTGCTGTCTAAATTGTGAACCCCATCTCTCACTTTGCTCATGCTGGTGACAAACAGACTGGTAGCTCTTTGCACATAGACAGTATCTATGTCTCGTTTTTGTAACTGGCTGTATAATATGTTGACATGAAGCATTATTTCATGAAATAAAAACAGAAAGAACTGAAACTCTCTGCCTTGTAGTGTTCTAGCAAAGCCACGGGCTTCATTCCGACTTTTGTATTCAAAGTCAGCATTGGCTTCTATGGCGTCAAAACATTTCTCCAGATCCTCCCTATATTGGAATATTAGCTTGATTATACGTATGTGAAAGTTCCAACGAGTTGTGGGTCCCCTTGGAAGCCTTTTAGCCACAATTTCCTGAAGTACTTCCGTTCTTTTGGGGGAACGTGAGAAGAATGCTGCCATGCCTCCTACATCGAAAAAGAAAATTTGTGCCTCTGAGATCTTTGATACTGCCTGTTGCATAATAAGATTAAGTTGGTGGGCGTAACAGTGCACATAATGGGCATTAGGGTACACATCTCTAATTCTTTTCTGTACTCCACCAAGGCTTCCACTCATTACTGATGCACCATCATAGCTTTGTGCAATAAGTTTTTGTTTTTGAGGCTGCTCTGGAAAAATCAAGTTCAGTTCACGCAGTATAGCTGAAGTAATGGTTTCTGCACTAGAGTCTCTTAAATGTGTGAAACCATAGAACCTCTCCACAACTTTACTGTAGTTGTCAAGGTACCGAAAGACTAATACGGACTGTGTTTTTGTAGCCACATCAGTGGTGTCATCAGCCTGAATAGCCACAAAGTCTGTTTTTTTCATCTGTTGGACAATATGGCTTCTCAAAATTTCAAGCATACACTCAAGGAGTTCATTTTGAATCGTTTTAGAGGTGCCCTTAAAGACTGTAGCACTTGCTAAATGTGCTTCCATTTCATGGTCTATGCTTGCTATTAAATCCACAAGGCCTCTGAATATTCCAGGATTTGATTAACTTTCAGATTCATCGTGGCCTCGCAATGCCAGTTCAAAAGCACCACAGAAACTAATGCAATAAATTATTTTTGACAGTATGTGTCTATTCCTATCAACTGCTTCATTGTGCTTCTGTATTGTTTTGCCGTACGCGTCGCTTATGTGGGCTTCAATCGGTGTGTCTCCCAACATTCCCAGTCTCGTCAGGTTTTCCATATGGATTCTTGTGTGTGCATGCTTCTTTGTTTTGTCTGACAAATGCTTCAAGTCTATTACTCCTTTTTTTGTCCAAGGAATGTCGCCACCAAACAGCAAGCAGGGGAAGCAGAACAGAGAATTTGTTGAAGTACACCCTGTAAGCCAATCAACTTTTGTGTACCAGGTGTTTGAGAATGTACGTTTGTAAGTCTTCCCTCTGTCTTGAGAAATTTGTTGTAGTTGTAGGTCGGGCCGGTCAGGTCCTTATCGTTTTACAGTTAGTTTGTCTTCAAGGCTCAGTCCAACGAATGGCCTTGCAAGTATCTGTTCTGCTGTATTCATGGTGTCTTACCAATATTAAAGTTACCGGTCAATAATCAAAGTACAATGTATAAGGTTTGGTGCAAAAACATCTAATTTCTCTATAAATACATATCTTGTGCATTATCATAATATATCTCCAACAGCTCCCCTTTGCACAACATGATTTTTAAAAAATACAGCCTTATAGCCTGCTGCCTCTGTGTGCCATACTAGTTGCTCAAGGCCCTGAAGCAGACATATCTCGTGTGACAGGTGAGGGCCTATAACAAGGCAAGGGAGAGGGCCTTTAACAACCGGTATAGCCTGAGGCAGCTGGGCTATAAAGCTATTATTACAGTCCACCCACTGAGGGTTCTACATTAAAAAGGGAGGAACAGAAAAACAAACAATGGGAAGTTGGAGCTGAAAGCTTACACCTGCCATTACAATCCCTGAACCACTTCATTGTTTTCAATGGAACTCGTAACATTCCAATCCATCTTTTAATACTGATTACACAGTTCCATGCCTCAAATTGATCCTGATGTGCACCCACCCGACCCAGCATGTAGACCACTTATATAGCCTTTAACTACCATGTAAACAAATATAGCATCAGTTTCCTTAACTTAAACACTGGAGTTGTTGTTTTGTGGAGTTGCAAGAGCAGCAAAGTAGGTTGGGTTCTGTACAGGACCCTGTTGTTCTTTGCCCAAAAATTATATAGAGCGCGTCAGCCTTTACCAGATGCTGAAAAGAAGAATATAACATAATTAGTAGTAGTAGTGGTAACAAAATACATTTATTATAAACGCTTATTCTTTGTGATTTTCACAAACCCTATGATTTCAGTCAGTCATGCAACATTGGCACCACTCTTAAAATTGTTCCAGCAGCACTACAGCCTTCAATCATGGCAGGCAGACCACATCGCAGACCTTCACCCAATGGCTGCGCAGGCACTTTCACATGCTGGAAGCGTGCCTAGGGTCAGTGCTGATGGTAAGCTTTGAATATATGATCCAGTTTCAGATGTTTAATGCCCTCTTTGATCAGGTCACTGACAGTACTGCACAGCCAATCGTCCAAAATTCTAAATGTGTTTACATCTATAAATATTCATGGATAGGGATGACGTGTGTTTTCAGTACTGCAACACAACAGCAGCTCACTAATAATAATGCAAATAATCTCTGTGACGCCCTCCCATTTCTCCTATGTGTGAGCCTGAGGTACTGTTTTCCTCTAAAAGAAACCTTTTTCAGGATGTTGCATGAAACGTAAACTAAGCAACATTTTTCTGCTAAATGTCTCTAAGACTAGTCTCACACATCACCCTCATTAAAAATAAAAAACAGGAAAGTATTCCCAAAAATCTGTTTAAGTATCATAAGCTCATCAGGGCAAGACTGTAGAACAGAGCTCTCTGTGCACCTCTGAGAAGCTGAAGCATACAGGGCCTTGATTCAGAAACATTTCTATCTACAAGGCATGTTATGTTTCTGAAGCTAGGCCCTGCTGGCAGTTTATCTCAATTAAACATTTGTGATGTCGGTTTAATGGGGTTGTTTTGTTTTTTTTGTTTTTTTTTATCCTCATTCACCTCAGAAAGAAGAAAAAAATGTCCATTTTTTCTGCCCTTCTTATTGGGAGAGATACTGACCACTGACGGGCATACTACAATGGACACCCGCCTTTCTGCGGCTATCTCTCTCACACGGTGTAAACACCGGAACTGCTTATGATTTCCAAAATATGACCAGTCCCTATAGCAGTCTAAGAGTTAATTAGCCGGTGTAATCATTGGACATATTTTACGATCTTGTTTAAACAATTTAACCTAAGGAAACTTTATAGCAACCCTTCCGGGCTCTCCAACCATAACAGTAACAGATTCCAGAAAGCTTTCTTCTTAGATTTTTTTCCGGATAGATCCATCTTAGACATATATATATAAGGGACTCCAGCCACTCTGAATGCTGTGGTGGTATATTGCTCACCCATTTCCGACATATTTCTCTTCTAGCTAGAAGCATTGCATAAAACAACATATCTCTAACACTGCTCACAAGTTCATCAACCACGCCAAAGATGACCAAAGGAAGGCTTACCTTTATATGCTGACCCAAAATACCTGACATTGTCGTTTCCACTTAATGGGGTTGTTTTGATCTGTATTCGATGGATTGCAGTGCTTAGCATGCGCACAGTACACAATGTCATATAATGATGTAAACACTAATTGGATAGTATTCTTATTAGCACATTGAACTGCCATGAAGACATCTCCAAAATTAGCCCTTTAGTATCTCAGGCTACCTTTCATGTAGGCATTATAAGTTAACTAGGATGCAACAACAACCTGCCTGTGAGAGCCTCTACCTTGACGATCCTCGTACCATTTGGAACCCCCTGTAACAGCAAAGGACAGAGGCGACTTCATCCCGCGACGATTAATGTCATTTGTCATGGAGTAAAAAGGGATTGTACACAACCTCTAGAAAAAGATCTAACCAGAAATCGGCTGAGTTTACATAATTTGCTCTACAATGCTAATTGGATAAGAAGCGGCATTTGCTGAGGGCCACAATGAGTGGCACACAGTCAGCGGTCAAGGACAGGTCAGTATGAGTTGTCTGTGCCCTTTTTCCTTTCTTAGCAGAAAAAACACTTGACACATTGAACTAATATTTCGGCCATGCTTTCATATAAATCTGGGGTGTCCCATGTGGATCCAGGGTGGCTGGACATTTCAGATTTTCAGGATATTTGTTTGCATTCAATTTAATCTAAATAGTTCTCATTTAGTTTCCAGTTATGTTGGCATGGACCCACCTGTCCTCGTCCTGTGATGGAAACTACTATCTATCCTAAATAATGTGTGGAATTGTTTAGTATTTACATACTGGACTTTGAGATATATAAAGGCCCTTTGTTGTATGTTTGCTATACAGGCTTCTTTTCACCTGCCTTCACCTTAACACCCGCTTTACAAGTTTATCCGCCGTTACTACAGTAAAATGATTAATACAGGAAGGATTAGATCTGTTCTGGCATGTGATACAGTGCCTTCTATAACTTCAGGGCATCTGTGACTGCATAAGCTTTGAGACCGGATACTGCGATGTGCTGCATGAACTCCAGGCTTTATAAAAGGTGTACGAGTCCGAGTGACCACCCACCCCCCCCCCCCTTCCTTAAAAAAAATTATATATTATTTTATTTTGGCGTTGAAGCCGTTTTTGTTTTTACCATAGTACCTTTTTTTTTTTTTACAAAAATGGCAAATGGGCTTGGTGAGAAAGTAATAAGCATTGAAGTCACGTTGGTAGCCACCTGTACCGTAGGCATGTGGGGTAGGTAATGCACATTCCGAATCGCTCTGGGCAAGTGTGGTCACGCACTAATGACAGGCCAAGATGCGCCAGTACAGACTCCAGCAGCAGCAACAAATGCATGCACACCATATTGATTCCTGTAACATATCAAATGTATTTTTCCACTTCTGAAGTTCAGGGTGCGATACCCCCTTTGGAGGTCAACAGAAGACTGTGGTAGGGTCCTCTCGTGAAGTGAAATCCATCCATTTTGAGTCCTAACCAAATTATGCCTCGTTGTAGCACACAGCGTGAAATATTAGAAGAAAGACCTTTTCAGTTTCAACATTGCCACCAGCCCATTCGTGCCACATTTGAGATTTTGGGGAATAGACAGCTCGGGCATTGTTTCTGGCCGTCACTTCCTCGTGTCAACTCTTTTAGGAACACGTCTGCTCGAGACACCAGAGACCTTTCTGGAAGTTAGTGGGAGCCCTGCAATAGTACCATCACTAAATCTGGTAGTATTTGGGTAGCTTCGCTACGCTCCAAAGCGGCAAAAATTGCGGTAAGCCCATTAAAATACGTTCCCCCCCCTGAAGCTTTCTGGAGAAGTTCTGAGCTGTCCTTTGAGTAGTGTCGGAAATGGACGCATCGCGGTTACACTATTATCAGTAACAGAAAACGGGGAAACCAAAACCAAACTATTTTTCTGCACTCTGGCCATTATTACGGCCATGACTGTGCTGCGTCACAGAGCAGAACAGACTGCCGAGTGCCGACTTTGGTGCTTTCACTTTGGAGATGACTCAGGTCTCAGCCGCGTCGACGAATTATGCAGGCCCAGGCCAGGGCCTCAACCAGTGACGTGACGCAGCAGCACAGTCATCATGGCCGTAATAATGGCCAGGGCAGAACTGCTCCTGACTTTAGTTTGGAGACGCGAGAGAGACACACACCAAAGTCAGCAGTGCTGACTTTGGTGTCTCTCTCGCGTCTCCAAACTAAAGGCTGCTGACTGTGCTCTGGCCACAGTACGGTCAAAGACACTGGCCACAAGATTCAGTGACTGCTGGTCAGTCACATGCAACAACAATATATACATACTGAATGAATGCACTAAAGTAAATATGCAGCGCTGCACACTTGCGCAGGCTCTGCAGTGGCGCAGCTAGTAGTGTAGTCACTAGTAGTACTCACTCACCCGAGTCTGACTGACTGCGCTCAGCCTCAGGTTCGAAGGCACTGGCAGCTCAGCTCACATGCAGCAGGGTTTGCACGGCCTGGGCTGCCCCAGTATGATGATCTGCTCTGCTGAAAGTACTAGACAGTGGCCTCCCAGGGCAACGAGGTCAGGCGGCGCTCGAGTGCTCCTGACTCTCTCTCACTCGGCCACTCCCTTCTGTGTGTGCAAATGGCACGCACAGAGGGGAGGGGGAGCACGCACCCGGAGCAGAGAGAGCGGGGCTGAGCTTACTGAGGGCAGCAAATGATGACCATGACCAATCACTGCACGGCTTTACAATAAAGCCATGCAGTGATTGGTCAATATGCCCCCATGCTCCTGGACATGCCCCCAGTCACAGGCTCTGCCGCGTTCTATGGAGACTCTGCCTAGAGACTAAAGCAGCCAATACAGGCGCTGGTAAAGCAGCGCTTGGATTGGCCTGGGGCAGGAGACCTCGCCGCTCCTTAGGAGGCCGTGGGGCTGCGGCTTCGACCCACGCCCCCCTCCTCCATTGTACAGGCGAGAGTGGCAAGACCCTCAAGACTGCGCATGTCGGGCTGGCCAGGGAAAGGCTCCCGGCCAACCCGACATGCGCATTTTTGCTGCACTGGCCCAGGGGAATGCCGCAAGTTGCTCCTAACACCTCTCCCCCCCCTCCTCAGTGACGTCACGTCAGTAATGGCATGCCCGCGGCTGAGTAAAAGACAGCTGACTGCTGCCGTGCCGCAGGCTGAAATTTATTATTAAGTAAGTGCTGCTGCTGGTGGACCCCTAGGGCAAAATAATCAGTGGGGCGACACCCCAATGCCCATACAAAGGAACCACCACACCCTAGACGGTTTGTTTACTAATAATGAGCTGATCACTTTAAAGGAGGTTCTTCCTCTAGCTTGGTCTGACCATCACGCCACATTTTTTGAGATAAATGTGTTGGAACAACCTTCATATATCAGGCCATGTCTTCACAAGCAGCTTCAGTCCTGGAAAAACATAAATAGTTCTCTCCTCACGCAACAGCTAATTAACACCCAAACCGAGCCTTTTCCCGATGCAGAACAGGCCTCCCACAGCTACACAGATTGGCTTCAAGCCGCCTTCTCTAAATTAGTCCCATAAAAGAAAGTCTCTAAAAACAGGAAAACTCCATCCGCCCCAGGATTTTCCAAAGCTCTTAGGCTCGAAAAACAGCAATGTAGGAGACAAGAAAGACGTTGGGGGTTGCACTACGATCTCCAAGAGAAAACACGCTATAAGCAGGCTTTCGCTGAATTTAAACGTCTCCTAGTGAAGGAAAAAAGTGATTATTTTACACAGGAAATAGAATCCGCACAGGATTCCGTTAAACAACTATTTCAAGAGGTGTCTAAACTTGCATCACCACTAGATAATCATTCTAACATTGCCACACAAGCTTTCTGCAACTCTCTAGCCCAGTGGTTTTAGGCAAAAGTAAACCAAATTTACTCTTAAGTTTGAAGTTTCCTCCTCTGCCGAAACTCTATGCGATTCGGGCAAGGAGCAGCCCGAGACCTGCGCTTTCACAGAATTCTCTCCGGTCACTTATGAACATATAGCCACTCTGGTGAGCAAGGCTAAGTCTGGATCACCGTTTGACCCATGCCCCCCATCGGTCATGAAACTTATCCCGGACCTAATAGGCACAAATTTGGCAGCCATCTTTAATAGTATGTTTATTTCAGGAGTCTTTCCAACTCAGTGGAAGAAGGCCTCCATTGTTCCGCTGCTGAAGAAACCAAACTTAGACTCAACTGATCCCAATAATTACCGACCTATCTCACGTCTCCCTTTGCCTGCTAACTTGTTGAAAAAGTGATGAATAGTAAGCTCACACAGTATATTCAAGATAACCAGTTGCTGGATGCAACACAATTTGGTTTCAGATCCGGCCATAGCATCGAGACAGCGCTGATCAAAGCCACAGAGGAGATATGGGTCGCGCTCGACAGAGGTGGAGTGGCGGCACTTATTCTTCTCGATCTATCAGCTGCTTTTGATACGGTTGACCACGGGATGTTGATCAACCGCATCATCACCTGGGCATCAAGATGAGGGCTAAATCCCTGCTGATATCTTTCCTGACTAATCGAGCACAATCATTAACTTTGGGCAATTTTGAATCAGCCACTTTCTCTCTTCCATGTGGGGTTCCACAGGGTTCATCTATCAGTCCCACGCTGTTCAATATTTATGTTACAAAGCTGGCTCTTTAAGTCAAATCCTTTGACCTGGCGTTAACCTCCTAAGCTGATGATACCCAAATAGTTCTGTCCATTTTCAAAAATGGTTAAGATGTACAGGCCACCTTTCATGATGGTATGCTGGCAATTAGTTCATGGATGTCTAGATACTGCCTCAAAGTAAACTCTAATAAAACTGAGGTGATTGTATTTGGGAACTTACTCCCTGCCTGGTCCTCTAGCTGGTGGCCGGAAGAACTGGGATCTCCTCCCATTCCAGCAGCTAAGGCAAAAAATGTGGGTGTTATAATAGATGACAAATTGAACTACAAACCCCAAGTCAATTCTTTGATCTCTTCCTGTTTTTATCTGCTTAGAATGATAAAAAAAACTCTTTCCTTTATTCCGGTGGAGGCAAGAAAGACAATAATCACACGTTAGTCCTTTCTAAATTGGATTACTGCAACAGTGTATTCATTAATACTCAGGAAAAAAACCTCAGTAAGCTTCAAATGGTGCAGAATGCGGCTGCGAGGATTCTCTCTGGGACTCCTAAATTTAATTTGGTAACTAAAGAAATATGGCAGTTGCATTGGCTGCCAGTTAGAAGCCGAATACAATTTAAGGCTCTGTGTATAGCCTATAAGGGGCTACACAACATAGGCCCAGGGTTTCTGAAACATTCCTTGCAGATACATACTCCTGGCAGACAGTTGCGATCGCTAGGGGCGAACGTTTTGACTACGCCTAGAATCTACAGAGGTAGAAGCTTTGTGGTTGGAACTACCAAGCTTTGGAACATCTTGCCTTCCCACATCAGAGCTCTCCCCACCCTCATCTCTTTCAGAAAACAGCTAAAAACTTGGCTCTTCAATAACTAGGCTTTTCCTACTCAGGAATAGACAGCGCCAAGACACTCAAGGGTATACGTGTGCTTTACAAATCGCATTAACATAACATAACGTAGAACCAAGTCAGTCATTGACAACTAATTATCAATTTACAATGACATTACTAACCCATTGTAGGCATTTCACCCTTAAACCCCTGGAAACAGCTATACTATCCAACATGGAGGTTTCAGTACATCGTGGGAGGGTAAGAAAAGTATGACCAAAATTGGGAGGGATAATACTCACCTCCGCATCCTTAATAGAATTGAAACCTTCCTTCACGATAGGTAGGCAATTTTATATTCTATGTCAGGACCGGAGGCTCAGATTATGCTAGCTCAAAGCTGATCCACCACCAGAGAAGCCATGCCCGTGATAGGCTTGAAGTGGAATGCCTTAAAAGTGGAGTCTGAGGATTAATACGCTGCTCTGACAATGTCCTCAAGACGACTCCCGAAGGAGAAATTTTTTGAAGCCATAGCTCCCTTGGTGGACTGAGCACCGAAGGCCGCAGTATCAATACCTGCTTCCTGAAGCACCCATCTCACCCAACGGGCAATCGTGGGTGAAGATACTGGTTTGAAAGGCTTCTTGAGCGAGAGAAAAAGTTGTGACACACCTGGAGGTCGATATTCTTCAGTCATCGATTCATACGCCCAGAGGTATCGCACCACACACAATTTCGGGCGACCCGGAAAGGCTGGGTAGTGGACCACCCTGGCATTAGACTTTGTTAGTTGAGCAATCGTGAATGACACCTCCACCAGGGTGAACATACATGAAGTGACTTCCAGAGCACAAACACCTGACACTCGTTTACACGAGATGAGACAAAATAGTACCGCTAGCTTACCTGTTAGCTCTTTACGGGAAAGGTAGGAATTATCTTACCATGATTGCAGTAGTCTTAGCACCACATTAACATCCCACAACGAAGAGTACTTTGGATGAGGAGGAAATGACAGGCAGATGCCCCACAACAATCTACATACCAGTGGATGCTCTCCTACAAGGACCTCATGTATGGGCATGTGCCCCGCCTAAATTGCAGATCTACTCGATTTAATCGAGTGGTAAGCCAAACCTTTGTCGACCAATTCCGACAAGTAGTTGACTACGTGTACTACATCTGACCTCACGGGATCCAAACCCCGTCGCAAACACCATTGTGACCACTTTCTCCATGCAGATCTATATCATTTGACCATAGATTCTGCCCACGCTTTTCTGATATGGGAGGAAGCCCTTGCCAAAAGGCCCGGGATTTCCCAATGCCCCTGTAATCTTCCAACCTATGAGTTTGAGAGTCCCCTCCTGAACCAGAGGGTGCAAATCGCCGTGAGAGCTTGTCAGTAGACGGGGAGTTAGGGGAAGTTGGATTGGAAAATCCATAGAAAGTTCCAGAAGAACTGGATACCAAACTTGAGACTTCCAATGCAGAGTCAGCAAGATCACTTCTGCCTTCTGCCCCTGGACCAGTGCAGTGAATCTGCCTATCATGGAGAACGGGGGAAACACATTCCCTGAAACAGGCTCCAATCTCCACCGAGTCATCAGGCTCTGAAATATAGAGGGGTCCAGCTTCCAGGCACTGAAGTCCTGTAGGTGTCTGGAATGCCTGTCCGACGTCTGATTGAGCTTCCCTTGCCGGTTATTCCACCATGACTGACAGCTTGTGTACCAGGCAATAATTTCAGAAATCTTTGGCCAAGTCCGCCAATAACTTGGATCTCGTGCCCCCTAACCGATCGCTATATCTCATCGCGGAGATATTGTCCATCTTCAATAAGATGGCGCAGGATACTTTGTTAGCCGCCAGGCTCCCTATCTGGAAGGATCTGGCCATGAGTTCCAGGCTGTTGATATGCAGAGACTCCTCATGCTCTGACCAGTGAACGCCTGTGGTGATATCTCAACAACGGGGGCCCCAACCTTGTCAACTGGTGTCTGATTCGATTACCAGATCCGGGGCCGACCCGAAGATGGCCCTCCTGTTCCAGGCCTGCATATGTTTGAGCCACCAGTGAAGCTCTGTGAGTGCTACCGGGGAAAGGGAGATCTGCTGTGTGTACGTGAGGCCTCGATGTAGATGTGCGTCCGATGATCCGGGCTAAGTGGCGTAGGGAAAATGTTTCTCTCGCCAGAGTTCGTTGCAGCTCCATGCGAATCTTCTGTTGGGGTAACCTGAGACATTGTTTTAACGTATCGACCTCGAAATCCCAGGAAAGTCATTTGTTGTGCTTGCACACATTCTGATTTCTGATCGTTCAGGATGAAACCTAGATCTTGCAATAGGGCTTGAGTCATCCGGAGCTGAGAGAGTAAGGTCGACTTCTCCTGGTGCATCAGAAGAATATCGTCCAGGTACACTATGAGGCGTACGCCCCGCGCCCGGAGCCATTCCATGACAGGCCTCAATACCTTGGTGAAGTACCAAGGCGCTGAAGACAGACAGACCGAACGGCAGACAGGTGAACCTGTATATGTGTCTGTCCCACTGAAACTGTAGAAACCGTCAGTGGGGAGGAAATATCAGTACTGTCAGGTAGGCGTGCTTTAGATCGAGCCGTACCATCCAATCATTTGGTAACAAAACATCTCTGAGAAGGTGAATGCCTTCCATTTTGAAGTGGCGATACACCATCCATTGGTTGAAGTCTCGAAGATTAATCACTGGCCTGAATCCCTTGTCTTTCTTTTCGACTAGAAAGATATTGCTCAGGAAACCCTTGGGGTGAAGGATCGAATGAACGATGGCCCTTTTGTGTAGAAGGTCATGCACCTCTCTGTTTACCACCTGTATTCCCTCCTGTGAGAAAACTAGAGGACGTGGTCATGAAATTTGGTGTGGTGTCCCGTGGAACTCTATATGAAAACCTGTCACAGTTTGTAGTACCCATGCATCTTTTGTAATAGACGCCCACTTGTGGCTGAATCATTGCAGTCTTCCCCCAACCTCTGCTAGGAAAAAAGGGGTATTCCTACCAGTGGATCCACCAGTTGCGTTGCTGGCTCCGCGGAAGTTGCCCTTTCCGCCGCTTCCTCTGCCATGGCCTCTCGAGGGATAGAACACTCCGAACTTCCTCTGGTTCTGCCACTGCATAGAGCACTTTGTGTGGAGTTTGTGGGGGTTGGAGTTGTATGAACGGCCGGAGGAGCGCCCCAACCTCTTCCATCCCCCCCAAACATTTGCTGGCTAAAGCCCTTTTTAATAGATTGCTGGACCTTGCCTAGAGAGAAGGTGTTGACAAAATGGGACAATTCTTTTAAAAAAGGTTCTCCAAAGAGACCCCCATTTGCCATGGGTCCGGCCTCCGTGGTGGCCAACTCGCCAAGTCTGGGCTCAATCTTGATCAACAAGGAGTGAATGCACTCTGTTGATAATGCGCAGTTTGCATTTCCAAGAAAACATAGGGTTCTCTGCGCCCATCCCGAAAAGATCACGGGGTCAATCATGTGGCCTGTCTCTCTGGCATCTTCTACCATGTCCAATATTTTGGTTAGCAGCCCCAGCACGTCCAAGACCTTATCTTGCCAGGAGTGGTCCAAACCCTTCTTAGGGTCTTTGGTTAATTTTGTAATGAACGCTGTCATTCTGGCATCAATCTCTGGGGTACCAGCCACTTTATTCACCAGGATGGTTAGGGACATTCTGTCTTTAGGCGACCGCGGACCTCTTGGTCCATAGGTTTCCTAATACGGCTGGCCGTGTAAGATGCCATGGCAGGCGCTGGTATCCAATCCACCGAGCAGGGGTGGTATATATCCTCAGGGTTAAGCATACCTGAGATATCCGCCGAGTCATGGCTCTGAAGAACATCCAGCCAGGGCTTCTTGGCGCCACCTTCCGGTCACCAGGGTCTGCTCGAACCTGGCTCATCGTCTGAGTCCCCATCTGGGTTATTAGTGTCGTCCCCGGTATTGTTAACTGCCCCTCTTTGGGGACAGGATTCATCCTCGGCGGTATCGCCTGGCTGAGAATCTTCTCGTGCCTCTTGATCATCCACGCGTCACTTAAGAAAGGCCTGGCGCCAGAGGACGGCGGTTATAGCAGTACTACAAAAGGCGGGCAAATGACCAACGGAGTGTGGGTCGTACAGGCCGATCTCACTCCTTAACTACGAAGTGAAGGTGTTGGCCAAACTCCTATCTACGCGTTTGGCTGGAGTGATTGCCACATTCATACATCCAGACCAATCCGGGTTTATGCCCCATCGGGGCACTAGGTTAAATCTCTGCAGGTTGTTTGGAATACTCCAAATGACTGAGAAGTACCCGGATGAGCAGTCGGCCCTTCTGTCCTTGGATGCCAGAATGGCGTTCGACAGCGTGGAGTGGAATTACCTTTTTGCAGTCCTTGCCCGTTTGGACATAGGACCCAAATTCATAAAATGGGTCAAACTTATGTATGAACAGCCAATGGCTAGAGTGCGGATCAATGCCACAGTGTCTCGAGAATTTGCCCTACAGAGGGGGACCAGGCAGGGATGCCCGCTGTCACCGGTTCTGTTCGCGCTGGCCCTGGAACCACTTGCTGCGTGGGTGGGGCAGGATCCTTTGATATGGGGTATACCATTGGGGGAGGAGTGGGAGGACCGAATCTCACTCTATGCGGATGATATCCTACTATACGTGCAGAAACCGAGACACTCAGTAGACCGCATACTTGAGATTTTCCGTATTTATGGGGGTTACTCGGGATACAGAATGAATTGGGACAAGTCGTTCTTATATCCCCAATCGGGAGGAACGCCCATTCTTACATCCAGATGCGGAGTGCCAATCCAAGAAACTGGTTTTAAATATCTGGGGATTCACATAACAAGGGATGCCAAGGAGTTCCACCGGAAAAATGCGGGCCAACAGCTCTATAGATTTTTAGCAGATGCCAAACATTGGCGGGCATTACCCTTAACCATGATTGGCCGGGCAGCCATGTTCAAAATGATGGCACTCCCCAGATTACTATATGCACTGCAAAATACGCCTTATGAGAAACCTCCCGCGTTTTTCAAACAAATAAATTTGGAGCTCCGCGCACTGCTGTGGTGCGGGTCGGCACCGCTGATAGCTCTAGGGAAGCTCCAAAGAGGAATCTATGATGGGGGCCTGGCTGTACCAGATATACGCAACTATTATTGGGCAGCCCAGTTAGTGACCGTTAATGGATGGGTATTTGAAGATAGATCGGACCCAGCTTATAGAGTTGACAGGCTGGCCATGGGTGGGAAAGGTCGAGGGGCACTACTGTACTCCAAACGGGTGGGCGGGCTTCTCCCGAACCACACCAAAAAAACGGTCAAGGCATGGATAGCAGCGACAAAATACTTGGGATGGGAGGACAGACTCACAGAAATGACGCCTCTCTGGGCAGGTGATCATCTGACAGGCATCAATAAGCTTGAGGGCTTCCCAAAATGGGAATTATTAGGACTAGAGACGCTGGGAGAAGTATGGAGGTGGAGGGCATTTATCACATTTGCTGACCTACAGGTGGAATTTGACCTGGGGAAAGGGGAGTGGCTCAGATACACCCAGTTGGGAAACGCCTGAAGGAATATTTGAAGGAAGGAGAATCATTGGAAGTATCCTCACCTCTTGAAGACAGGCTCTTGACAGAACACCTACAAAACAAAGCCATCTCCCTACTCTACAAAAAAATAACAAATAATGCCCCAGACCCTATGATCACCCTGAGAGCGACATGGGAGCAAGATGTAGGCCCACTGGAGTAAGAAGAATGGTTGGAGGCGCTTCAAAGCCCGAGAGAGGTAGCAATTAGAGCTAGATTCCCTCTGATACAATTGAAGGTGCTGCATAGAGTACACTATCCCAGAACAGTGTTATGCCAAATGGGTAGATGCCTGAACACACTCTGCCACAGGGGATGTGGGAACGAGGGGACCTTCTATCACCTGATGTGGGCATGCCCGAGCCTACAGATATACTGGCAAAAGATTGCCGAGGCCATGGCGGCAGTGGTGGATATGGAGGTACCATTTACATCCAAATGGTTTCTGCTGGTAGCGAAGGGGAACGATGATTGCCCGAGACACACTAAACAATGGCTGGTACTAGCAGCAGCAGTGGCAAAACGGAATATTGCTAAGAAATGGGGGGTGGCCGACATTTCGACACTGGAGGAGTGGGAAAACGACTTGGATTGGTGCTGGCAAGCAGAACTCAACGATCTATAAGAGCAGAGGGTGCCCCAAAAAGGGGGAGAAAATATGGGGGGCCTGGCAGGCTTATCGAGGTCTATAAGGACAAAGCGTGTGATGTATTAAGATTGTTGTCAAGTATGTCTGACACTAGATGTAATATGTGTAAGAAACAGAAATGTAAAAACGGAGTGATGTCACCATATGTTTGCTCTCTCTATGCGGAAATTATCATATACGTACCAATAAAAAGGTTTATTAAATAAAAAATAAAAAAAGGCCTGGCGTAGCCTCTCAAAGGCATCCGAAGAGGTGGCGGTCTTAGGGGCTCTGGCTTTGCCTTTGTCCTTGGAGGACACTTTTGCGCCAGTAGGGGGATCCCTCCAGTCTTCCTCTGATGAGTGTACCACACTGCGCCTGAGTTCCAGAGCCGAGGAAACCGCCCTCTCCAGGGATGCATCAATAGCATCCACCAATTCCACGTGGATGGAGAGCAATGAACGCTCCTCCTCCATGTACTCCCAAGCATCAAACTCACCTACCATGGTGTTCAGGTGAAATAAGGGGCAGTGATATAATGAGCACAAGACAATTCCTAGACTGGGGACAGGTGTTTGAATGATAGCCAGATATCACTTGTATGGGCCAAGTTTTGCTTTTTGCCTTAAAGCCTTAGGATACACTGCCCAATAATCAACAGCTGCTCCACGGGTGACACTGGAGTCAAAGAACGAAGGCAAAATCCCTGGACAAAGCAAGAGAAATGTACAAGTTTTGTTGCCTCAGGCGTGCGCTGGAAATGACAGTCCGCTTCTTTTTGAAGGGAAACTGTCAGATGCGCCTGACGAGGAATGCGAAGAGGGAAAAACCCTTCCTTCCTCTAAGACGTGTGCCACGCCCTCTATCGGGAACCGCGGTGCACCGCGCATCTCCCCAGCGGCACTGACAAGATCGGGTGGAGGGACACCACCCCTAAATACAGATCGGGCGTATATCCGGCAGCGATGTTACCCGCGCGCTGTCCCAGTGAAATCTGGCCCTGCCCCCTCGGGCTCTCAAGGAGGCCACCTGACTGAGCCGCCGGCTTCACTGCAATGAAGCCGGGCGGGAACACAGCAGAGGCCGTCAACAGTAAAACAACAACATAGACATCATCAAGGAGACCTTGACCTCCGTAAACCCTAGAGTACACAGCAATACCCGCGCTGATAGAAGCATTAACATAACCAAATAAGCAAGGCCAAAGTATTAAAATAGCCACATAAGCAAGCTATTACACATAAACAGTACAATCTTTATAGACAATATTAAGGAAAAGCACTTATCTGGCTGCTGTGGAGCAAATAAAGAGGAAGTGCTGTTCCCTAATGTTGTTTATTTTGGACTGCCACTATGGTTGTTTTCTTATCATTACAAAGACTCATGGGATATGTAGTCTTCTATAATAAATGTGTTGTTAAGGTTGCTGAGCGGAAATAAAATGGAAGAGATAAGCATAATCTGAGCCTCCGGTCCAGACATAGAAAGGAGAAGAAATTATAATTTTCGGTTTGAAGACATTATACAGAGATATGATGCCTAATAGCTATCCCAAAGATTGCATTTCATTCTGAATCTCTTGGCAGCCATGGGAAAGTAAGACAAGCATTGGCATAGCCAATAGGTCTCGCCTTTGGGGCCTTATAAGTGTTTAGCCAGAGCTATTGACTTTGCCAATGTCTTCAAGCTGTGCTGTAGAGAAGTGTGGCTGCTGTGCAGCATGCTGAAAAGTTATAATAAAAAAGTGTCAGAAGCATTTTTGTTACTTTATATATGACCAAGAAGGCATTATGTAAAACTGAACGACCATATTAAAAAATTTATTTACAATAAAAAATTCTCAGTTTCTTTTGTTCTTGCAATGCTGGCAACTTGTTTCTGCCTATTGCAATGGTTGTTTGTTAAAGCTTTTTTTTTGAGGGGGCATAAACAATCGGAGGGTGAAGGTTGGGAACTAGTACCTGTATTATAACACTAGCAGCGGCCAGACGCTAGGGGAGAATCAACAGATGCCAGATTCCGAGAGCAGGCTGAGGTGGTGCTGAGTGATGCTGAGGTGGTAGTGGTGGTGGTGGTGGTGACTGTTGCGGAGACGATGCTGAGGTGATGCTGAATGATACTCAGGTCTTGCTGAGTGATACTGCTGTGGTGCTGAGTGATGCTGTGGTGGTGCTGAGTGATATTGTCTTGGCGCTGAGTGATGCTGTGGTGGTGCTGAGTGATGCTGTGGTGGCCCTGAGTGATGCTGTGGTGGCCCTGAGTGATGCTGTGGTGGCCCCAAGTGATGCTGTGGTGGTGCTGAATGATGCTGTGGTGGTGCTGAGCGATGCTGTGGTGGTGCTGAGCGATGCTGTGGCGGCCCTGAATGATGCTGTGGCGGCCCTGAATGATGCTGTGGCGGCGCTGAGTGATGCTGTTGCGTCGCTGAGTGATGCTGTAGCGGCGCTGAGTGATGCTGTGGCGGTGCTGAGTGATGCTGTGGCGGCGCTGAGTGATGCTGTGGTGGCGCTGAGTAATGCTGTAGTGGTGCTGAGTGATATTGTTGTGGCACTGAGTGATGCTGTGGTGATGCTGTGGTAGTTCTGAGTGATGCTGTGGTGCTGCTGACTGATGCTGTGGTGGCACTGAGTGATGCTGTGGTGGCGCTGAGTGATGCTGTGGTGGCGCTGAGTGATGCTGTGGTGGCCCTGAGTGATGCTGTGGTGGTGGTGTGCGATGCTGTGGCCATGGTGTGCGATGCTGTGGCGGTGCTGAGCAGTGCTGAGCGATGCTGTGGTGGTGCTGAGCGATGCTGTGGTGGTGCTGAGCGATGCTGTGGTGGTGCTGAGCGATGCTGTGGTGGTGCTGAGTCATCCTGTGGTGGTGCTGAGTCATCCTGTGGTGGTGCTGAGTCATCCTGTGGTGGTGCTGAGTGATGCAGTGTTGGCCCTGAGTGATGATGTGGTGTCGCTGAGTGAAGCTATGGTGGTGCTGAGTGATGCTGTGGTGGCGCGGAGTGATGTTGTGGTGCTGCTGAGTAATGGTGTGGTGGCGCTGAGTAATGCTGTTGTGGCGCTAAGTGATGCTGTGGTTGTGCTGAGTAATGCTGTGGTTGCACTGAGTGATGCTGTGGTTGCACTGAGTGATGCTGTGATGGCGTTGAGTGATGCTGTGATGGCGTTGAGTGATGCTGTGATGGCGTTGAGAGATGTTGTGTTGGTGCTGAGTGATGCTGTGCTGGCTCTGATTGATGCTGTGCTGGCTCTGATTGATGCTGTGGTTGCGCTGAGTGATGCTGTGGTGATGCTGAGTGATGCTGTGGTATTGCCGAGTGAGAGATAGAGTGAAGATATAATGCCCAATTAGAGAGGGTGGTGAGAGAGAAAGAGAAAGGGTGTACATAGAATAAAGAGTGGAGCGGGATAGAGAAGCGAGAAAGAAGGGGAGAGAGAGTGAATGAAGGAGTTTGAAAGAGAAACAGATAAAGGGGTGAGAGAGAATGAAAGGCTAAAAAGATAGAGAGGGGAGAGTTAATTAAGTAGAGAGAGAATTAGAGAGGGGAGAGAGAGAGAAGGAGAGAGACAATAAGAGGGGGGGTGTGGAGTTTAAATAGAGTGAAGAAGTGACGCGGAAAAAGTAACCTTAAATATAGCTTTGTGCGAGTAAATATTAAAAAAAAAAACAGAGTGAGACAAAAATACTGGTAATTAGGCTGTGACTCCCAATATAAAACAAATAGCGATATAAGGTGAAATCAACCCACCAAAGCAATATTTCTAACTAGACCAAAAAAAGCTTGCATTTCAATGCTAATCGCTGTTGTTTTTCATGTGACTGTAGTCCAGGGCCGTCAGTTGGTAATGTGAGCTGCTGCTGCGATTGAAACATCAGAGTACAGAGAGTTAATGAGCCATGACGAGGAAATGAGGAAGAGATAGGAAACCCAGATGGCAGCTGCGCGCGTGCCCGCCATCGTGAACGCAAGCTGGTCGCCAGCCGAAAGCCAGTGGGTTTGCACTTCCAAAACCCGCTTACTAAAACTCTCGGCCAGACCAGCGCAAGCGCTGGTGCAGGCCGAGACCTAAAAACAGTTCTACAGAATAAAGAGCTAAACACTCCACAAGGGACAAGCAGCATTGAAAATGAGCCCCTAGGGTGCATGGCAGCCAAAGAGACAAAGGAAGCCTCGTGATAGCAGAGTATGAGAGGCTAGGAATGTTTATGCATTTGTTCTAAGTCCCATTGCTCTGTGTTTCAGCAAAGCAGGACGTTAGATTCAAACGTTTGTCACAGTAACCGAGTGCCATGAACTAGAAATAAAAAAATCTGCTCATCTGAAGTTTGCGTCACTTGCAGTGAACTCCCAGTACCTGCGGAGACAAAAGTGTTTTAAAAGAATGCTTTATTCTCAGTTTTACATCTCTCCTTTAGTTTGGTCATCTGAAAATGTGCCGATATTCAGTGTGTCCTCTCTCTTCCTCTTGCGGGACAGGGCTGCTATTTTTGCCTCGACTATTTAGAAAATTACTTTAATGCTCCTTTAAAAGCTTTAAATCACACCCATTGGACAACATTGACTTTGCATTTCCTGTGGGCTTGAACATTTTGTAGAAGGTGCTAAAAACTAGGCAACAGCAGATTTATCAGTGAATTCCTGCATGAATGTTAGAGTTAGAACCTGCGCTCTGTCCACCACCACTCTTGCCCCCTACAGAATCCCCAGCATTCACTTTCAGATCACTATCAGGTGATCATAGCTCCTAATCATGGTTGCATGTATAACAACAGTGGTCCCAAGACCATAGATATCACAATCAATGTACAAATACATCAAATGATCAATTTATTCAACTTGATATAAAAACATTAAAAACAATGTGACGGTGCAGTAGGTGTGTGGTGAGAAATGTGCACAGTGATCTAATACAAGTGATACACACGTGTGACAATAAGGGATCAAGTGTGTATCAAGTAAGAACAACACGATCCATTTATTTTCAATGGACAATCAAACTGGAAACAAAGAACTAGTCGACAGCATTTTGATGATTTAGACAGATAGAAGGTTCATCATCATGATTCTAAGAATACATGAGCCAGAGATAAATAGATGATGGGCGCTAATCAAACATTTCTGAAGGTGAAGCCCGCCTTGCTTGGCTGGCGACACGCAGTAGGGTGTACCAATGGGGAGATAAGTCTAGCAAGATGCTCCACCGGTTGTGTTAAGGGATGTTGCACTCCCAGGCCCTCCCTGGTATAGCACGTTTGGACGGGGAGCCCATTACGTACCCCTCAGAAATTGCCGAAAGCTTCGCTAAGTATTATGCGGAGTTGTACGCCCCCAGTGAGTGTCTCCAGGAAGATGTGATAGGCCGATTTCTGGATGACCTCCCGCCTAGGGCTTTGTCCGATGAGGCGTGTGCGGAATTAGATCTCCCGCTCACAGAAGAGGAATTGGGGGCCGCACTGGGGGACCTTAACTCTGGGAAGGCCCCGGGGCCGAACGGGTTTCCCTGTGAATTTTTTAATAAGTATTTTTTGCAGTTAGGGCCCCACTACCTTAGAGTGGTTGAGGAGGCCCGTGAGCAGGGATGCCTTCCTCGTGACTGGAGACACGCGGAGGTAGTGGTGTTTCATAAGCCTGGCCGTCCCCCGGACCAGCACGCTTCCTATCGGCCTATCTCCCTTCTGAACGTCGAAGCCAAAATCTTGGCCAAGGCGCTCGCCAATCGCCTCCGGTCTCACATTACTACCTTAGTGCATCCTGACCAGGCCGGGTTTATGCCCCAGAGGGCGACCCGACATAATATCCGACGAGCACACGTTGCTGTTGCGGCCATTCGGGGGCTGGGTGAGTGGGCGGCGCTACTGCTGGCAGATATGGACAGGGCCTTTGATTCCCTTAGTTGGGTGTACCTATTCGCTTTGTTACACAGGCTGAATCTTGGACCGCGCTTCTTGTCCTACTTGACCTTGCTCTATACTGACCTCACTGCGTCGGTGCGCGCGCTGGCTCGGCCTCCTCCACTTTTTCCATTGGAAGGGGTACTCGGCAGGGCTGCCCTCTGTCTCCATACCTGTTTGCATTGGCTATGGAACCCCTGGCCGCCTGGGTGCGGGTCGATGCGCAGGTGACGGGCTTTGAATGTTTGCACAGCTTGTCAGATCGCATCGCACTATATGCTGACGACGTCTTATTTTTTCTCACGGATGTGGACAGGACAGGGCCGAGACTGCTCCGCATCCTGCAGATCTTCGGGGAATCGTCGGGTCTCTACCTGAGCCCCAGTAAGTCCACCTTGTGGGTTATTGGGGACGCGTCGGGTCTTGGCTCCTGGGCTTCGTCGGTCCGAGTGGTTTTAGGGGGGATGAAATATTTGGGAGTATTCCTGTCGGACTCGCCTACCGTGTCCTGGGAAAGGAATCTGGCTCCGGTTTGGGAACATGTACGGGAGGATCTTAAGATTCGGTCCCATATGCCACTGTCAATTTATGGTAGGTCGGCCATATTCAAGATGGTCTCGCTCCCCCGTTTACTATATCAATTGCAGAATCACCCCTACCCGATTTCCCCCAGATGGTTCCGTCAGGTGAATGCTGCTCTGGGTCAGTTTCTGTGGGCCGGCGGAGCAGTGTGAGTTGCCCTGCGGACGTGCTTCCTCTCCACGTACTGTGGGGGGCTGGCGACCTCCGACATTTTGTCATACTATATGGCTTCCCACCTGCTTGTTCTGAATGAATGGTGGTATGGGGATAGGGATGACCCAGCCTATGCAGTTGAACGGCGATGTGTGGGGGAGTTCTCCCTACATACAATACTGTACTCTGCATCGATACGCAATTCACTGCCGTCGGCGACGAAGGTCGTTTTCCAAATTTGGCGGCAGGCCCTACGGAGGACGGGGTGGTGGAATAAACTGACGCGGGAGACCCCCCTATGGAACAACGGGCGTTTGCCTCAATTAGCCACTCTGGCGGGGTTTCGTGGATGGGATAGCATTGGTATCTCTACTCTGGGGGATGTAATGAGGGGGACAGTTCGGACGTCCTTTCAGGACCTGCAAAAGGACTTTCACATGCAGAGAACCCAATTCTATAAATATCTTCAGTTTCGGCACGCCCTCTCTCCCAGTCTGGAGGGCTTGGAGTCTCTGGCGGAGTTTAGCCCGATAGAAGCGAAGGTGTTTATGGGAGATCTTCAGGATCACATGATCTCTAAGATCTACCAATCCTTAGTTACTCACTGTTCTCCTACACTGCAGAAGCTTTGAGGGGCCTGGGAGGGAGATGTGGGCCCACTCGATGAGGAAGACTGGACGGAGGCCCTGGCTTCCCCGCGGGGGGGGCGGCTATAGCAGTGCGTCTGCGCCTGGTCCAGTTTAAGTATCTTCATCGGGTCTATTTCACACGGGCTCGATTGTGGAGGGCGGGATTGGTAGCCTTCACGGTGTCTCTCCGATGCGAACGGGAGGAGGGTACCCTGATACATACAGTGTGGCATTGTCTTTCCCTATCACGATTTTGGAGGGGTGTGCTGGCCTGCCTCTCCGAGGTGTTGGGCTGGGACCTTCCCCGCTCGCCGCAGTTGGTGCTTCTACATGTTATGGCTGGGATTGGGGACAACATATATAAACGCCATCTTATGCTGCTCGGGTTCACTTTGGCAAAGAGAGACATTGCTAGGGCCTGGAAGGCATCGGCACCACCCTCAGTGTCCGCATGGAAGAACGGTCTAGACTTCTGCATGGGCTTGGAGCTTCCCATCTTTTCTGCACGTGGGTGCCCGCATAAACATTTTAAAGTTTGGAAGCGTTGGGCGGACTATCGAGGCTTGCAGCTGGAGCCGATCTCTGCCGGGGGGCCCTTCCATCCAGCTTAAGTTTTAATCTGTTGGTGCAAACTGTGGTTTACTGTATATCCGTATGCTGCAATCAATTTTTTGTGGTGCATATTCTATTGCTGTGCTACTCTTGGGAGGTTGTTGAGTGCGACCGGGGGTGGGGGGGTTTGGGGGGGTTGTTGGGATAGGGTTTTCGTATAATTTTCTTTCATCTGCATTGCTCTTCAACTTTCCTGGTTCTTATAATGAAAATGTCAAAGTCACAATGCTGTACGTTGATTATGCAGAAGCCTCTGGGTTACAGAGCTCTGCCACATATGTGCTATTTGACAAATAAAATCTGTTTTAAAAAAAACAAACATTTCTGAAGGTACCAATGGGCTCAATTTAGCTATACCTGTGCAAGGACTGTATAGACTCCCAAATTCGTCAAATATTCCTAGGGTAATTTCGATGGGGTAAGGGGGATCTAGTAATGTGAGCGGGGCAGAGTGGACCGCTTCTACAATGTAAACAGGCCTCTAAAGGAGTACCATAAGTTCTTCTTGAACAGCAGAAAATACTGTTTGAAAGGAGAGAGACTCAGGTAACCGCCACCACACCCTAACCAACAACCCCTTAACAACCACCATCCACACCCTAACTGCGACCAACACCCTAACCACTACTCTAACCATCCCCACCACTACTCTCTCATCACCCTGCCACCACCCTACTACCACCCTAACAATTACAATAACCACCAACACCATAATCAGTCTTTCACTAATACCACCACCTTCCTACCAACTACCCTAACCACCACTCTAACAACCCCCTTAACCATCAACACCACCCTAACTACCGTCACACCCACCACCCTACCACCAACCCAACCACCACCCTAACCACCGCTATCCTACCCACCATCCTAACAACCACTCTAACCACAACCACCACCCCCTATCATAACCACAGCCATCCTACCCCATCTACCACCACCGACTCCATCTACCACTCTGCACTAAGCACCACCCTACCCTAACCACTGCCGCCTTCACTACCCTTGCCCTGCTCTAACCACCACCATTCTAACTGCTAATACCCTAACCAGCATACCACCACCACCCCAACCAACACTACCCTAACCAACACCACCCTACCCTAACCAACACCACTCTAACCATAATCACCACCACACTACTACCACTGTAACCACCATTCTAACCTCCATCCTATCACCACCCCTATCACCACCAGTATCACCATCACCCTCACCACCACCCTAACCTCCCTTCCCTACCTACTACCACCCTTTCACTAAACATGGCTCTCAATTCCTGTAGAAGCTCTTCATGTTTTAACAACCATTTTTAAATCAATACTTGATTGGTGTTTTCATGGAAAGTTGTGGCCTACGTCTGCGTTTGTTTACTCTCAAATAAATTGTTCTTGCCTGAAACTATACATCTAGGTACCCAGTAAAGCTAAGTCATATCAAAGATTTAGAAACATATACATGTTGCCTCTAGCCATCTATTGACCTGTCAGCCTTATCTATGGAAATCAATATGTGAACGTTAAGAAGTAACTCTATGGTAGGATGTTGTTGTGAACCCTAGGGTGAGTGGTCACATTTGCATAAACCTCATATTTGATTGCCTTATACTTTTTAATTGCTATGAATAAGAATAGGAAACCAATGTTCATCGCACTAAGTGGCCTGCTTTTAATAATGCAACCTACAAACACAGTCAATCCTGCTTTGAAGGCTGGTTATGTGGGCTTTCCTTCCTCTTCTTGGGTTTGTCCAACCCCTGGAGCATGGCCTCATTACTTGTGTCCTTCTGCTGCTTACTTTTCAGACACTAATGTGGATGTGCCAGAGTCTCTGGGAGATTGTCTCGGAGACCTTCAACCACACTTTCACAGTTTGCGGTGTGTATTATCTTCGCTCGTATGGTTTGGTGGATAGTGTCATCATTGGGTCTGTCAATTAAGTGTTCCGTTCTCTAAGTGGCCTACCGTACTCCACCAGGAGGGAGATTGTCTCGGTGTTGACAGTAGTGGGGAGTTAAAATTATCTCCTATCCTGCTTCGGAAAGTTTATTGAACAAAGAGAATAAGGATAGGAATAAGGTTAAAAGAAAGAGACGGTGTTTAATAGATAAGTTACTAGTCCACAACACCTAGTGGTGGGGTCAACATTTTTCAGCCATGAAATGCCCCTATGAGTCTTATGGCCTTCGTCAGGACCAAAAAAAGGGGAGGGCCAGAGATTTTGAGCACTCCACACACAGTGTAGGTAAATTTACTCACTTACCACTCTTCGTCAAAGAGCACGTTCTGCTCATGACTGGCTGGCGTTATAGGCGCAGATTTTGGCCCATAACTGTAAGGGAATCAGGAAAATAAAGAACAGGATCCTTGGGATGATGTTATTTTGAACTGATTCCCAATAAACCCAGTGTGACAAATAAATTGAGAAATTAATTGAAAATCACAGTTAGTAACATGTACTTATTTGTTTTAGCCTGGTTGAAAAATACAAAACGAGAGAAACAGAAAAATAGGGCTTCAGCCCTTGGCAGGGTGAAGCTAAGGTGGCCATCTCACCCTTAAGGCATTATTAGCCTAAAGCTGAGCACTGTTTGTGGTCAAACGTAACCTGCTATGGTGTTTTGAGTGCACCAATGAATAGTATAACAACTGTTAGAAGATAAGTGTGCGTTTGTAGCCTTCTCATCCTAAAAGGTGGTATCAGCATAAGTTCAGGCACTGTTTGTGTTCATAAGTAACTTGTTATGGTGTTGTTAGTGCACCAATGAATTATATATTACCTGTTAGAAAACATGTGTGTATTTAAAAAACAACGCAGTTTCTACAATGAAAATGCCATTAAGAGTCTTTTTTCAACCATTTGTTTTTACAACGGATGCCTTTACCACGAAATTATAAGTATTTTACAGGTAAGTATAAACCCTTTTTTATATAATGGGTTGATACTTACTTGTAAAATACTTACATTTTTGTCATAAAGACATCAGTGGCAAAGGCATATGCATTGTAGAAAAGTAACAGGCAAGTTTAATTAATATATATATATATATATATATATATATATATATATATATATATATATATATATATATATATATATATATCCAAGACCAGAAACCTTCCCTTCACGAAAGGAACAAGCCCACACAGGTTCACAGGGGTTTTCCTCTTTAATCCAGCACAGCAAATACAGCATGACCGGTTTCGGCTTCATTGCCTTTCTCAAATGCCTCCATCACTGTTCTATTGATGCTGTCCACTTTAAATATAGAGTGCCCTGCTTTGATTGGTGCAGACACTCTAGGAGGCAGGGAGAATCTCCCGAACTCGGGGCTCCGAGTTCGTGCGCTGCAGGCACGTTGACGTAAGTACTATCCCCAGTGGGCGGTGCCTGCAGCTTCACCTCACCTGCCTGGATGTTATCGTGGATGGGATGAGGCAACCCTGGACACTTCATTCAGCCGCCATTGATCCACAAAAGTGCCAAAACGCATACTCCTTAAGTAAGTGTGTGCGTTGTTCGTGAAGTCACAAACCAATTAAGATTGGCATAGTCCTTTGATGGCTAGCGGCGGTTCGGCGTTCCCCAAGAACGTTGAGATTACTACCAAAGATTGCCACTGCTGCCGCCGAACTGCTTCAGAATGGGGGCTTTAAGTGCGCATGGCCACACACTAATATCCAAGACCAGAAACCTTCCCTTCACGAAAGGAACAAGCCCACACAGGTTCACAGGGGTTTTCCTCTTTAATCCAGCACAGCAAATACGGCATGACCGGTTTCGGCTTCATTGCCTTTCTCAAATGCCTCCATCACTGTTCTATTGATGCTGTCCACTTTAAATATAGAGTGCCCCGCTTCGATTGGTGCAGACACTCTAGGAGGCAGGGAGAATCTCCCGAACTCGGGGCTCCGAGTTCGCGCGCTGCAGGCACGTTGACGTAAGTACTATCCCCAGTGGGCGGTGCCTGCAGCGTCACCTCACCTGCCTGGATGTTATCGTGGATGGGATGAGGCAACCCTGGACACTTCATTCAGCCGCCATTGATCCACAAAAGTGCCAAAACGCATACTCCTTAAGTAAGTGTGTGCGTTGTTCGTGAAGTCACAAACCAATTAAGATCGGCATAGTCCTTTGATGGCTAGCGGCGGTTCGGCGTTCCCCAAGAACGTTGAGATTACTACCAAAGATTGCCACTGCTGCCGCCGAACTGCTTCAGAATGGGGGCTTTAACTGCGCGTGGCCACACACTAATATCCAAGACCAGAAACCTTCCCTTCACGAAAGGAACAAGCCCACACAGGTTCACAGGGGTTTTCCTCTTTAATCCAGCACAGCAAATACGGCATGACCGGTTTCGATTCATTGCCTTTCTCAAATGCCTCCATCACTGTTCTATTGATGCTGTCCACTTTAAATATAGAGTGCTCAGCCGATTGGTGCAGACACTCTAGGAGGCAGGGAGAATCTCCTGAACTCGGGGCTCAGAGTTGCGCGCTGCAGGCACGTTGACGTAAGTACTATCCCCAGTGGGCGGTGCCTGCAGCTTCACCTCACCTGCCTGGATGTTATCGTGGATGGGATGAGGCAACCCTGGACACTTCATTCAGCCGCCATTGATCCACAAAAGTGCCCACATCCAGGCAGGTGAGGTGAAGCTGCAGGCACCGCCCACTGGGGATAGTACTTACGTCAACGTGCCTGCAGCGCGTGAACTCGGAACCCCGAGTTCGGGAGATTCTCCCTGCCTCCTAGAGTGTCTGCACCAATCGAAGCGGGGCACTCTATATTTAAAGTGGACAGCATCAATAGAACAGTGATGGAGGCATTTGAGAAAGGCAATGAAGCCGAAACCGGTCATGCCATATTTGCTGTGCTGGATTAAAGAGGAAAACCCCTGTGAACCTGTGTGGGCTTGTTCCTTTCGTGAAGGGAAGGTTTCTGGTCTTGGATATAGATATATATATACATACACACACATACATACATCCAGGGCTCCAAAAGAAGACCAGCACTCACGGGGGATACAATATCCAAGTCTTGATTGGAAGTACACTCAGACACGTTTCGGCAGTGCGGCTTTGTCAATGTCAACAGCCGCTGTGCTGCTTTCCGTTTTTACACCAGTTTCAATTCCGTCAAAACTATCGACATAAATAACGGGCTTGCGTATCACATCAGAAGGAACTCTGTTTAAGCGCCATATTTAAGCGTCCTTATTCATGATTTAAGACATTGGATTCATTTTCATGTAATTCATCATACTTCTACAATTTTAGCAACAATAGATCATAGCAATTCATTCTTCACCCGTATAACCATACACATATAGCTTAGAGTATTAAAAATTGAAGGTGGAATTCATTCGTACTTTGACGGCCATGTTAAAATTCTTTCTACATTTTTTGCAATTATTCTACTGACAGGCCCACTATTTCTTGTATAGTCCACCGTATTGAATAGCATATTCTTGCTGCTAATATTAAGCCCTATATGGGCCTACATGCCTCTTGTCTCTTGGCGCTACTCCTTCAACCATGCCCTATATGGGCCTTAGTACTTCCTGTCTTCTGATGTTCCATCCTATTTCCCTATTACACAGACTTGGTAGTGTGGGTGATCATACTTTGCATTCATTCCAATTTACAGGTGGATCCCCAATTCCTCACTGCTATTTAGTCCTGTCGGGATTTTTGTTTGCATGTCTATGATGTATCTAGACTCCAGTCGACGGAGTTTTAGTTCTCTACCTACCCCACGTGTGTCTTGTGGCACATGGTCCAAGCAAATGAATTTAAGTAGGTTTCTATTACTGTTATGGTGTAGCTCAAAGTGCCTCACCACTGGGTATGAGCTATCCCTATTGGCTATTACTCGCATATGTTGTAAGATGCGCATCTTCGTGGGGTGAATTGAACTTCCCACATATCTCAGCTGGCATGGACATATTAGACAGTATATTGTATTTCTGGTGTTACAATTCATGAATTTTTTGATCTTCTTGGGATCTCGAAGACCAGGAAGTTTGTAAGGAAACACCTTGGTGCTATTGATACAGGCTTTACATTTGTGGCAAGGAAAAAACCCCCTCAGTTGTGATAATGATGTTTCAGCTTGGTCACGAGGTAGATGGCTTCTAACTAGGGTATCTCTATTCGATCTAGACTTCCTAAAAGTCATTAGTGGATGGTGAGGGAGATCCTTTCCTATGATGAAATCTGATTTCAGGACTCCCCAATGTTTTTGTAAGATACCCCTTACTTTACTCGCCCTGCTCGAGTAATTTGTGACTATTCTGAAAGTATTTAGTGTGTCTTATTTTCTTATGTGGTTCGTCCTTCAATAATTCTCTCCTGTTTTTCTGATCTACTCTCTGTTTAGCACTGTGTAATATTCCTCTACCATAGCCTTGTACCTTGAACCTTTGTATGCATTCTTGGGTGGTCTGTTGGAAATCTCTCTCTCTCTCTAGGTATTTCTTTTTATACAGAGCAGTTCTCCATACGGTATGTTGCTCACTAATTTCAGGGGGTGATTACTTTTCGCATGTAATACTGCGTTCCCTGCTGTTGGCTTTCTGTAAAGTGTGGTGCAAAGCTTGTTTTCCCAGATAAAAACCTGTAGATCTAAAAAGTTGACCATGGTAGAACTTATTTAATATGTAAATTTCAAATTGACTTCATTGTCATTGAGGGCAGCTATGTAATTTTCAGCCGATTCTTCTGTCCCCCGCAAAATAATAAAAAATCATCAATGTACCTTCGCCAACTTATTATTTTCTCCACCCACTCATCGTAGGTATCCGACCAGGCCACCTGCTTCTCCCACCAGCCCACGAACAAATTTGCGTAGCTGGGGGCGAAGCAGGTGCCCATGGCCGTCCCTTGGATTGGTCTATACAATTGGTATTGAAATGTATAAATATTGTTGCATAAGCAGAAATCTACAAACTCGATTAACATTTCACTATGTTCAAAGAATTTGAGCAGAGTACATCCAAATAATACTTCACTGCCTTCAGTCTGTCCTTATGGACCAAGCACCTGCCTGCAAGTGCAGAGGTGTAGGTGCAAGTGGAGCAGTGGAAATCTATATCTATACACACACATAACCTTATAAATCCACAACCACTGAACCCTAAGAAATTTCTTACCACCCCAAAAATTCCCTTGCCACTCAAAAACCCAAACCCACCCTAAAACATAAAATTACCCTTACCACCCAAATACCCACCATAAAAAATACCATTGCCACTATTATATATATATATATATATATATATATATATATATATATATATATTTATGTATGTATATATTATCTACTGGCGGTCGCCAGTAGATAGTTATAGTTAGGACCACGTTTCCATAGGAAAAGCATTTTTTGATGTGCTTATAACTTTGGCGTCGTTTGACGAATCTTTACGAAATTTTCCAAAAGTTCCTCTTTTCAGGTGAGCTCCTATCCTGAAAGTTTGGGGTGATTCGTGAAGGGGGCTGAGAAAAAGGGGGTCCCCAAACGTGTTTTCTCCATGCAATTTCCATAGGAAACTTTAGACAAGGCTACAGGTCAAACTGCTGAACGGAATTACGCCAAATTTGGCTGGGAGAAAGGTCTTGGTCCAGAAAGCACGTTTTTGTTTAAATGGGGTAAGTCCGTTCAGTAGTTTTAGAGAAATATCAAAATTTACAGATATTGATATTTGAGAATTCTGACATCTGATTGGCTGAGGCGTTACGAGCACGAGCATGCAGCTCATTGGTTGCGAACTGTTCAAACTAGGAAGTGTTGGCAGCCATTTTGTGACTGAGTTGAAATGCGTAGGGCGAAACAAAAGAGAAAAATTGTATAAGAGGGTATAGTAGGAACACTGTGGTCTTAGTTTAAGCAGTCTGTACGGTGCAGAGGCAGGGAGTTTGAATGTTGCGTAGGCCGTGGAAATCATGTCCGCAGAACGGTGCGCGGTATTGCGGCAAGGTTGCGTAGGCTCTGGAAATCCCGTCGGGAAAATAACAATGCGCCGTATTGCAGCTTTCCTTTAATATAATGCGCAGTAATGTTTACTTATAATGCGGTGTTCACTTTTATCACGGACAGTGTCACTTTCTTACACCAAAATTAATATTATGTAGGAGGGCGTGTTCTGTTCGTGTGTCTGGAACAAAATTAACGACAGTGTCACTTTCTTACACGAAAATTAATATTATGTGGGAGGGCGTGTTCTGTTCGTGTGTCTGGACCAAAATTAACGTTTAATTGGCTGAGGTGTTCCAACAACGATCTCAATGTTCATTGGCTGCGAACCATTGAAAGTAGAAGTGTTGCCAGCCATTTCCTACCCGTGCGAGAAGTAGCAGGGACATCTGATTGGCTGACGTGTTCCAAGCAGGACCTTCCCAAGCTTAATGTTCATTGGCTGCGAACCATTGAAAGTAGAAGTGTTGCCAGCCATTTGCTCCCCGTGCGCGGAGTAGCAGGGACATCTGATTGGCTGACGTGTTCCAAGCAGGACCTTCCAAAGCATAATGTTCATTGGCTGCGAACCATTGAAAGTAGAAGTGTTGCCAGCCATTTCCTCCCCGTCCGCGGAGTAGCAGGGACATCTGATTGGCTGACGTGTTCCAAGCAGGAACTTCCCAAGCTTAATGTTCATTGGCTGCGAACCATTGAAAGTAGAAGTATTGCCAGCCATTTCCTCCCCGTCCGCGGAGTAGCAGGGACATCTGATTGGCTGACGTGTTCCAAGGAGGACCTTCCCAAGCTTAATGTTCATTGGCTGCGAACCATTGAAAGTACAAGTGTTGCCAGCCATTTCCTCCCCGTCCGCGGAGTAGCAGGCACATGTTATTGGTTGACGTGTTCCAAGCAGGACGTTCCCAAGCTTAATGTTCATTGGCTGTAAACCATTGAAAGTAGAAGTGTTGCCAGCCATTCCCTCCCCCTCCGCGGAGCATCATGGACATCTGATTGGGTAACGTGTTCAAAGCAGGACCTTCCCAAGCTTAATGTTCATTGGCTGTAAACCATTGAAAGTAGAAGTGTTGGCAGCTATTCCCTCCCCCTCTGCGGAACACCATGGACATTTTATTGGCTAAACTGTTCCTAGTACAAGTTTGCTCATTATTGGCTGGGAACGGTTCACTTTTGTGAACCATTTTGTGACGCACTTCAATGGAGTAAGGGAAAAGAAAGTAGTAGCGGGGAGGGTAGGAACACTATTAACTCTGTACAGTGGTCACAAGGTGGTGGAGAGGGATTGTGAAGGTAAAAATAGTTTTTTATATATTTTAAGGGCGATTTATATAATTGGCGTGGGGTGTACAAATCACGGCGGGAAAATAAAGTGTGTTGCGGGTTTCTTTTTATTAAGTTTGCGGGTGGGATACTTCCCAGGAGCACTGTTTAGTTATAATGTGGTGTTTAGTTTTCTAACGGGGAGCTGTAGTTGCGCAGCAAAAATTTCAGTCTAGGTTTGAAATAGTTTTTATTAAGCAATTACAAATATACTTTGTTCGGAAACTGAAGCTGTATATATCAAAGGGGTGACAAATAAAATTGCAATTCATTAAATATCCCTTAAGCGTGGGCACACCCTCCCTTTTTTTTTTTCTGCTATAGTTTGTAAAAGTGTTGCCCCATATTCTTGATAATATAAGAAGGCATGAGTTACTTTTAGATAAAGTAGAAAAGAAGTGCTACAAGAAACTCTCCCGCACTACATCATCTCAGGTCACAAGAACAATAACAAGTAAAAAACAGTTAAACACAAATCACTTTATATTACATAGAAATGTACGCTTTATCCTTTTTTATAATTTCTATTATTGTAGAATTCGGGAAAGTTCGGTCGTAGTGCTTAGATCATTTACTCCTTTAAGAATATATAGGATAGTAGTATCATAATATACACTACTGGTCGTATATATTCTATAGGGAGAAGGTGAATAGGAACTGCAACAGACAAAAACAGAAATAGTAAAAAAACATTCAGAATTGTAGGGTTTATCAAAGGTATTCACTAAGAAAGTATCTATCGAAACGAATTTTTTTTAAACTGCAATTTCCAAAAATATTGTCACTGTAAAAATATCTGATCAAGTAAGTTATAAAGGTCAGTAAACTGTATTTCAGATGGTTTACTCCTGGCGGCGAGAAATCTACAATTCCTGTTGTGTGGAAATATCACACTCGTACAGTATACACAGTGTCACTGATGGCACACAAAAAGGAAAATAAAAATGAAGTCATCAATACAAAACAAGATCAATAACAAAATACTTTCCAGCGATGAGTATGTTGACAGCTTCTTTTCTCCGGGACTTCGAAATCTTTCATCTTCGCGCCAACGGGTCATAAAGTGCTCTGAGATCACAATGACTGTTAATATTATAATATACATATTCACAGTATATGATCCCAAGAAAGAAACAGAGTAAGAACGAGAAGGTGCTGACGTTAAATATAAATCTTTAGTCTTCGCGTCGACGGGTCAAAAACTCCACTGAGGTCAGTATAAATGTTCATATTACAATATACATACTCACACTATATGATCTCAAGGGAGAAATAGACTAAAAACCAGAAGCTGCTGACGTTACATATAAATCTTTAGTCTTCGCGCCAACGGGTCACAAACTCCTCTGAGATCATAATGTGTGGTTATTATAATATACATACTCACACTATATGATGTCAAGGGGGAAATAGACTACAAACTAGAAGCTGCTGACGTTACATCTAAATCTTTACTCTTGCGCCGACGGGTCACCAACAGTTCTGAGGTCAAGTACAGTGTCAATATTATAATATACAAAGTCACACTATATGAGCTCAAAGGAGCCAGAACAGGAACAATGTTTGCTGTATTCTGTCTGTTTCTGAAAACAAGCTGCTGACGTTACATATAAATGGCAAAAACTACCAATAACACTTTTTTCTAAATACAAGTGTTTAAAGATTGACAAATAGCTACGTATTATAAATATCTAGTATTGCATAATCAAACAACTTACAACTCAGGATTATGTTTTGTGGCCGCAAAAGAAGAATCCGACTGTAGAAAAGAGCACCTGCATCACTGAATGGAGACGCGTAAATAACTCGCAAAACGAAACTAATCTATCAACGGGTGTGGTTTATTTACTTTTTGGTTATTCAGTAGTCTATGGAAGGAAGATGCGGCTCCGCCCATTTAGATGTGACGTTTTACAGTTGACACGTGCTCACGTTTTAACTGTTTCACTTGTGCACGTGTTGGGAAAAGTTACAAAATGTGAAGCGGAAAAAGTTTCGATTTCGAACCTAACACGTATAAGGTCCTTAATATGTACATACGTTGGAGAGCTTAAAAAATGTTACCCGGAAAACTGTGTCATTTCCATTCTCATGAGTAAATACATTTATTGATTGCCGTAATTCTAAATAGAAGACATAAAAAAAAGATCTATCAGAATAGAAGAAAAAAATAACGTGATAATATTTCTCATCACTATGGTTTTAAATTAAAAAAATGCGACCATTTGTAAAGCGTACAGCTAACCCTGGAAAGGTGTGCCGGCGCTCGGGGGCGTCGGAAAGATTAAGCAAGGTGTTGCCCACAGTGACAAAGTGGTGGGCTAAAGTGCCGCTGGTGCCGGGAATCGAACTGTGGACGCTGTTGTTCAAAGTCAGGTATCATAGCGGCTCCGTCACACTTTTTCCACACTTATATGTTAATTAGTGCTAATTAAGTTTTAAACATTGTTAAATTATAACTTATAACAGACTACTGTTACAGTTAGTTTTTCACTACAAAATTTATGCACGTCTTTTTAAATTTAGTTAAAAACAATATAGGTTTTAGGGACATTGTAATTAGAAATTAACATTTAAAAACCTTTGAAATTCACTGAAAAAACCATAGGTTTTACAGACGTTATAGTTAGAAATTAGCATTTAAAAAACCTTTGAAATTCACTGAATAAACCATAGGTTTCAGGGGCGTTATAGTTAGCTGGACATTTCACTCGTACAAAACCATAGAAATTCCACTGTTATAGTTAGTTCAGCTAACTATAACTCGCGCCCTCATGACGTCACATATTACATCATTCATGGCATGGTCAGTGACATCACTGATGACATCACTGATGACATCTGAAATGACATCACTGATGACATCATCCACGTGAAAAATCTGATGCACCTCCTCACAGTCTAATATAACCTTTAATACACCCACTGTAAAATACAGACTACCATTTTTGAAACCATCGAGACACCAATACCAGTTACTACATACGCACTCTTTGATTCCTAGGTCTACACACACATCCACTCATACATTCACTTATACATGCAGTTACTCATCAATACAACACTATGATATGCACTCATACACCTATTCAGACACTCACACACCGCCACTCATCCATGGAGTTACTCACACACCTAGTCAGTCATGCAAAGAATCAATCACACTCCCATTTACTCACCTATACAGTTATACACACACCACCTCCCTAATTCATACAGATACTAACGCATAATTACTCTCTTATATAATCACTGATACAAGTACACACTCATCCATACAGCCACTCTCACAATCACTCACTGTCACATATACTCATTTATATACAGCATCACTCACATATACTGCCTTTTACATATGTAGTTACTCACACATGTACCACTGAGACATCCATTCACTCACCAACACACCCATACACACACTCACCCACACAGCTGTTTCCACATGCACTCTTGAACCCATACACCCAGTGAATCAACCACTCACAAATCAATGCACAGAGTCACACACCTCCAACCCACCCACACACACACTCAGTCAGTCTCCCATACAAATACTCAGGCAAACAATCAATAACCCATATAAACACTCATGTAGCTACTGACCAACCCATGTAGCAGCTTACACAACAACAGACAGACTGATACACACATTCACACAGTTTAGTCACTAACCCATGCATTCAATAAGACACGTTTAATCACTCACTTATACAATCAGTCACACACCTGTAAAATCCCCCATCCAGACATTTATACACCCACTCATTCTTCAATACACCTAATATATGTAAAACATATTAAAAAAATTACAGAAACACACAGTCACTGGATGATGTCAGCAATGATGTCATTTCAGATGTCATCAGTGATGTCATCAGTGATGTCACTGACCATGCCATGAATGATGTAATATGTGACGTCATGAACAGTGCATTGCGGGGGCGCGAGTTATAGTTAGCTGAACTAACTATAACAGTGGAATTTCTATGGTTTTGTACGAGTGAAATGTCCAGCTAACTATAACGCCCCTGAAACCTATGGTTTTTTCAGTGAGAGATATATATATATATATATATATATATATATCCAAAAACACAAGGTTGCCCTTATTGAGAACGCCAACACACTCTGGAGCCGTCACCTTCTTTATTACAGGCTGCCGTGAAAGCGTGCTTGCATCAAGGTAAGTCGCCAAACATGTTTCGGGCAGCATTGCCCTTGCTCACTGGCTCAGTCACAAAAGTCCCGGCAGCTACTTGAGGAACCATTTAAATATTGAAAGGACCCGCCCCAATGGGCATGTGATTGGGTAATGAAGGGACTATCAGGACCAGAAGGCAATGCGTCAATCACATGCCCATTGGGGCGGGTCCTTTCAATATTTAAATGGTTCCTCAAGTAGCTGCCGGGACTTTGTGACTGAGCCAGTGAGCAGGGCAATGCTGCCCGAAACATGTTTGGCAACTTACCTTGATGCAAGCACGCTCACGGCAGCCTGTAATAAAGAAGGTGACAGCTCCAGAGTGTGTTGGCGTTCTCAATAAGGGCAACCTTGTGTTTTTGGATTGATTAGCGGCGATGCCTCGTCGCGAGAATGCCCGCCGCGCATTAGCGGACCTGCAGTGCCGTTACGAAGGCGCAGTAAGGACTCTGGAGCTCCGAGGTTGCAGGGTTCTAATGTGCCAGGAAAGTGAGTGTTTTTTCAACGGTGAACCCACTTGGGATAATATTTTAGGTCACCAAGAACTGTCAGCGCACCACTGTGGGTAATGAAGGGACTATCCGGACCAGAAGGCAATGCGTCACAGTGGTGCGCTGACAGTTCTTGGTGACCTAAAATATTATCCCAAGTGGGTTCACCGTTGAAAAAACACTCACTTTCCTGGCACATTAGAACCCTGCAACCTCGGAGCTCCAGAGTCCTTACTGCGCCTTCGTAACGGCACTGCAGGTCCGCTTAATGCGCGGCGGGGCATTCTCGCGACGAGGCATCGCCGCTAATCAATCCAAAAACACAAGGTTGCCCTTATTGAGAACGCCAACACACTCTGGAGCTGTCACCTTCTTTATTACAGGCTGCCGTGAAAGCGTGCTTGCATCAAGGTAAGTTGCCAAACATGTTTCAGGCAGCATTGCCCTTGCTCACTGGCTCAGTCACAAAAGTCCCGGCAGCTACTTGAGGAACCATTTAAATATTGAAAGGACCCGCCCCAATGGGCATGTGATTGACGCATTGCCTTCTGGTCCTGATAGTCCCTTCATTACCCACAGTGGTGCGCTGACAGTTCTTGGTGACCTAAAATATTATCCCAAGTGGGTTCACCGTTGAAAAAACACTCACTTTCCTGGCACATTAGAACCCTGCAACCTCGGAGCTCCAGAGTCCTTACTGCGCCTTCGTAACGGCACTGCAGGTCGCTTAATGCGCTGCGGGGCATTCACGCGACGAGGCATCGCCGCTAATCAATCCAAAAACACAAGGTTGCCCTTATTGAGAACGCCAACACACTCTGGAGCTGTCACCTTCTTTATTACAGGCTGCAGTGAAAGCGTGCTTGCATCAAGGTAAGTCGCCAAACATGTTTCGGGCAGCATTGCCCTTGCTCACTGGCTCAGTCACAAAAGTCCCGGCAGCTACTTGAGGAACCATTTAAATATTGAAAGGACCCACCCCAATGGGCATGTGATTGACGCATTGCCTTCTGGTCCTGATAGTCCCTTCATTACCCACAGTGGTGCGCTGACAGTTCTTGGTGACCTAAAATATTATCCCAAGTGGGTTCACCGTTGAAAAAACACTCACTTTCCTGGCACATTAGAACCCTGCAACCTCGGAGCACCACTGTGGGTAATGAAGGGACTATCAGGATCAGAAGGCAATGCGTCAATCACATGCCCATTGGGGCGGGTCCTTTCAATATTTAAATGGTTCCTCAAGTAGCTGCCGGGACTTTTGTGACTGAACCAGTGAGCAAGGGCAATGCTGCCCGAAACATGTTTGGCGACTTACCTTGATGCAAGCACGCTTTCACGGCAGCCTGTAATAAAGAAGGTGACAGCTCCAGAGTGTGTTGGCGTTCTCAATAAGGGCAACCTTGTGTTTTTGTGTATATATATATATATATATATGTGTATATATAGGTGTGTGTGTGTTTTATATATATATATTTTAATAAATGTAATGCTTACATTTAGTACTTACCTTACCTTATTTTTTACTACGACTATCCTTTTACCATTCATGCTTTAACAACAAAATTCATTGTAAAGGCATCTGTTGTGAAGGCAAGCTCATGGTAAAAACTTTTGTTGTAAAAGGCAGGCATTGTAAAGACGTAGTTGTTGTAATGTGGCATCTCATTGTTCACCCTTCGTTGTAAAGGCTGTTTCCCCTGCAACTGCCCAGCCCCACCTGGACCTGCCTGAGCCCTGCTGCTGGCCTCTGCTGGAGTGAGCCCTGATCCCCCAAGAGGCACCCCACGAGGTACTGGACCCTTGGCTGGCATCAGAGTTTTGTACTCCTGCCTCAAATCTACAGAAATCTGCACTCCAAGTGAAAATCCCCAAATTTGGAGCTCTTCGCGACTGCAAGTGGGCTCCTCGCATCAGTACCGGTCATCGCGTCGCCCACCAACGATAAGTTCCAAAGGCAACCTGCTCTTCATGCCAAAAAGTGAACGCCCGCATCAACCACCAACACAAAGCTCCAACGACGACCTCTCTTTGCACCGACATCGAACTACTCACGGCCAATGCGAAGCTCCAGCTGCAACTCCTCACTTGGATTTGAAAAGCTAAAACTCCACTGGGAAAACCTGGTCCCTGTATAGGACACGCGCTCCACTGGACTTGAACTTGTGCCTATGACCCAGTCCGATACCAAAGGGGATGATGGACGGAGCGTTAGAGCAAATCAAACACTCACCCCCAGTCAAATGATCTGGGTTTAATCCATCATCATTCTTTAGCTCACTCCACCACCCCAGTTCAGACATGGCCATATGCAAATCAGTCTGACCCTGTGCCTCATGGGAACAGTCCAGCCCGAACTGCCAAGCCATGTCTTCCTGGACCAGAAACAAGCATCCTGGGACCGGTTTCGGGTTCAAAACCCTCATCAGCCAGGCTATCTTGAATCCAGTGGCAAAGTGAGCAAGCGACCCACGTCTGGGCATACCCTGCCAACTTAGGGCGAACAAAGCGATACCAAAGGGGATGATGGACGGAGCGTTAGAGCAAATCAAACACTCACCCCCAGTCAAATGATCTGGGTTTAATCCATCATCATTCTTTAGCTCACTCCAACACCCCAGTTCAGACATGGCCATATGCAAATCAGTCTGACCCTGTGCCTCATGGGAACAGTCCAGCCCGAACTGCCAAGCCATGTCTTCCCTGGACCGGAAACAAGCATCCTGGGACCGGTTTCGGGTTCAAAACCCTCATCAGCCAGGCTATCTTGAATCCAGTGGCAAAGTGAGCAAGGGACCCACGTCTGGGCATACCCTGCCAACTTAGGGCGAACAAAGCGATATCAAAGGGGATGATGGACGGAGCGTTAGAGCAAATCAAACACTCACCCCCAGTCAAATGATCTGGGTTTAATCCATCATCATTCTTTAGCTCACTCCACCACCCCAGTTCAGACATGGCCATATGCAAATCAGTCTGACCCTGTGCCTCATGGGAACAGTCCAGCCCGAACTGCCAAGCCATGTCTTCCCTGGACCGGAAACAAGCATCCTGGGACCGGTTTCGGGTTCAAAACCCTCATCAGCCAGGCTATCTTGAATCCAGTGGCAAAGTGAGCAAGGGACCCACGTCTGGGCATACCCTGCCAACTTAGGGCGAACAAAGCGATACCAAAGGGGATGATGGACGGAGCGTTAGAGCAAATCAAACACTCACCCCCAGTCAAATGATCTGGGTTTAATCCATCATCATTCTTTAGCTCACTCCACCACCCCAGTTCAGACATGGCCATATGCAAATCAGTCTGACCCTGTGCCTCATGGGAACAGTCCAGCCCGAACTGCCAAGCCATGTCTTCCCTGGACCGGAAACAAGCATCCTGGGACCGGTTTCGGGTTCAAAACCCTCATCAGCCAGGCTATCTTGAATCCAGTGGCAAAGTGAGCAAGGGACCCACGTCTGGGCATACCCTGCCAACTTAGGGCGAACAAAGCGATACCAAAGGGGATGATGGACGGAGCGTTAGAGCAAATCAAACACTCACCCCCAGTCAAATGATCTGGGTTTAATCCATCATCATTCTTTAGCTCACTCCACCACCCCAGTTCAGACATGGCCATATGCAAATCAGTCTGACCCTGTGCCTCATGGGAACAGTCCAGCCCGAACTGCCAAGCCATGTCTTCCCTGGATTGGAAACAAGCATCCTGGGACCGGTTTCGGGTTCAAAACCCTCATCAGCCAGGCTATCTTGAATCCAGTGGCAAAGTGAGCAAGGGACCCACGTCTGGGCATACCCTGCCAACTTAGGGCGAACAAAGCGATACCAAAGGGGATGATGGACGGAGCGTTAGAGCAAATCAAACACTCACCCCCAGTCAAATGATCTGGGTTTAATCCATCATTATTCTTTAGCTCACTCCACCACCCCAGTTCAGACATGGCCATATGCAAATCAGTCTGACCCTGTGCCTCATGGGAACAGTCCAGCCCGAACTGCCAAGCCATGTCTTCCCTGGACCGGAAACAAGCATCCTGGGACCGGTTTCGGGTTCAAAACCCTCATCAGCCAGGCTATCTTGAATCCAGTGGCAAAGTGAGCAAGGGACCCACGTCTGGGCATACCCTGCCAACTTAGGGCGAACAAAGCGATATCAAAGGGGATGATGGACGGAGCGTTAGAGCAAATCAAACACTCACCCCCAGTCAAATGATCTGGGTTTAATCCATCATCATTCTTTAGCTCACTCCACCACCCCAGTTCAGACATGGCCATATGCAAATCAGTCTGACCCTGTGCCTCATGGGAACAGTCCAGCCCGAACTGCCAAGCCATGTCTTCCCTGGACCGGAAACAAGCATCCTGGGACCGGTTTCGGGTTCAAAACCCTCATCAGCCAGGCTATCTTGAATCCAGTGGCAAAGTGAGCAAGGGACCCACGTCTGGGCATACCCTGCCAACTTAGGGCGAACAAAGCGATACCAAAGGGGATGATGGACGGAGCGTTAGAGCAAATCAAACACTCACCCCCAGTCAAATGATCTGGGTTTAATCCATCATCATTCTTTAGCTCACCCAGTCCAGCGCGACCAGATAGCTGAGAGTGGCGCTTTGTGCTTCTGGGTGCTATTTTTGCCTAAAACTTTAAAAATGTACAACTCCAGTTCTACTAATTAAACTTTTGTCATTTTGCTGTCAATTTATCTATTACAAATTTACTAAATTTTTCTGAATTGGCTTGGTATTGTATTAGTCTTGTGTTTTCACGTTATTACCCTTAGAGTGCCTCATGAATACTTTACATATTGCTTCTAAGTTAAGAGTGGCTGTCTTTGTGCGAAGCTACCAGATGGTTAATGTAGGGTGCTGGTTCTTTATGTAGTGGACCAAATCGAGGTACACTGTGTAAAGAGTCCAGGCAACCCTTATTGGTGTGCAGAGGCAAAAATGATAACACTAAATGCTGTCTTTTGTGGCAGTGTGGGGAAGCAGTTTAGGCTTATCAGAGAGTAGTACTAAGCATTTGTTGTACTCACAGAGGCAATAAATGAGACACTCAAGAATAAATCCGAGACCAATTTAAAAAAAGTCATATTTTATATAAATTTTGATACCAAGAAGTACAGTATCAAGTACTTTTTTAAATATTGATTTTACAGGTAAGTAAAAATGTTCACTCAAATGCGTCTTTACTCTGCAATTATTTCCTATGGAGAAAAAGGCATATGTTGCATTCAGTAATTTGCGGTCGGCTCCTGGGGGTCTCCTTCAGAACTTAGGGATGGTCAGAGGGGACCAAGGTCCAAAGTACCACCAGTAGTTACTAGTTACCTGCCCTGGGCCATCCTGGTGCAGATGTGCTGGTTGGGTTGGTAGGTTTGCGCGCTACGCCGGTGGAAAGAAGTGGGGCCACCTGGAAACAAGCTGCAGAGGGGGGACTTGGGGACAAGTCTGGAAAGTCCCAACTGAAGGCTCAGGTCACAAGGGTCCTGGGAGCAAAGAGACGCAGCCATTTTTCAGGTACCCAGATTGGGGCGCTCGGGTTTAGAGATGATAGGTTGGCTGGGCTCTGTGCGTCCAAGGCTATCACGGTTGTCGGTCTCACCGGTTGCAGGTGCAGAAATCAGGACAGCTGAACCACTCTGGAAATGGGTCTTTTAGGTTCTGATGTTCCTCCATGACTGCTCGGTCTCAGTGACGTTAGAGTCCCGACTGGAATTAAACAGGCCTTGGTTGCTGCAAGGGGTCCAGGAACCCCAGGTATTGTGCGGCTGCGGTCAGTCCTGGTGTCCTCTCACTGAGTGGAGGGGGGGTGGGGAAGGTCTGACCTTCGGGAGCACTGGTACCTCTTCCTGGGTGGCTGCTGCTTCGGGATGGCCAGGGAGTGGCAACACGGTAAACTGGACTCTGCTTCTTCAGTGACTGCGGACTACAGTGGAGTAGCTCCTCTACGCCAAGGTAGATTGCTGGCAATTTGCGAAGGGCTGGCAGTCTACCAGGGGTTTTGGTAGTTGCTCAGCTCCAGGACAAGCCACTTGGTCATAATTGTCCAGACTGGTGCAGGCAGGCAGGATTTGGACCAAAAGCCCACAGCAGTCTTCCGTTCTTGTTTTCTCGTGGGTCTTCTTTGTCCTCTTCTTCTGGATCCTTCGAATCCAAGTTCCTGGTATCAGGGGTGCCTCCTAAATACTCAATTTAGGGGGTGTTAAGGGGAGTGGCAGGTAGTAACCAATATACTATTTACCTTTATGGTGCCTACACCCTCTTTATGACCAAGATTTCATCGAGACACCCGTGAGAGCTGTGTACCCGAGTCGAGAAGGCGCAGAAAAACAGGAACCAATGCCTGAATGAGTACTATGCTAGAGTGTCATCATGTCCAGAGGCTGTGAGTTCAGTCACAGCTGAAGTCGTGTGGCTTCACATGCAGTGCTGGAGATATGTTACTCTTTTCTAGACTAGTATGAAGTCTGGAAGGATTACATAGTGATACATTTGCGGGAATATGTATCCATCAAACCCCCGTACATAGGCAGAACCAGTACAAGATTGCAACTGGAGATGTAATGTTAGGACGACACATGAAAATTATTTGGAATGCCATATTATATAAATCAAGAGAAGATGTAGGGGTTGTGAGGGTGACTCGCAGGTGCCTGAAAGTGGCATTGTTTAATTTGGGCCTAGTAGACATGTGGAGGCATTACATGCAGGACAAGATTACTTCTCCTTTTCACATGTCCTTGGGTATATACCAAAATTTACTATTTTTTGTCTTTCTACGCTTGTTGGGTAAAACTGAGTTTTCACATTAGGGGGTATTTCATTTCCTGATGAAGCATTTGTAGTGTTCAATTGCAAGATGGGCCTTTCACACAATGGGACATTTGAGTGGAGGCATACTTGGGGAAATCAAGGACAAAACGTCCTAGAAAAAATACAGATTGGGCACATCTTTGAACATTAACTGGGAAGCAGTTATGGCAGCCCAATCACATAAATCTAATTTTGCTTGAAGCACATAAGAGAATGGAGTGTAGATTAGCAGAAACTTGATCAATTAAGTATACTGCATTGCTCTGGCAGACATTCTATGAGAAATACAATAGGAGAAGGTTTTAGGCAATAGTCTTAAAAGACAGCTTAGCCAGAAACCCTTTAGAACAAGTCCAGGAGAGCAAAAGGTATCACTGAAAAGACAGGAAGAAGCTGGCAACGTTTAAAGATTTTGAGCAGCTGTAAGCAAACGGAGCTTAAACATAGGCCTGGGTGTCTAGCTATTTGCAGGAAGTATCCACTCCAAAGATAACATCAGAGCAAAGGGAAGAATTGTATTATTCTATATAAAGTGAGAGACTGTGAAATCAATTAAAACAAATCAGGCATCCAGCCCTGCTGGCTACAACTTTAGCTTCTACATTTGTAGACCTGCTGGTACCTATTTTGGCAGACCTACTCAACACCCTGAACAGTGTGGTATAACTCCCTCAATGAAAAAGTTAGATATTAACTTCTTTCCCAAACCTTGGCAGAACTCCTCAGTGTATGCCTCCTAGTAATGATTAACTTAGAATATTTATAAATTTGTTGGCGTCTATCGAACATATTTAACAAAGCTCTTCCTTCACTAGAGAAGGTGGACCGATCAAGTTAGGTCCTGTGCAGACATACACAAAGTTAGAAGGTGGCCCACCTATAATACAAAGTCCAATTCAGAAGCCTTCCCTTGACCCTTCTAGCACTAGACACAGAGAACGCATTAGATCCGCTGGATGTTCTTGCATAAGTGTTATCTAAAATTGGATTTGGAAGGCAGTTTTGGGGTGGGATGTTGCCATTTATAAGTGCCTGAAAGATAGAATTTTCCTTATTGGGGAGAGGGTGGGGTGGAGGGGATCCGAGGTCTTCTCTTTGTACAGGGGTAACAGCCATGGTTGCTCCCTCTTAATTGCAGGACCCTCTGTATCTTTTGCGATTGCTCTATCGCAGGGATACTCAAAGTACGGTCTGAGGGCCTCCTGACCTTTAATTGTGGCCCCCTGGTGAACAGCAGCCCTGGGCTGTTGTTCACTTGACAGAGCACAAACATTCGGAAAGCTGTGAAACGTTGCACGTTAACTAAACTAAAGGTAAAGAAGCAAAGAATGTTTCCTAGACAACTTATCTTTAGCATGCATCTGCTTTGCATCCCCCTACGCTCACGTTTTAACACCCCAACCCTCGCCCTGCTGGTATCGGTGCGGCCCTCGGGAAGCCACAGACAGTACTTTGTGGCCCCCGGGGAAATGTTTGCGAGTACCCATGCTCTATCGAGTATAAACTAGAACTAGTTAACAATAGAGGCTCTTGACCAATGTCACTAAAATTTGCAAGGTAGGCAGTAACATTCTTTAGCAAATATACATTATTCGATTTATTTTATACAATAATCATAAAAGTGCAAAAAAATATAAAAATACACTTCATATTAATATTTTAAAATACAAACTATTATAAACAAAAAAATATTGATTCTCCAGTATTGAATCTTTCATAGATTCACATGCTTGTATCTTCCCCGTTGTCATGGTGGGAGTCTCGCGGTAGTTAGAAAAGTAGTACCATAAGAGTACATTATACACCGCCAAAGGGAAAGGAAAACTTTAACATTCGTCAGCCTCTTTATGTAGGTCCAAACTTTGACCAATCAGAGACGAGCCCTAGACCTCAACTCCCCAGCAGAGCCATCAGACCTCAGATTTCTAACCGCACGTCGTGTGTAAGGGAGTCTCCCTGAGCTCTGCTCAGTTTGTCAGTGAGTGAACTTTTGACCCTGCTAGAATTCACCTCAAGGTACTGTTTTTTTTACATTCTTTGCTTCTAAAATGTCAGAGGGAGCTAAAAAAGGTTTTTTTTTTAGACCTTGCAGATCTTGTGGGAAGGCAAGACTTTTCTCTGAAGACCCCCACAAGGATTGTCTTTATTGCCTTTATCCCAAACATACAGCCAAGGACTGTGAATAGTGCAGAACTTTTTCAGCCAAAACTCTAAAGGATAGAGAAGCAAGATTGTTATTATGGCTCTAGAAGAAAAAATCTAGATCGGATTCTGGATCTGAAGTTGAAGAGAGACCTGGGCCGTCCTCAGCTGAGAGGAAACGTAAAAATGAGGGCTCTACCTCATTAAAGGCTGATCCTAAGAGATTGAAGGCAGAAAAATCATCCTGTGACGAAAAAGCAGCCCTTAAGCAAAAAGACTCTGGCTTTAAGAAGTCTTCTGCTGCTTCTCTGCCTGTTGCATCTCTAAAACAGGCTTCGTCGTCAAAAAAAGCTCTGTCCCCATGGACTTCTATGACGACGACCGCATCGACGACAGCTGTGGTGACGACCTTGTCGACTAATACAGTGACGACGATTTCCTCGTCGACTGCATCGTCGCCGGCACCGACGACTACGACCACTACGTCGACGATTCAGTCTACGGCTCCGTCGACTGGAGCATCATCGACAGCGTCGTCTAAGGCCCCGTCGACAGGCACTCCGTCGACGACAGTGTTTAAATCTCCCTCTAGACTGCCGATTTCAACGACGATCACTTTCAGACGTCTTCCGTCGTCGACGGATCAAAAACAGGACATTAAAAGCCTCCAGTTTTTCCAAAAGTCTCCAGGTTTGACATCTCTATCCAAGATATCACCTTTGCCTCCTTCTCACCTTCTTGATACGGAGGAATCAGGAGATGAAAGTTTGATCGGTCCAGCTTACAGCCCTTCACAGCTCAGGGTTAAATGCCAGGACACTGACGAAGAAGAGGAGACGCATATGCAAGACACGTCAGAGTATATGGAAGGGGACTACTCTTTTACGGGTCGTCCAAGGGCCCAACGATGCGACTCTTTCCAAGAGCACTATCCGTATGAAGCTTATGAGGAGCGTCAGGAGGTACGAAGGGATTCCATGTTGGTGCCAACCTCCCTGGTCACCGACCTTAGGCACATGCTCAATGATTATTATAGGCGATTTCCGGACTCTCACGCTCCAGTTCCGTTGACGACTGGGGGCCAGGGCATTCAAGTTATTCCACCACCACCAGTGGTTACTCCGCTGCCTGTTGCGCAGGAAGAGACACAGGCTCCTCTGTGCATTACTATTCAAGACGATTACATCGAGAGTGAAGCTCATGATCCGCCTGAGGGTGAGATCAGTCAGGATCCAGACTTAGTTGGCCAGGAATGGGATGACTTTGTCGCTCCATCTTCGCCGTCGCCTTCTCCTCCCCCAGCGAGTTCTCCCCCGGGGGATATCGGGGGCTTCCACTAATTACTAGAAAGGGCCTCTAGATTTGATTTGCCTTTGCCCGTGGTGCAAACGGAATGCTTCCTTTATGATTTTAAGGACCCGGCTAAGAAATCAGTTCGATCCATACCTATCGTGGATTATATATGGAACGAAGGTTTGAAGATTATGAGGAATCCGGCATCAGTTCCAGCTGTGTTGCCGAGGATGGAAAAGAAGTACAAAGCACCTGATTCTGCTCCGGCGTGCTTGATTGGTCATCCTCGGCCGAATTCGGTTATAATGCAAGCTGCAAAGAGGCGCTCCAGGAATCCGCAATCCCCTTGTTCGATGCTTCCGGACAGAGAAGGCAAGCGGCTTGACAGCATTGGCAGTCGCTTCGCTACTATGGCCGCCACTTCCATCAAGGCCTCTAATGCCTTAGCGATTTTGGGACGATACGTCCATCAGTTATGGTCAGATCTCGCACCTCTTCTTGAACATCTTCCCGAAGAGAAAAAGCAGGAAGCGAAAGACCTCCTACAAGAAGGCGCTAGAGCTTCTTCGGAAGTAATTGATGCAGCAATGGATTTGTCTTTGATTGTCTTCAGACAAATGGCAGGTGCTGCTGTCCTCCGTAGACAGGGCTGACTTAGAGCGACGTCCTTCCGCCCTCAAGTCCAATCAAAGGTTTTAGACATGCCCTTCGACGGGGAGAACCTGTTTGGGAAATACGTGGACGAGGAGCTACAAGGTATCAAAAAGGATACTGAGGGGGCATGGCCAGCAGCATGGCTGACTAGCCGCATTTGCCGGAGCTCCGATCGCCCGACACCGATCCTGATGGTAATCCTGGAGTTTAGCCATCGTCAACGACTCATTTTCTATGCCAAGCGCATCTAATACTCCGGACCCGCAGAGGAAGCCGTTTTAATAGCAGATTCGGCGCCGAGAGGGGAGAAAACGAGATTGAAACGGAGACGGGCCGCAGCCGCCAAGATGGCCGACGAGACCCGTTAGTGGCATAGCCCCAAATCGGGACGGCTGCCCAGAGATTGCTGAAGGGTTGTGTGTATTCCGCAGACAGGAGGCTGACCGTAGTCTGAGATCAGCGGAGACCGGTTGCCAGTAGACGTCGGGGAGCTGACGGAACCACGAGGAGGACCCGGGAGCACCACGTCGGTGATAAATACGTGGACATGTCCCGGTAGAGGAAAAGGAGTGGAAGAGCTGTGCTGATTGCGGTGACTGAGTGAGAAGGAAGTGCCAGGACCGGCCCCAGCGGGACGCGAGCTCAAGAAGAGGCCCCCGATGGAGGAAGCAACTTAAATCTACCAAAATGGCTGCCGGACCCTTCTAGGCGACGGACACAAGCCGTTGGTCTAGCTTGTTGGGCTAGACTGTGGGAGCTTCACATATTTGCAGGTACCCAGAGACCCAAGAGTGGAATATACGGAACGCCTCAAGAGCGGAGAAAGGAAATACGCGGCATGGATCCCATAGACGAAGGGGCTGGCCTGGGTGAGCCTCTCCTAGGAGCGGGGAGGGCACCAGGAGGCTACCTGGGACATTGCACAAGGTAGAAAAGCCTCAGATCACCAAGTGGCCGAGCTAGACGTAGAACTGCACAATAAACGCCTCCTCATAATAATGTGGGCGAAATGGAGTGACCAACCCCAGCGTAATTGAGAGGGACTGCCTAGTGACAAACAGGAAGTGACAGACCCCTGAGGCATTGGATGATTGGTGAAGAAGCCAAGAGAAGCGATGGAAATGGTGGGCATGTTGGAACTGTCTGTCGTGGCTCCCTGGTAGACCGCTTGGAGATTCCCCGCAGTGGATAGGGTGGAGGCAAGTACACCCAACAGGTCGCCCTCTCCCTGTGCAAAGAGAAGACTGGTAAATATGGCACACTAGACTGCGGTAGGGGAGGGGATACAGGCGGATTACATCGGAAGCAGGCCGGAAACGCAGGCTGGTCCCGAGGGGCGGTCGGGAACTGGACCATTGGAAGTATAGAAGAGGGGGGGCCCAGCTGAGTCAACTCCGAGGTGACTGCGGCGCTGAGAGACGCACTCGACACGGACTGCACAGACGGCGTTTAAGAGGGGCACGCGATGACTAAGAAGTAATACATACAAGGTAAACAAAAGGCATCACAAAACAGCGAAATAGTTGCCAGAGATTGTCTGACAAGTTAAGAGCCGTGCTGCCTCCATGGAAGGCAGGCAACTGCCAACAGCCTTCCATTGAATTTCGCTCATGTAGAGAGAAAGAAGAGTCCTCCCCCTCGTTCACCGCTCAAAACTACAGCCTCCCCGAAATAAGACCACAGATTAACTGTATGAACCCGTAGCTCCTTGACGCACTGAAAACAGCCTGCAGCTGCCATACCCGACAATGGCTAGAGACAAAGAACCCAAGACGCAAAAACAAGGGAAGATGGACAAGTACACAAAGGTGCTTCCAGCACAGTCAGAATCGGAAGGGGAGAGTGCAGGCGCACCGGACAATGCGGCTATCCTTCAGGCAATCCATGCCTCGCGAGAGGCCATCGAAGGTAAAATGGCTAAGATGCGATCTGAGATATCTCTTCTGCAACAGGATGTGCGTAACATCGCAGATCGTGTAACTCAGGCAGAAACTCGTATATCGGAAGTGGAGGACATGGCGCATAAATCCCAAGCAGACATCAAGGAGCTCCAAGCAAACATGAGAGAGGTGATTTGGAAGGTTGATGATGCGGAAAACAGAGCTAGGAGAAATAATCTCAGTTTTATTGGGATACCAGAAGGACAGGAGAACACCGACCCAATCGCTTTTCTGATGACATGGCTGCGAGAGGCTCTCCGGGGGGCAAAATTCTCCACCTGTTTTCTCATTGAGCGGGCACACAATGCCAAATGTGAGACCTCCGCCAGGGGCTCCTCCGCACCCCCCAATTGCAAAATTCTTGAATTATCAAGATCGAGACATAATACTAAGAGAATCGCGGAGAATGGGAGAACTCAAACTTGCCAACACCAAAATTATGGTCTTCCCTGACTATTCCAGGGAGGTACAGAAGATGCGGAGAACCTTTGATTCAGCAAAAGTCAAACTCAGAGCCATGCAAATCCAATACATGCTTCTTTTCCCGGCCAAGCTTAAGGCTATCTTTCAAAACTCAACCCAATTTTTCGAAATGCCAGAAGACGCCTGGGCATGGATAGAAGAACGTCTTAGGCCAAGACCTGAGATAAGCAGCAACGCGGCACGGTCTGGAGACTCGTTATCTAGATGGGCCCTAGACCGCAGAGAATAAGAATGAAGAGGCGACTCACTGGGAGACACAAGAAGCCAAAAGAGACCATACAGTCCGGGACCCCATACCGAAGGAGGAGGATGCCTTTAGAGGAGGAGGAGGTGGGACGGGCTCAGGCCACTAGCAGAGACTCGAACCAAGGAGATAGTACTCATACAGATCACTCTGATAAAGAATCCTTGGCGGATACAGACAGTGATCACCCGCTTCTTAAGGCTATTAACAATACAGAGGAGCTGGGAGCTGCGGCGCCGGCAATTGATAATGAACACCAACTGCAGCAAGATAAAAGCGGCAAAGAGAACTGAAATATGGGTGCGAGAAAAGAGCAGATCGGCGACACAGCGCTTGCAAGGAGCTCCCCCTCCTAGACTTGCTTGTGCTTAAGAGAGACTGTGTGAACCACTCTCTCGGGCAAGGACAATATCCTTTACTGTTTTGTTAATTTCTTAGGGGCAGGGGGGTGGTGAAGGGTGGGGCCGACAGACTTCTCAGACAACACATACGCTTAGTTGTCATGTTGACAGTTGAAGGGTTAGGCGTAGGGTGCGGGAGAAAGTGGGGAGAGGGAAAGTTCGAAGTTTTTAGATTTAACAGGTTTCCAATTCCAGTAGCAGCAGGATGTTTCAGGATGCAGTAACAGGGGGAGGGGGAGCTGGTAGGTACTGCGCCTCACGCGATTCACATAAATCACATACGTAATGCATGACACACCATATACCGTATTGACATGGAATGTCAATAGATTAGGTAGTAAGAGGGGACTAGTCAACAGATATATTAAGAGGACCAAGCCTGATGTGGTCCTCCTACAGTAAACCCATCTCCGAGGTACCCAATGTGCGTTTAAAGGGAGGGGGGCCTACGTCATGATGGCGCACTCTGGATTCTCTCCTGGGGCACGTGGAGTGGCCATCCTCATTAGGAAAACCCAGCCGTTCCATATAGCTGAGACTTGGGTAGACCCTAACGAAACTTATGCCGCGATCCAGGGTACATGGGGACGGCGAGAGATTACCCTGGTCAGTGTCTATGCCCCGCCACGACTGCAGCCCCAGATGCTGAACGCAGTCGCCAAGATACGATTAGACTCAGACTCCTCAACCCATATTATAGGGGGAGACTTTAATGAAGGTGTGAACCCAAGCTTAGACAGATCCCATGCATTGACCAGCACCCGTACTCCTACCCCACTTGCGGAGTTTGTGAGATCACTGGGACTGACAGACCTCTGGCGTCACATCATCCATTAGATCGTAGTTACTCTTATTTCTCAGGGGCACACAAGACTTTTTCTAGGATCGACTACCTTTTCGCTCTGGCAGGGGAGATTCAGGCTATAGATGAAGCAGAATACTTAGCAAGAGGTATCTCAGATCACTCACCGTTGAAATTAAAAGTGGGGGGAAAGGAGCGTGGACAACGATTGGACTGGAGGCTGAACGCATGTGAGCTGCGAGACGAAACAGTAACAGACGTAATTACCACAGAGACCGAATTATTTTTCCAAGAAAACGAAGGCTCCGTGTCCTCGGAGGCCACCCTGTGGAAAGCTTACAAAGCGGTCCACAGAGGTAGACTGCAGGATATAATAGCACGGAAACGAAGGGAGGAAACGTTACAAATAGAAAACCTAGAAGGTAAACTTTTAGAATTAGAAAGCAATATAACCCCGGACAATGAGGCAGTTAAGCTCAGACAGATAGAGGTCACACGCAGGGAACTTCGAGCTTTGGTAGACAGAGAAGTCCAAACTCAAATTCAGGCCACGCAGCACAGACTATATGAGTCGGGGGATAGAGCGGGGAAACTCCTAGCTTGGTTAAGCCAGAAGGCCAGGGAAGTAAGCTGGGTAAACCAGATAGTGGAGGCGGACGCACGACATACAACGGCAACTGCAATAGCGGAAGCATTCGCGCGTTACTATACTAATCTCTACGCGGCCCAGTCGGTGAGGATAGTATAGAAGACTATCTCAGGGTTATAGACATGCCCACCCTGCAGCGCGAGGATGCGGAGGCCCTGGAGGTAGAGCTCCCCATAGAAGAAGTTCAAGGCGCCATTGCTAAACAGAAATCAGGAAAAACTTCAGGCCCCAATGGGTTGCCTGTGGAATTATTTAAACAAAACAATAGCATACTGGCCCCCGCCTACTAAATATGTTTTTAGCGGCAAAAGATGAGGGGGCGCAGCCTTCGGATCTTTGTCAGGCCACGGTGGTGGTCATACCAAAACTGGGCAAGCCCCCAGAAAACTGTGGCTCCTACCGCCCAATCTCACTCTTAAATATTGAAACCAAGGTGTTAGCCTCCATACTTGCCACACGGCTATTGACGGTCATCACATTGCTGGTGCATAGAGACCAGTCGGGCTTCATGCCCAAACGGGCCACACGCCTTAACCTTCGTCGACTAGCAAACTGGCTGGACACGGCAAAAGAGAGAGATGCCCCCCAAATACTTCTGTCACTTGATGCCAAAAAGGCTTTCGATACTGTCCACTGGCCTTTTATGAGACAAGTGCTTGCAAAATTAGGCTTCGGGTGCAACTTCCGGGCATGGGTCGATATACTATACACAAATCCCAGAGTCAGGGTTAATGGAGTTAAATCAGCCGATTTCCCCATCTGGCGAGGAACCAGGCAGGGTTGCCCGCTGTACCCGCTGCTCTTTGCACTTGTGCTGGAACCACTAGCATGCTTAATCAGAACACATCCAGATATAAAAGGGTTCCAGGATCCCGAGGGACAGTTGATGGATGAACGAATCTCTCTTTATGCAGATGACATCCTACTGTATATAACCAGCCCTGACACGTCACTCCCCATTATATTCAACCTAGTTGAAGAATATGGTGAGCAAGCAGGATACAATATTAACGGGGGGAAGTCAAATATAGACCCCATAGGTGGTAACATCGACAAGCATTCTGTGCCAGTGCGTCTTCCCGTCGCGGAAGATGGCTTTAAATATGTAGAACTTTTTATCTCCACAAACGTGACGGACTGCCTCACCCACAACATTCAGCGCGTCCTAGCAGAGTTTTGGGAGGATGTAGTCAGGTGGCGACACCTTCCCTTGACAATACTTGGAAGAGCTGCCATGTTTAAGATGGTCACGTTACCCAAGTTATTGTATATCCTCCAAAATACATATTGCAAAATACCGGAGGTAATTTTTAGGGCGATAAATGAAGAAGTGCGTACATTACTATGGGACGGAGGTCACCCCGAGTAGCGCTACAAACGCTGCTACGCAGCCAATATAATGGGGGAATTGCTCTGTCGGATATCCGGGCATAATATAGAGCGGCACACTTTACAGTCATTAATGAATGGGGACATGCGCCCAGAGATCATCCTACATACGCCCTAGAGAGACTCCAATTCCCAAAACACTCCCACCTGCACTACATATATGGGGGCCATGGATTGCGGAGCCTGCTGCCAGCAACACAGAGGGTGATTGAGGTATGGAGGGAAGCTGAACGTCAGATGAAATGCGAAAAAAGATTAACTAGGTCTACACCCCTATGGGAGGGTAAGCGACAGCCGGAACTAGCAAAACTACGGGGGTTTAAAGGATGGGACACAATCGGGATCGCCACCCTGGGAGACATAATACGGCAGGGTAACCTGATAACCTTTGCAGAACTCCAAACGGAATACAACCTAACAGACAAACAACATTATAAATACATTCAGCTCCGACATGCCTGGAGAACGTAAAAACCCGACATTGCAGACATTCCTGAATATGCCCCGCTAGAAGGCCGGCTGCTACAGGAGGTCAAGCAGTCTCCTGGACTTATAAAACCCTGATGAATAACATGCCCGATAATTTATTAACAGTTAGAAGCAAATGGGAGGACCTAATAGGTACACTGGAAGACAGACTGGGAGTCGGCCCTAATGCACCCTAGAGAAGTGGCTATTCAAGCTTAGGCTACGACTGGTTCAGTTTAAAATATTACACAGGGTGTAGTACAATAGGGCGAGATTCCACGCGATGGGCAGAGCAGAGACGCCAGATTGCTGCGGTGTAAAACAGAGCGTGGCTCCTTCACACATACTTTATGGGATTGCCAACTAATACATAGATATTGGACACGGATAATACAAGAACTGAATAACATACTAGAAACACAAATCCCGACAGACCCTAAGTATGTTCTTCTAGGCATCCACACAGACATTGACATCCCCAGATATAAGCTTTTGCTAAGTAACCTAGGACTCGTAGTGGCAAAGCGAGACATTGCCAGATACTGGGGGAGAGCAAAACTCCCCACCATGAAAGAGTGGCGGTCCGGTATGGACATGTACATGGGTGCAGAAAAAACGGTATATAAAAGCAAGGGGGTGCCCGAGAAAGTTCCGGAAAGTTTGGCAGCCATGGCTGAGCTATTACAATTTAGAGCTGGTGTTGCAGGGATTCTGCACATATACAGAACTATGCGCAGGAAAACGGGACCTCAGTGAATAGGGGTGTACCAACCTACCACATTAGTACACAAAATCCCAAACCGACTAGCTATAGTGTCTCATTCGTTCTCCGACTAACAGCAAAGCTACCAATGATTAGACAACCCAGAACACGACACTCCCGACTCTCTCAGGAATCGCGAGAGCCAGACAACTCTTTCGCTCACTCGCTCATACTTGTCCACAATGCGAGTAATCAGAGTCACGGCATAGTTTAAAATGTTCATTTCAACTAACGCGCTCTATGGTACAGTACACATGCCATTACTAGCAGCAAAATGCATAAACACAATATAGTCAGCATTGTCACAATTCCAAAGAATATAATCGGGGATATCATTTTATAAAGACAGTCGAAAAGGGCTACAATACCTAACCACCCTCCCCGTTGTAAGAAATAGTTTATTATAACAAAGAAGACCTCTGGGCTTTGTCAGCAGACCCCATGCCTCAAGGCCTAGATGAAAGGTTTACATCTCAGGACAAGCACAGCTCTTCTCTCCGGAAAGGAATCTCTCCAAGTGCCTGCACCACATGTCTAGCTTGCAATATTGAAGCATACGATTTTCAGTAGTGCAGCTGTGTGTCATGTTATGTCTAGGTGCGAGGGACTGACCAGAACAGAATAACAAGGGGCATTGTTGATCGACCTTGTACATTGTGTGCAGACTAAACCTCAGAGCACAGCAGAGAACGCAAAAAGCAGACAGTTCTCATGTGAAAGAGCACAGAGTCTTGCGAAATCTATGCATGCAGTGTCGTGCGCAATAGCAGCCTCATGGCAGCGAAGCTCATGCTAACTTAGCAGATGTCAACAACGGACCCACAATCCATACTACACCCTCCCCCTGGTAAGGTCATCGCATGTAGACATTGTACGAAAACAGAGTTCAAAAGTGTGAGCAGAGTTCAAAAGTGCGATTGAAAGAAAAAAACCAATTAGGGAAAAAAAATAAGGTCGTTTAAAGTGCCTCAGAAATCCAAGGACTGCTGAATTTAATCCATCAGAGTGTAGGAGCAATAAAATGCAATACCCTCCAGAAGGAAATCATTGTTGTTGGTAGAAAAACGGGACGCCAGCCAGTTAATCAAATCGAACGAACAGGTGTGCTCTTTATATGCGGGTGCCTCCATTAGCATTACCGGGTAACTTGCGTGATATTCGATGTAACTTTGAAGTAGGAGATTCTGCGCAGCCTCACAGACATCCCATTGAGCCAAGATACCAAGTGCAGCCGCATGCGCCATAAAGCCAACCCCAGAACAGTCCCGCTCATGGGCCACTAAGGGACCCACCAGCTGGTCGAAATCCGGGTCCGGACATGACGAATTGGAGGCACAAATCCAATGAGCATGTAAATGAACATTGTAAACATGAAAAGACAGGTTGCACGCAAGTGAAGTATGGAAAGCGGAAGGACAACCCATAAGACACACTGAGAGCTGCCAGTGGTAGTGTACCGAAGCATTCATGCATACGGTCACGGAGCAATCGGAGCCGATCTTGTCTGTGCAGTACCAAAGGAGGAGCAGCCATTGCGCTGCAGACACAGTAGAAGCAGGATTCCAGCAGCTAACGCCAGTATTAAAGGAAAGCCACCAAAGACGCTGGAAAACATAGAATGAATGAATGCAGGTATAACACCAAATATTGTCTGAAAAGAAGTCACAAGGCCAGAGCCAACAGCTTTACAAAAATGAGCAAGGCCACTTGTGTCAGACGCATTAAATATGCGGTGTATTAGCTCCCCAAAATGCAGTGGGGGATTAGTCGCTAAAAGTGTTTGAATTTCACTAGCAGCGCTAGCCACCTGCAGGTTGAAGGTTTCTCGTGAGGAAGTAAGGGCGACTTCTTATTGGGTTAAAAGCGCCTTTAATCTGCTCAACTTATTGAAATCTGCTTTTAAAGTTGGTATGGAAGGCCAAATTGAGCTATCGAGCTGCCCACGCGGGGGAGGAAAAAGCACATTTTTACAACAAATTACGCGCTGTGAAACCGTTACTGTGTATGGTATGCCAGCCAGCAAGCCGCAGCATTCTTGGTTATTTAGAATAATATAACTACCGTTAGTGAGCAGAGTGAACGTGGGAATTATTGCGGGAACCGGATTACCTTTTAAAACACATGCAAGGCTCGGAGCTGACATATTACATGCTCTGTGCAACTTGATATTTTTGCAAACAAGGGAATGACCCACTGTAGAATCACAGTCCTTCCCTGGAAGGTATACTTCTGTTTCTTCCCGCAAACATTGGTAGGTAAAAGGCAAAGACCACAGTTCATGCAGAAAAGCGCTACCCAGTGGTTCAAAGCGGCCTAACGGGTAATGTTTCATACAGGAGCTGAATTGGAACAGCGAGAATGTGTAGAAGAGTGTAAGTTGCATCTTTCATGGACATGAACTGCTGTTTATCAGTTAAATTAAATGGCAAAAACAAAGCAGTCGCATTCAAATAATTCCATGGTATTTTTCCCATTTTTAGGGTTTGCAAAGTCCATGCGAATTGCATGACAGAACACAATTGATTTTGACCATGATATAACAGAGACACATCTTCTTGCACAATATCAATAACAGAAGAAACAATATTATCTAATGTGTAAATGCGGGAAGATAGTGTGTTAATACTATTATCGACAACAGCTAGAACCTTTTCTAAGTTTGCTTGGTCAATTTCCCTCAGACGCGACGCCGCTTATATCTGAGAAAGTTTCCATATTTCATTGTAAGCTGCGTAATAAAATCTTTGTTCTAGGAACCCTGGGTCCCAAGGCAAAGTCGGCCAAATTAATGTTGTTGGACAACAACGATAAATGTTGTTTAACGGGGGGCGCTAGAGGGCGCGCTGCGAGATGGCTGCTCGCTGAAGCTGCTCCGCCGGTCAGGGACAAACTCGAGCCTTTTATGAGCGGAAATGAGTGCCCAATTTGCTTGACAACGCAGCATCGAATGTCGGAATAGCGGGGCTTTGACTGACATGCTCTGCCTTCAGCAATACAGCAACGTGCGGGAAGAAACAAGACCTGCAAGGTGCCGCGGCGGGAACTGCGGACGGCGATCCTAAGATGGCGGCCGGAGCTGAGGACTAGCGGTGAGTCGCGTGGGACTGGCTCCGCTGCTGATCTACAGTAAGAGATATCGGTCAGGTACGAGGCACCAGTGTCTGAAGAACATGAAGCGTTAGCGGCTACTTTCTAAGCTCACTTTCGGTTCTCCTACTGCAGCGCTGTTCCCAACGAACTGCCAGCGGGCTACGCAAAATGGCGGGCGTGCAATGAATACGAGGATGGAATATGCGAACGAACATGAAGAAATGCGCTTGAGCGGGCAGTAATGACATTTCAACCGCTCCTCTGCCAACAAACATATTTGCCCGTAATTCAGCTGCTGCAAACTTACGAATAGCTGCTCCAGCTCCACCTGGCTCACAGCAAGCAGCGCGTCTCATACACTGGGCTATGCACATTGACGCGACCGGTGGTCTCACGCTGTGTGACTCTGATTGCAGTCTCCGCACCCCTAATGACACTGGAAGCCTTTAAGGTGCAGGAGCCCTGAGTGGGATATTTGCTGTGAATCGCGCCGTTGGGGTTTCATCCTACACTGGCTGAGCACTACAACCATGCGTATTGTGGGATAGCGGCTGATCGGCGATGTGAGTCGCATATATACTATATATTGTTGCGTTGCACCTAGTACATAACGGTGCGTGTACGGAAAGGGGTTCCTCCTACCCAGTACAAATAACAACTCCCCCGAAAGTGTGGCACGATCGACGACAGAGTACTCCCACTGGCCCCCCTACATCAACTGCAGAGTGATGCATCACCGTGCACATGACTGAGGATGGAAGCTTTCTGATATTGGGTTGCAACTGATAGATCACGCAGTGGAGCACCACTTCTACAACGCAAAGCCTGACGCAGCGATCCCAGTAACCCTTAGACATGGGTAAACTGGACAAACAACAACCAAAACTGTCCTTTGACAACAGGCGTAATCCTAAAGGATCGACCGCATATTCAGATACGGAAATAGATGCGGTGCAGACCACTACTACAGGTATGGAGGCAGCCCTCCAAGCCATTCAGCAAAGCCTTCAGGCCATCAACGGGAAGCTGGATAATCTCACCCAGCGGGTTGATAAGATCGCGAGTAAATTGGACAAGCAAGGTGAACGACTAGATGCGGCAGAGGAACGCATATCTGCGGTGGAGGATGAGGCCCATAGCACGACGCGCAAATGTACAGATATGGAAAAGATCCTCGCAGTGATCCAAAACAAGGCAGAAGATTTGGAGGCAAGATCGCGCCGCTGTAACGTCCGCATAGCTGGTGTTCCGGAAAGCACGAACACGGGGCGGCTGGAAACCTATGTGGAGAGCATGCTACGGGACATCTTTGGAGCTGACAGCTTCTCCCCAGTACTAATCATCGAACGTGCGCATCGATCATTGGCGCCAAAACCGCCGCCCGGAGCCCCGCCGCGGCCTGATAGCCAAGATTCTGAATTATAGGGATCGTGACACCATTTTGCGACTAGCCCGGGAGAAGCGGCAGATCAACTATCAGGGAAGTGACCTGGCGTTCTATCCAGATATCACCATGGCGGTACAAACAGCTCGATGGGAATTTAACCCCGCCAAAAAGAAATTACAGGAGTTGGGAATCGAATACGCAATGCTGTACCCGGCCAGATTGCGAGTGACTTGTGAAGGGCGTGTATCTATCCTTTTCTTGCCCTACGAGCACCATGTCTATCGGATTATGTAGGTATAGTACACGTAGTAGTCGATAAAATAAATTTTTATGGGGCATTTGTATGGTTTTATGCTCATATTTTGGTTTTTACAATCCACGCCATTCGGCGTGACGAGGGACTATGGCCCTCTGATGTTTCACGGCACTCATGTAATATGAGTAGGTGCACGAGATCACTATTCTTGACACTTGTGTTCGAGCTATGGCTATCTTAGCACCACGAAGAGCACCATTATATGTTATTCTTGTTATAACAACCATCTAGGGCATATTGAAATAATTTTTCGTTGTTTTTTGTCTCCTATTTGTTTGTTTGTCTGTTTTGCATCTTTTGCAGAATAAACTCGGTTCCGCTTTAAATAGAGGGAATCTTTTAGTGTTCTGATTTTTTACACTAACAATCCTTGGTTAGGGTGGGCCTTAGTGCGCCCATACCGCCGGGTTGATTTACCACACCTTTGGTCCTGACGAATGCCTGACGAACGGTCACTTAAAGGCAGAAACATGTTGACCTACACTTTGGGGATAAAAATGGACTTTTAATTTGGTCCTTTATCTCACACTTGTTTTTAATCACGTCTAATTGGCAAATAAATAAAAGATTTTTTGTTACATTTTGGACTTTTTAAATTCACTTATTTCACTTCTCACCTATTTTTCAACCAGCTCCGCAGTAATACTGGCGTCGTAGCACACTAGGGTGGCATTCGGCCACTCCTGGTGGGGCCCGATGATGAAGCATGTCACCAACCAGGTTGGTGAGTGAGGGCTTTCAGAAAAACCTAAGGTGGTTTCATTCTGTTTAGTTAACACTATATTTAAGAAGGATATTTGTGTGCTCCTCTTGTATTAGTGTCACACTCCTTTGTTGTTTATTTGATCTATCCTACAATCACCCAATGCGGCACAGGACTTCATCAAGAAAACACTCACCAAAAGGAAGAGACAGGGCGGAAAGGACACGGACCAGGATTCTGACTAAAATTGTCTGCGACAGGCTTTCTGACAATATGACGCATACACCCTCTAAGTCTGGACTCCAAAGGAAAGAAACTTAAGACTGTGGAAACTATTGAGGTCTATAGAGGGTACAAACCATACGGCATGCTGGAGATGTTGATGCAGAACGCACTTGATGGGTCGCATCTGTCTGACCTCACGGAAGGTCCATGAGGCCTGGGTGTTGGCTGACTCTTGTGCAGGGAACTCTACGGCCTGGCAGGTACTGGGGTCTCAGCGGTGGGCTGGTAATAGATCTGTACAATCATCTGTTGACGGTAAGCCGATATAAATATGTGTGGGGGACAATCCTTTAACACAGGACACACCTGGCTGAATATATCCCGCTACTGGGTGGACGTTTTCAATGACTCAAAGACCCAGGGCGTCTGCTTGTGAACTCAGACACTATGGGTTGGGCTGATGCCAAGCTGCGATACATAGTATGATGCGGGAGAGGGTTCTTTTGCAGACAAGTGCCACTAGCGAGATGAAGGATCCCTTGAAGTTTGCATTGACTCCAGTTTATTTGTTGCTTTTCCTTTATTGATTGACATGTTGCTCACACGAATATATGCACTCAAATAGCTAACGCAATACCTGACCACATCTACCTCGGTGGATGTTGATGCGCGCCCTCGGCGGATCTCCCCCATGTGGGTGCTCCCCAACACAGAATCTGTTTCGTATTTACTATTGTTGGGAGGGGTATGGCTTTGGTGTGATTGGGATGCCAAAGTGGGTGGGGGAGGGAAGGGTGGGAAATGTTTGATGGTTTCACAAGCTTCCGGAATGGCAGGGCAGTACACAACTCCAAGCTTATCAGTCCAAATCATTCACAGTATTTTTTCGGTGGACACAGAAAAAAACCCAGTCTCTCTCTGGATGGAGCGATACATACCGCAGGAAACAGCTAACATTGACACAGATGGATAGGTTGCTGCCCTCAAAATTGAATTTGCTGTCTTGGAATGTCCGGGGATTAAATAACCCCAAAAAGATACGCCAGGTATTTGCGTACCTAGACAGATTGCATATACATATAGCGCTACTACAAGAATCGCACCTGGCCCCCTCTGCCAAGAGCCCACTGAGACGTAGATGGGCTGAAACGGCATTGGCAGCCTCTTACTCTTCCTACTCCAGGGGGGTATTGATCCTAGTTAAAAAGGGTACACATTTTCATGTAGAACATACTGTGACTGATCCTCTGGGTCGCTACATTATTGTTGTGGGGCTCCTTCGTGGGCATCGCCTAGGTATCATTAACACATACGGCCCTAATGTGGATGACCCTGGTTTTTATAAATCCTTGTGGAATAAACTGAAGGAATTCCCTGACATAACACTACTGTGGGGAGGGGACTTTAATTTGACATTTAATGACCAACTGGATAGATCAGACTCCTCTAGAGAACCGCATAGACAAGCAGTAACAGTGATGCAGGCTATTATGTCGGAAGCTAATTTAGTAGACATCTGGAGAACACGCTACCCGCAAAATAGGGAATAGTTGGTCTAGAATAGACTATTGGATTGGTACGAAGAAGGTTATGAACTGGACCAAGCAAATTACGCATTTGCCTAAAACCTTGTCGGATCACAAGCCAGTAATGCTTGGCATCGAATTTCCTCATTACCAGTCACCACCTTATGTATGGAGGTTTAACGCCAAAGCGTTGCTAGACCCCCTGTATACTGAGACTATCGCGCAGGCGATAAGTGATTATTTTACTATCAATCAACCTTCTACTGACGATGCTGGGTTGCTCTGGGCATTTAAGGCTACTATTCGAGGAGTCTGTATTAGTGTGACCGCCGGCATCCTCAAAGATATCCGCGCTCAATTAACAACGGGCGACAACGATTAAGTACTCTAGAGCGGGAATATGAGCGGACGCAGGATATGGCCATTCTGGGCGATATTCGGACAATCATGTCAGAATACCAAGCATTCGCTGAGGAGGAACTCTGGTATATTTCAAAACGGCATGTAGCACGATCATATGGGGAGGGTGGTAGACCGGGGCACACTTTGGCTAGCAAAATTTGCACAGGACATAGGGCACACCCAGTACTATCAATAAAAAATGAGGTCGGAGAAACTCATTATGACACGCAAAACATACTCACAGAGTTTATGAACGCATATGGTGAGCTTTATAAATCAAGGGGCACAGCTCCAGCAAATGAGGTCTTGACATACTTGGACGATATAGAGTTGGCCTGGCTATCTGACGCCCAAAGAGAATATCTGGCGCAACCGGTAACGATCGAAGAAGTCACGACCGTGGTAAAATCTCTGCCAAACGGCAAGGAGCCGGGACCAGACGGCTTCACGAGCGAATTTTATAAGGCATACATAGACATACTTGCACCTCACCTCGTCCAAATGTATGGAGATGCCCACAGCAATCTCATACTCCCACCCACGCTGCGAGAGGCCATGATTATTGCTTTATTGAAGCCTGATAAAGATCCTGAGAAGTGCGAATCATATAGGCCGTTATCCCTCATAAACACGGATACCAAAATATTGGCTAAGATACTAGCGCTACGACTGCAACCATTGTTACCCAACCTTGTTCTACCGGATCAATCCGGCTTTATCCCTGGTCGGTCCACTGCCCATAACACTAGGACGCTTTTCGCAATATCGCATTATTTGGCCCCGACAGTCCCGGCGATAGCTGTACTGTTGGACGCTGCGAAAGCGTTCGACTCTATTGAATGGTCGTACCTCCACACTATACTATGCAGGATTGGATTCCCCCCTGTGTACCTACAATGGATCCAAATACTATACACTAGACCCTCGGCGCGCATACAAGTTAATAAATACGTATCGGACCCCATCAACATTGAAAGAGGCACGCGACAGGGCTGCCCCTATCCCCGTTACTTTTTGCCATAGCCCTCGAACCCTTGGCCTGTAAAATAAGGCAGAGACATAAAAGCGCCGCTATTCAATTTCTACAACGGCCACTAAATATTTCGCTATACGCGGATGACATGGTGCTCTATGTTAAAAATCCCAGCACTACCCTGGCCCCATTGCTCCGAGAATATATTAAATTCGGACACCACTCTGGCCTACAGATTAATTGGTCTAAATCGCTCATTGTTTCCTTAACGGACTCTACTCACCCCCACCCTGTAGACTACCCGCTGGAATGGAGATCAGATCCAGTCAAGTACCTAGGGGTGTGGTTTCATCGTGATCCAGAAACGGTTATTAGAACAAACTATGGAACGGCAATTAGCAGGCTAGAAGCAAAAGTGGATCGCTGGATACAGCTACCCCTGTCTTTCGCAGATCGCCTGGCTATTATAAAGATGGTCGTACTCCCTAAACTACTGTACCTCTTCAATAACATTCCAATCACCCCGCCTACCTCAGTTTTCCATAAATTGACTACGGTTGTCAATCGTCTCATATGGGCAGGCAAACACGCTCGCATTGAATTGCGAGCTTTAACGCTACCATTTGAAAAGGGGGGTTTTAGAGCACCAGATTTCCTTTTATACTATTTATGTGCCCAGGCACAATATGCGCACTTTTGGTATCATCCCGTCCCATTCATGGCTCATGTCGCGATAGAAAATGGAGATGCCCATCCCATCCCACTGAAAGCCATCCTACCTCATCGGCGAGCCCGAATACACGCCCACGCAATAAATACAATTGATACGACAAATGCAGCATGGTACAAGATGGGGAAATTGGCTAGAAAACTGCCCTTATATGCGCCGGCAATGCCACTGCTATATCACCCAGAATTGTCAGTTACGCAGGAAACAATGGGAATGGATTTGCTATGCAGGGCAGGGATTGATAAGATAGGAGACCTCTATGCTAATGGTACATTTGTAGACCCTCAGGAACTGCTATATATTAGTAACCAAACTCTACTCTTTCGCTTCAACTATCACAGGCTGCAGGGCGCCATAAAAAACCTATACCCAAACTACCCTAACGAACCGAAGTCGCTTAACACATTACAAATGCTTATTACGACATCAAATAACTCACATATGGTGACGCGGTTATATACACACATTCAGAAAGATATAGACGGCAATACGCATAAGGCTTTGGCTAGATGGAATGCTGTGCTGGATCCTCCTCTAACGGAGGACGACTGGGCGATAAGTTGTAACATAACTAGTCTGTTAACACCCAATGGCAATTTGCGAATACTTCATTATAAATATCTGCACCAAACTTATTACTCTCCAGCACAATTATACAAATATGGGCTCCGAGTGGACTCCAGATGTAAGAGGTGTGGGGTGGAAGATTCATCTTGCCTGGGCCTGCCGCTCCATTAGGGCATATTGGAATGAGGTTATACAGATCTTAAGCACCATGGTAGGAATAGCTATCGATTGCTCGATTCGCACATGCCTCTTGGGATTAGTCCCCACTGTTCAATCAACAAAGCGTAAATTCTGTAGTGTTGCACTGCTGCTAGCCAAACGTAGGGTAGCCATCTGTTGGGGTGGCACCCGGATACCAAAGATTAAGGTATGGATTAAAGATATGGCTTACTGCAAGGACACACTTAAGACCTATGAAGAAGAACTGCCAACTAGATCTAAACCCAGAGATTACTGGATGTATTTAGTAGACTATCTCCAGGCAAACACGTCTGTATAAGAGGGAATTTGAATTGGGTGATAAAAGCTGTGTGAACGATAATACGATGACTGATGAGAAATGTACTATGTGCCTATATATTGCTAATGGAAGCTTATAGTTCCTTGTTTGTTGTAACTGTGAATACTATGCTTACAATAAAACTTTATATAAATAAATAAATGTTGTTTAACGGACGATAGTGTTGAGTGCTACAACCACTGTTGACATAATTTTCCAACCGAATAGGTTATTACCGAATGTGTATCTGGAAATCTTGGGTCGGGTCTGTCTTGTATATAACCCGAATTGGCGTTATAAAAACGAAGTTGGCAGGCATTCGAACTCGTCTGCCAAACTAGCCAACCTAAAGAATCCAATTCAGACACATCAAAAGTGTTATTTTGAAATAAAGATTGTAAGGCTTCAATGGTATAATTTGTGTATATGCGCCAATTATTATACTCGGCTAAAGAGGGAATGGCAGGAGCGTTTAACTTTTTTGCAGTTGACAAACCAAAGCAAGTTGTCTGGTAAATTGTTTCATTTAAAAACAAAATTTGTGTTGGGATGAGGCAGGCACGATGTAAGGCTTCAGTGCCTCGCACCTGCCAGGACCTAGAACCCCAGATCGATTTCAAATCAACGGTGGCCCTCCAGTAATCATAACCCTTGACAGACAGATCATGTCTGAAAGAATTTGAATAAATTAATTTTGTATGGCTCAACATTACTTTGGGAGTTGATGGAACATTTAATTTAAAATAATACGACTTGGGTGTTGACCTATCAGTCTGTAAAATATGTAAATTTGTCTCTAAGAGTTTTGGAACTACCTTTTAATGGTGCAGGGCAATGTTTCCACTGTGTGTAATTGACAACTGGACGTAATGTATTAGTCTTGTGTAGGAAATGATGTCCATAATGTTGATAACAGAATAAATCAGCATAATTGGCAGAATTTAAATATAAATCTTCAGCATTAAAAGCAGCATAATATTTCAAATCGGAAAACAATGATTGCATGCACATCCCAGTCGTCTGAGCGTATGTCCTTCGTTACCACATCACCCATGGAGACGCGAAATACGTATGGAACGTTAATAATTTCCGTCGGCCCATGGACCCAATAATCCACTTTATCCCAGATGATGCCACCCGCAACTGGAAATGCTGAAATGTTAACAAGAGATTGGTCACGCTTCATGATGTGGGAAGATGAGTGAGGGGCCAGAATACCATCAACCAAGTTCACAGCAGAGCGTTCAAGTAAATAGTGACCATTGATGAGTAGGAAAAACACCGTCACAAACCCAATTGACATAAAAAGAAAAATCGTGATCATTATTAACCAGATGTATGTCCAAGGAGGGACCAAATAAGTCTGTTTAAACCAGGAAATAAAAATAGAGAATTTGGTAGGGCCAATTGATGTGGTGGAAGACGAGTCAAAAGAAAAGCTGCCATGGTGTAAAGAGCCTTCAGGCAAGCCATGCAAAGACTCACTTGTGGGATAAGTATACTCAACGTCCTCGTTGCAGGAGGGAGCAGGAGGTACAGATAAATGGTCAACAACAGGGTCTATCTCGAGGACAGTGTCATTAGGTGAGCTGAAAGATGCGCTAACCCCAGGATTTCTCGAAATTGTGGGACACGAAACAGCAGGCGTCACACTATTCAGAATCGGCCAGATGTTGTAGCTTGGCATTGTCAATAGAGATGTATCTGTTCTCCTTGCGACCAGGAAGCGGTGGTAAAATGACTGTACGAGTGCCCTTCAAGCCAAGCACTGGAACCGGTGCACGATAAGAGGGACCAAATTCTTTTTTGTTCTCCAACTTCTCTCGGACCAGATCACCAACTTTTGGAAGCCAACCGGCCACCGGAATCAGCAGTGCAGCATCTGTTGCCAAAGGCAAATGTTCAGTAGCAAGATGGGCACGGGTCTCTTGTAGGTCCTGTAACATAGTAGAATGATTATCTACGTAAAAGGTCGCGGCTGCCGCCGCAACGTCTAGACCATCAAGGTCTGGCACAAACATTTTGATGCCAAAGAGCATCTCGTATAGGGTCCGCCCACCGAGAGGTCTTCTAGGGAGATTATTAAGTGCACGCTGAACCCCATACAAGTGGGCCAGCCAGTTCCTGCCAGTACCTAAGACTCTAGCTGTCAAGGATTGCTTTAAGTCACGGTTCATTCGCTCCACAATTGAATTGCCCTCAGGCCTGTATGGAGACGAAAACTGCACCAGCACCCCCAAAGACTTCATTGCATCCCTGTATGCCTTAGAGGCGAACGCAGGTCCTTGGTCTGAATGAAAGGGGCCACAGGCAAAAATCCCTACAAAGACACGCAAATCCCTGATGACATTTCGAGCATCAGCACTGCGTTGTGGCCAAACCCAAAGGAATCTAGTGCACGAATCAACTGCAACCAAAATGTATTTATATGCAGTATCAGAAGTAAAAGGACCGCAGTGATCAAGATAAACACAGGCAAAGGGGCGATTCGCAATGCAAAGCTGTGTTTGTGGTGGACGTGCTACTGTAGAAGGCTTGATTTGTTGACAGATGTCACACAAAAGCACATAAGTACGGTCTGTTTATATAAACCATGCCACCAATAGCGTTGCTGCAAGATAGAAACAGTCGCGGACACTCCAGCATGGGCCGAAGCCATACCTTCGTGTGCGGTTTTGATCAAAGTGTGTCTGCGGTCCGCGTTGGGAATCAGCCGATCTCCAACGTCAGGTATCCTAGCAAAAGGAATATTTTCAGGGGTTAAATAATAAGAATACTTTGAAGGGAAACCCCGTGGATAATTAGAGCCCTCCGTAGTTGCAGCAATTGCTGCCAAAATGTCATTATCAATTTTAGTCATGGACCTTGTAACGGCTGCTACGGTACATGTGGCTACTGCAGATTTGGCTGCTTCATCAGCCAAACAATTCCCAAGAGTGTGTGCTCCCACACGCTGATGGCCAAGAGTATGTATAACATGTGTGAGTGGCAGACGTTGTTTAAGATCTGCCACTCGAACCCAAAGCGTTTTATGCTTAATTGTGCTGCCTTTAGAATCTCGATAATCATTTTGAGACCAAAAGAATAAGTTGTCATTGAAAGACTGAACACAGTAGTAAGAATCGCACACAATGAGTGTAGAAACACTCGGATCTGCAAACTCGAGAGCTAGAACCAAAGCGCGCAGCCTGGCCAATTCGGCGGTACAGTCCCCTAGCGCCTGTGTATGCACTATACTGGACTTGAATTCACCATTCATCATCGTACCAGCCACAATAGCGCAAGCTGCCGAATAAGCATGTTTAGAACCAGTGGCCGGTTGCGCCGAACCATCGGTGTAGATGATACATGTGTACTCCTCTAAGGGAAGCAAAGAGGAGGTGGATGAACGTGTTCATACTGCAAGAACTCCTGTGTCTGAAGAGAGGGGTCAAAGATAAACGTGACATCCGGAGACGTCAAAGAGGTAGCCCATGTATCCAACGGGGATGTAATGCTTTAGAGTTTGGCACACTCGCCTTAGTTACTGCTTCCAAAGCAGGAAAAGGTGTAACCACTAAAATGCGCTTCCCCTGGGCCAGTGCGCGTTCCTTCAGGACCGCCATCTGCACAGCTGTCAAAACCTTTTCGACAGAGGAAAACCGCATTTCGGCCAAAGTGTACAAATGTGATTTGTATGCAATAGGTACTGTGTCGCCTTCATTGTACGTCAAGTAAGTGAAACCCACTGCGCTTGGCATGATTCGTATCACCAGGTTTGTGTGGTTATCACGTGTCAACAAGTACTTAGATTCAAGTAGATCAGACTGCAAAGATTGCAGAATAGCAGAATGTTCCGGAAGCCAGCTTGCTTTTGAAAAGGTAGGTTGTATCAAAGCATAAAGAGGCTTGATACGCTGGGCATACTCGGGAATGTAAGACCTCCCGAAATTCAAAAATCCCAGCAAAGACTGAAGTTTTTTCAGGGTAGTCGGAGATTGCAAGCGTGCACATTTCTCCAGAAAGTGGGGTGCCAAGCCCCGACCTTCATTATTGAGCTCATAGCCCAAAAATAGCACCGCATAGCAAGCGATGTGTGATTTAGCAAAATTAAATTTGTATCCGTAGTCCGCAAACTCAAGGATGATGCGGTCAACACGGCATAGATGCGGCCATAATTCGTAGTCTGTGAGATAAATATCAACATACGAGTATGCATCTGGGTCTATGCTGTCTAACAAAGAGACAACACGCGCGGCGAAAACCCCGGGGCTATTCTTATACCCCATAGGTAAACGCCAAATATTTTTCTGTTTTCCACCGGCCGTGAATGCGGTCCATTGACTACATTCAGGGGCCAGGTTATGACTATAAAAGCCATTGGAAATGTCAAGTGTCGTTTTATATTTTTTACGAACTATACTGTCCACAAGAGCAGAGCTATGGGTATTCTGTACCGCACAAGTACGACAATGAGAGTTCAAATGCCGGTGATCTAAAACTATGCGATAAGACCCATCGGGTTGGACACAGTAAAAAGAGGATTATTAATTGGTGACACACATGTCTCAATCACTCCTTGATACTCCAACTCAGTTAGAACATCAGAAACGGGACCTTTGGCTTCCCGCCGGATGGGATATTGGGGTTGAGGTTGAGGCATAGACCGCAATGGAATCTCATGTGGTGGAGAATCTTTATCCCAGCCACTTGATTACGGTACACTGCCGGCGCCAGGGCCAAAGCTCACTCAGCTGCAAAAGCCTCTGCAGGCTCCTTGGGGACGTAACGCGAAAAACTCGGAAGAATCACGTCCTCCCCCCTTGATGCGGCTAGTACAAAAGGTGGGGGCCAATCTGCCTCTGCTAACAAAATGTCATAGGAAGCGGTCAGATTCTCCCAAAAAATCCCTGTGACCACACGTTCAATGTCACCTTCAATTTGAAAAACTATATTATACAGCCTATCCGGGGGGGCAACCCGGGTGTCAGCTGTCTCTACTGTAATGAAAGTTTCAGTTGCTGTCGCCTCCAGACAAGGACGCAGTGACTCCCGCACTATGGTAACTTCCGCTGCGCTGTCGAGCAGAGTCACCGCCCAAGTCCAATCCAGCAGTCGGGTTCTCACCATCTGAGGCATATCTCGCTGTTAAAGCGGCAACCTTTTTCTTTGGAAACGGGGGACGGAAGCGTGGTTGCTCCTCTTGTTTCCCTTTGACGTCAAATTGACGAAGCTGATCACGTCCCTGTGGTGCAGGATAACCCTTGCCACGATCCTGGCGATCTCCACCACCGACTTGAGAGCCCGTTGTGTCCTGTAAAGAACAAGGAGAACGCTGATCAGGGACTTGAAATCTATCAGGAGACTTTATTTTCGCGCGGTCGCGCAAGTCATAAGTATGCTCAGAAGTGTCCGGTGTCGGTGAACCAGCACGCGAACCCTGCTTCTGATGTTGCAGCCCCTGTTTTTTATTTTTCCAGTTCTTTTTAGGAAAGAAAGGACGTCCATCTTTATCTGTCTGGACTTTTTGTGTAGTTTGAGATTGAGTTTGCGTTTGAGTAAAAGGCTTAACCCCCAAACTATTGCGGCCTATGGTCTTATAAGCCTTTGCAATAATTTTTGGAAATTCGCGTGGTTTGTCTGCATCAGGCACAGCCTCCAAGCGATTCGCCACCTGAAAGCTTACCGCATCACCCTGGACATTTGCAAGGATCATATCTGCAACCACGTCGAACACCCCCACCAGTCTCATTCCCAACTCTACAGCAGCCTCGGCTCCGTGTTCATCTTGAACACGTTTAATCACGGAAGGGAGTACGGTCATGGAAGGAGTGCCGAAACACTTCGAATATACCGCTGCAAACACCTTACCCCAGGTGTTACAATCAGCCAACTCGGGAAGTAAGTCCTTTGGCAAACTAATAGTCAATATCCTGTGTTTCTCCACAGGAGATGTGTTTGGAAAAACAACTTCTATTTGTCCAAATTTTTCAGCAAGCCAATAAGGTAATTCATCCATATTCTGTGGACGCTTGCCCATAACTGAATTTACCATAAGGAGACTGATGGTCACACCACCAGGTCCTGCAGGTTGCGCAGCAACTCCAGGTGGCCCACCTGAAAGTTGCGCGACATGAACTGTATAACAGCTCTATGCACGCGTATTAAAGACGTATGTAACACGCGGAGTTCTGCAAGCGTCGCCGTTGTCAAACGACGCGGGTGAGGGGTATACCCAGCCAAAACGGGCCACGTGGCCCCATCTATCGATAAAGGACCTAAACGTACCGGCGTTATTGGGTGAGGAAGGGCGCCAATAAACCAAATTTGGTGTTGCCAAGCTGTAAGCGGAACCTCAAGAGCCCGATAGGGCTGATAAGCATTAGGAAGGTCCGTAGGCGTATATTCGTGAAACAAGTTATCTGTTCCATCCACCGCCGGAAAGGCGACCCAAGAATAAAACACTTCGAAGAGGTAAGCCGCATCTGCTTCTACTACAAAAATCAGCGCAACACCAGCATTAGGGACTCCATACTGAGTCAAATAAGCCGCGAGTGCTGCCCTATTAGCGGCCGCAATCGGGACCGACATAACCGATAAGAAAGAATAACCTAAAGCGCGGCAGCACAATAAAGGGTTATATAAGAAAGAGAAACCTTTTAAAACTTCAAGCTTGAAAGAACCTATAAAAACATCAATATAAGAGGTTACACCGTCACAACTGTCTCCGGAAACAGAGGTGAGGGGATTGTGGACAAGCACAAGCACTACTCAAGCATCTCGCAGATAAGAACCAGACCAAACGTTGGTGGCGCCATGTTGCAGGGATTCTGCACATATACAGAACTATGCGCAGGAAAACGGGACCTCAGTGAATAGGGGTGTACCAACCTACCACATTAGTACCCAAAATCCCAAACCGACTAGCTATAGTGTCTCATTCATTCTCCGACTAACAGCGAAGCCACCAATGATTAGACAACCCAGAACACGACACTCCCGACTCTCTCAGGAATCGCGGGAGCCAGACAACTCTTTCACTCACTCACTCATACTTGTCCACAATGCGAGTAATCAGAGTCACGGTATAGTTTAAAATGTTTATTTCAACTAACGCGCTCTATGGTACAGTACACATGCCATTACTAGCAGCAAAATGCATAAACACAATATAGTCAGCATTGTCACAATTCCATAGAATATAAACGGGGATATCATTTTATAAAGACAGTGGAAAAGGGCTACAATACCTAACCACCCTCCCCGTTGTAAGAAATAGTTTATTATAACGAAGAAGACCTCTGGGCTTTGTCAGCAGACCCCATAACTCAAGGCCTAGATGAAAGGTTTACATCTCAGGACAAGCACAGCTCTTCTCTCCGGAAAGGAATCTCTCCAAGTGCCTGCACCACATGTCTAGCTTGCAATATTAAAGCATACGATTTTCAGTAGTGCAGCTGTGTGTCATGTTATGTCTAGGTGCGAGGGACTGACCAGAACAGAACAACAAGGGGCATTGTTGATCGACCTTGTACATCGTGTGCAGACTAAACCTCAGAGCACAGGAGAGAACGCGAAAAGCAGACAGTTCTCATGTGAAAGAGCACAAAAAAGTCTTGCGAAATCTATGCATACAGTGTCGTGCGCAAAAGCAGCCTCATGGCAGCGAAGCTCATGCTAACTTAGCAGATGTCAACAACGGACCCACAATCCATACTACAATGGGAGATGAGGAAACAGACGCAATACATTCCATACAACGGCGACATGACGGCGGAGGGCATAATATTCCAGAATCCACGAACACTTGAGGGACTTGAGACATACCTAACACGGGGGAGGCAGTGACAGGGGTGCCATGAAGAAGAAGTGCAATGGCGGGAACTCTGTATCCTTACCAATTACGATTTTTACTTATTGTAAAAGATGGATGTTATGTGAGATATACCTGCTGGTTATTTTGTTGTTCTTTTAAAAGAATAAAAAAATGTTTATAAAAAAAAAGAGGATACTGAGACGGCGCGATCATTAGGCACGCTGCAACAGAGGCGCTTTCAGTCCTTTCATGGAGGTAGAGGAAGAGGACAGTTCCAACAGAGATCGTCCTATCAGTCATACAGGTTTCAACCGTATTCCCAGCAAAGTTATAGGACCGCAATATGAAGGACAACAACCGCACTTTCGTGCTTCCAATGTGTCATACAGTCAACAATCAGCTAGATGCAAACCTGCAACGCGAGGAAAATCGCAAAGATTCCTCTAGATGGCAGTGTCGCTTTGCATCAGTCAGCCACCTCACCTCGACTTCAGCCCCTGCAGTCTCATCATCCTTCTCCTTTTCTGGGCCAATGGCAGGCCATTACAAAGGACAAATGGATTCTGGACATCATCCATCGGGGCCACACCCTAGAATTTGTCCACAAGCCTCCTCGAAATCCACCCTCAAGAAGAATACATCACCATCTTCTTTTGTTGAAGCAAGAAATCTCGACCTTGCTGAAAAAGGAGACAATAGAAAGAGTTCATTTCAGTCAACGAGGAAAGGGCTTCTATTCCAATTTCTTTCTCGTAAAGAAAAAATGTGGGAAATCGAGACAGGTCATGGACCTCAGGCAGCCGAACAAGTACATCAAGAAACAATCATTCAGAATGTTATTCCTGCAAGAGATTCTCTTATTGGTGAACAAAGGAGATTTCTTAGCGTCCCTCGATCTCTTGGACGCATATTTCCATATTCCCATTCGCGCAAAGCAGCGCCAATTCCTGAAGTTCGAGGTGGCTGGGGATCACTATCAGTTCAAGGTTCTGCCCTTCGGCCTTCGCTCAGCCCTAGAGTCTTCACGAAATGCATGGCTCCGGTAGCGGCGTTTTTGAGGAGGCAGGGCCACCAGGTTTATCCCTACCTGGACGATTGGTTGGTGAAAGAGCCTTCTTTCTACTCTGCAAAAAAATGTACATGGGCTTCTCAACGGCTGTTCAAGTCTCTAGGCTTGCAGCTCAACGTAGAGAAGTCATGCCCGGTTCCAAGTCAGAAACGTACTTTTCTCGGAGCGATTCTGGACACGAGGCTGATGAAGGCGTTTCCCACTTCAGAACGAAAAAACAAAATAATACACTTGGCAACCCTTCTGCGCACAAGAGAGTCCACTTCTGTAAGAGTGTTCAAATCTTTACTTGGGATGCTGTCATCATGCATCCCGTTGATTCCGAATTGTCGGTTGCACATGAGGCCTCTCCAGGAGCAGTTAGACATGCAGTGGATTCAGGCGCAGGGCTCCTTCGAAGACACCATCCTGATCTCTCAGGCAATGAAACAGGCTCTGTCATGGTGGGAGAAGGAATGCAATTTCTCTCCAGGCCTCTCGTTTCAGGCAATACAGCCGAGTTACGTTATGACCACGGATGCCTCAATGGACGGTTGGGGAGGCGCATCTTCAGGAGTTGCAAATCCATGGAAAATGGTCAGTGCAAGAAACGCAACTGCACATCAATCTCTTGGATTTGAGGGCAGTTTTCCTGGGACTGCAAGCGTTCCTTCCGAGGATCCAAGGCTCCTCTGTTCTAGAAGAACAGACAACACCACAACGATGTTTTATCTCGCCAAACAAGGGGGCACCAGGTCTCTCACGTTATCGGACCAGAAATTTGGAGATGGCTAATTCAGCACAAGATAACGTTTCAGATAGAGCATGTTCCAGGACCGGATAACGAGTGGTCGGATGCTCTAAGCAGAACCAATTCCCAGTGTCACGAATGGGAGTTAGATTGGAAGCAGCTGCAGCGAGTGCTCAAACTGTGGGGTACTCCAAAGCTGGATCTCTTCGCGACAGCAAGCAACAGGAAGTGAGAAAGGTTCGCCAGCAGGTTTCCTCAGGCCAACTCTTGGGGAACGCTCTGCAGATGCAGTGGACGGGGATGTTTGCCTACGCTTTCCCGACGTTTCCCCTCATCCCAAGGGTGCTGAGCAAAATGAAGAAAGAACCAGGTCATCTCATTCTCATAGCTCCGGCATGGCCGAGGCAGTTTTAATTCCCAGAGCTTCTCCTATGCTCGATATCTCCCGCACATTCTCTTTCAACCATTGCCAAACTTACTGTCCATGGACAACGGCCAGATTGTTCATCCTCTGATAAAATCTCTGAGTTTAGCAGCTTGGAACCTCACAATGAATTCACAGATCTAGACATTGCTCCAGATTGCAAGTCCATCCTTCAGCATCCTTCGTCCACTAATAGGGCATACGCTGCAAAATGGAAGAGATTTTGCCACTGGTGTGTAGAAAAGGGCATACATCCTTTATTCTCGACCCCAGAGCAAGTATCGCCCTTACCTACTTCATTTAGCAAAGTCAAAGTTGGCTCATTCATCAATCAAAGTGCACCTGGCTGCAATTTCCAGGTTTCGCAGAAGACCGGGGAAACTCTTGTTGTAGTCGACGAGAATTGTTAAAGAGTTTATGAAGGGCCTCTTCAGTGTTTTTACACCCTTAAAGCGCCCGCATTTCCTTGGGAGATAAACACAGTCCTAGCCCAATTGAAGAAATCGCCCTTTGAGTCGATCGACAAAGCTGACTTAAAATACGTGTCGTTGAAGACGGCTCTTCTATTGGCCCTCACATTGGCTAGAAGAATTAGTGAGATTCAGGCTTTCACTGTGGCTGAGCCCTTTCTTCAGTTCAAGCAGGACAAAATAATGTTGAGAACAAACCCCCACTTATACCAAAGGTTCCAACTTCTTTTCACTTGAATGAGGCGGTAGTGCTGAAAGGGCACTGCATTCTTTAGACGTAAAGAGATGCATCAGCTCTTTGTATCTTTACTCCGCCGAGGAAAGGGCAGGCCCTTTCAAGGAGCAGCATTGCACGTTGGATCTCTTCTGCAATTGTTTTCTGCCATAACAAAGCTGGAAAGCCGCTGTCCGCAAAGGTGTCTGTACACTCCATAAGGAAGATGACAGCCTCTACAGCCCTTTTGCGGGGTCTCACTTCCAGACATTTGTAGTAGAGCGGCAACATGGTCCAATGTGCATACGCTCACCAAGCACTACTGTCTCGATTCGGCATGGAAAGCAGATGCGGCAGTGTGTCAAGCAGTCCTGAAGCATCTGTTCGCTTGAGGTACAGTATATATATATTATCTACTGGCGGTCGCCAGTAGATAGTTATAGTTACAACCTATTATCCATAGGAAATCCGCGACATTCTATTTGAAATAACTCTCTTGCCGGTTGACGTATCTTCGCAAAATTTTCAAACTTTGTGGGGCGCTCCGGTCCGCTCCTACCCTGAAAGTCTCGGGGGATTCGTCAGCGGGGCCGAGAAAAAGGGGGTCCCAAAACGCGTTTTCCCCATGCAATTTTCCATAGGAAACTTTAGACACGGCTACAGCCTGAACTGCTGAACGGAATTACACCAAATTTGGCAAAGAGGTAGTTCTTGGTTCAGAAAGAACCCTTTTTGTTAAATGGTGTAAATCCGTTCAGTAGTTGCTGAGAAAATCAAAAGTAAAAGTACATATATATCTATGGCCAGCGTCGGATTCGCGCACCCTCCCGATCACGAGCTGCATGCTAATTGGCCGTCAACACTCCAAATCAGGAAGTGTTGGCAGCCATTTTGTCCCTCGGTAGAACCGAGGGACAGAAACAAGTGCGCAAAACGCACAAAGGGGGCAGGGTAGAAACACCCTGACCCCCTAGGTCTGCTCAGGGGTCCCACAAGGGCAAAAAAAAAATTTTTTTTTTTTTTAAATCAGCAGGATGCGCTCAGGGAGCGCGGATCCTGCAAAAAAAAATCGAGCGCGGTCTCCGCGCTTCGATAGCTAATTGGCCCCGGGTGGCCCAAGTCCCGGGGGCATGGTGGGGGTTTTAATTTATGTAGGGGGGCCTCTAAGGCCCCCAAGCCCCGGGACCGCCACCCCCGGGGCTTTATTTAAAAATGATGGCGGGAGGGCTCTGAGCCCTCCCGCAGCCCCGGGACCGCCACCTCCCGGGGCTTCTTTTTTTTTTTTTTAAACCTGTGTGGGGGCTCCAGCCCCCACATGCCCCGGGACCGCCACCTCCCCGGGGCTGTGCACTGAATGGGAGGGGGGCCGCGCGGCCCTCCTGGAGCCCTTGATGGCCCTGGGGACCACCACCCCCCAGGGCCGGCTCCTGCAGTGTCCCGGGGTGCCTACCCCCGGGACACTGCTGTTTGCTTGCGGCTCCCGTCCTGTCATAGCAAACTTGTGATGGCAGTCTGTAATTTAGATTGGGTGTATCAAAGGTTATATTAGGGTGTGAAGAGCTGCATCAGATTATCACGTGGATGATGTCCTCAGTGATGTCATTTGAGATGTCATCAGTGATGTCATCAGTGATGTCACTGACCATGTCATGAGTGATGTAATATGTGACGTCATCAGCAGTGCATTGCGGGGGCGCGAGTTATAGTTAGCTGAACTAACTATAACGGGGGAATTTCACGGGTTTTGTACGAGTAAAATGTCCAACTAACTATAACTGTCCCTAAAACCTATGGTTTTTTCAGTGAATATATATATACATATATATATACACACACACACACACACACACGTTACCTCTGTTGTACTTTCTCCGTTTAGTTTCACAGTTTTATGTTTATAGTAATTGACTTGGTTTTTGCTGATGCATATAATTCTATATATTTACGTATGTTTTTATATGGTTAGTCCATTCTCAGGGCGTATGAAGTTCTACGCCTAGTCGCACCGATTTTAACAATGGCACTGCTATCTACTCTGATACAAGCATGTGAATCTATGAAAGATTCCATACTGGAGAAGAAACAAGTTACTTACCTGTACACTGTGGTTCTCCAGTATTGATATCTTTCATAGATTCACATGCGGCCCTCCCTCCTCCCAGTCTAGGCTTTCCACTTCTTACCTCATGCTACTCTTAACCTTAGCACACTTGTGCGCGAAATCTGAGGTCTGATGGCTCTGCTGGGGAGTTGAGGTCTAGGGCTCGTCTCTGATTGGTCAAAGTTTCGACCTACATACAGAGGCTGACGAATGTTAAAGTTTCCCTCTTATGGTACTACTTTTCTAACTACCGCGAGACTCCCACCATGACGACGGGGAAGATACAAGCATGTGAAACTATGAAAGATATCAATACTGGAGAACCACAGTGTACAGGTAAGTAACTTGTTTCTTCTAAAACCTCATCCTATTAAACTCTGCTACACACAATCAGTGATAAAAGCCTTCGCAAAAAGACTAAGGCCGACTTACATTGTCTAAAGCTCATATCCTTTACAAATGGTATTATGGATACAGTAATGCATTGAATTCAAGAGTATCAATATATTGTCTACAAGTTAATAAAGTTATCAGCACAAATAGAAACATAACCCTCATGATCTTTACCATAAATGAACAGAATTGTTCTGTCTAGGATGCTTAAAGGGAATCCAATCATGGTATTGTTTTTTCCTCATTTGAATTCACTTTGGAAACTGTATTCCCTAATTTGACCTAATTCAATGCATTCACAACGATTTTGTTTTTTGACTAAATAGTCAGGTTTGAGCCAGCTCTTGGTGCTCTCTTCATGATGATGTAATATAAATCCATTATGTTTGATTGTTTAAATAATTATGTATTTCTTTTCTTCTTTCTTTTCATTTCTATTTTATAATTTTTTCTGTTCTCATCTGACTGGTTGTTCATTGGTGCACTAAATCCTGTACAAATTATGTGGCTCTTCAGCCATACCATTTTTTTAAAAGAATTTGGAACAGATATATACAATTATAAGGCCCTGAAAATGCCACATATTTATGTTAAATGTCACAAAACACATGCTGGTTGATGTTTGTTGTCTATGACAAATATAATATCTACGATCACTAAATAAACTTGTTTGATCATACAACAGCTTCTGAAGAGTTCCAGAAATGCACGATTCCAGCTGATCCCCTTCTATGTTTTACATACGGCATACCTTACCCTGAGTAAGATTGAGTTTTTCGGTGTCTCAGCCGCCTGCCCGCGGTGTAACACGGAGGGTGCGAGGTTTTTACACATGTTCTGGGATTGCCCAAACCTGGGAGATTTCTGGCAGGGGTTAACTGCAGTGTTGGCGACCACAACAGAGAGGGAAGTAGTGCTGACCCCAGGGTGTTGCTTACTACACTGGTTCCCTCACACAGCCAGGAACAAGGTCACTAGCAAGTTCATAAACTTGGGATTGGCGTTGGCTAAAAGAGAGATTACTAGCCATTGGAAGGCGAAAAGTGGCCCTAGCGTACCAAGGTGGACGAGGGAATTTGTGAAGTGGATGGAATGCGAGGGGACATTCAGACTGCAGATGGCCCAAAGAACGGGGAATGAGAAGACGTTGGAGGCAGCAAGGGCATGGGTGGCACTAGTGGAACTCCTGCGGCAACCGACTGCCGAAGGCGATGGAAGCCTTGATGGAGAGGGCCCTAATGCGGGCGTCTGATCACGTGACACATCTAGCGCCCTGACTGTTGTCAACATAATAGGCCTGGCTGATATCACACACACCTCCACACTACTGCACCAGCGGTTCATGTTGGATGGAGTGGCACATACTTCGCAGTATTGGGTCGGCCAAAGACCACATGTAGTTGATCTGATGATAAAGCGGCATGCCAGGCGGAGGCGGGGGAATGCGGGGGGAGCTTGAGGTGGGGTGGGGTGAATTCTACTGGGAGCATTGTGCGGAAAGAAGAGCCTCACGGAGATTCATAAATAATAGATTGCGTTGCAACACAATAAAGGGCAGAGGACTTGAAAACAGCCCGGGACAACGATGAATACTATTTTCCTATCTTACTAGCGAGACTGCTGGACAATTGCAGTTGGAAATGCTGGGGTTATTATGTTTAACTGCTTTATTATGTAAGGTGGGGCCCTACGCACAATCCTAATAATATCTGTGAGATGTTTAAGTATGTCATTTGAAAAATCAATAAAATCTGTTTAAAAAAAAAAAAATCATATAACAGCTTCAGGAACTTGTATTTCACCCAGAGCTATCTAGACCTCAACATCTTTGTCTTATCTAACTTCTACATTAGTAACATGTCTACAGTGTTGCTTGAGACATGCAATACGGTGGAAAAACAACATCAGGTCACAATATTCACCATTTACCATGAAGCATTTCAATCCAAATTTTGTTTCTGTTGAACAGTTAGCCTGATTTTGAAAAAGGGAATTGGCGAATGCAAGGTGATAGGCAGCTTTAGACAAACTACGATAATTACTGTTTAACTCTTGTGTTTTCATCCTCAATAAAGGTGCACACCCTTCTTTAGACTGCTTTATAGCAACTAAATGGTTGTGCAGTACCTTTAACTTCAGACAGAAATGCAGGACTGAGATGGAGATAACGGATTCCCACACGACCCATACATCACTCCCACCTGATCTAGAACACAAAACCATTTGGAATGCAAGTTCAATTGGCATGTCAGAAACTTAAAAGAGGCTCTCAGAAGCAGACGATTGTGACCAACTAATTTCATTCGTATTTTCACAGGACTCACCCTGTTCCCCTGTCATCACTTAGAATGAAAACATCCAGGAACAATGATCTCTTTCTACCAGGGGAAAAGCTATATCTATCATTAATCTGGTATAAATTTAACAGAACACTTCATCCGGACTAAAGGTGTGAAAAACTATTCGGAATATCAACAATCCGAGTATTGTTATCCTGTAACCCCGCTAACAACAAAACCTTACGCAAGTCCATTGCGTCAGATATACTACTGTTCAAAATGAACCAGAGTCCATCTTGAATTTAGTGGTTTTCATAGCATACGTTTGTAGAGCTTGCATCACAAAATCGCTTTAATTATGCAATATGACCACCTGTGCTTTACGTTTACTACCAGTTCAATGTGTGTGCTGTAGCATCAAACGTGTGGCCCATAATCCGTATCATTGGCTGTGGAGCTAGAGGAGGCCAATAACTGCTCACTATTAACTTTAGATCATTTAAATCAACCCAATCCTCTAGATTAGTCAAAACTGTCATGAACTCAATATTCGCTTGAGTGTCCACACAATCATCAACTATAATTATTGAGCTAAAAAATGACTATCATGGGTAAACTGATAGCCTTCTTGGACGACTGCTTGTTTCGGTGTTATACCGCAAAACAGTGGGTCGCCTGTCACTGCAGCAGCATAAGTGGGGGCGCGAGGGGTAAATGCGATTATAAATTTCTGATTATTCATCTATGAAAGAGCCAGCGGTGGAACATCTGGTGCTGGGGTTAACAACTTCTGGCATTGCCTATTGGAGTTCTGGGACTAAATGGGTGACATTTAGTTCTAGATTAAGGTCAATTTAAAAAAAAACACTGATTTCACTATCCTTGGGTGCCCAACTCTAGTCAGGGGCATCAGACTGTTTTTATCAGTTTCTGGAACTATATGAAAAAAAAACCTTGGCCACCCGCAGGTGAATCAAAATGCCATTGCTTAGTTGAATACAGACTTCAGAAATGTGTTGCTGCCAGTCCGCTTCTAAGATCGCTGATCTGGCTGCCATTTTCTTCCTCTTTAATGTTTAAGACTCTGCATATTGTTCATTGCACTCTCTATAGCTGAACACCAATATTTAATCACAATAACTAACAAGATTTGCTGGAACATGTTCTCCATTACGGAAGGAGCAGGTTCGCCCATTAGTAACCCAAGTTTTACATGCCAACTAAGGGAGGAAAATCCTTCTCGGTTTTCATCCATTAAACATGCCACAGTTCATTTAAGATCAGTAAAAAGCTAAATGTGTGTTTACAAATTGTTACAGATATCAATTGCTGCTAACTTTCAACTGCTAATAATTAAGACATCACACAAAGTGGAAATAAAATGAGAAAAAGTTAAAAGACAGCAGATGTGCATCAAAATAAGAAGGAAGGGAAGTAGTTTGGCTGGGCTACCATTTATGTGGAGGGCTGATATAGCCGAGTTTGGACCAGCATTGCAATTTAAAGTTCATAGTGCACAAATAACTTCCAGAACAGGTTTCATGTCTGTTTATTAATAAAAAAAATAATGTCACATGGTAAATACACAAATATGTTCTGTTCATACAAACTCAATACAAGAGTAAGGGTAAAGCAGTTATAAGATGCCTCAAACCCCAGAGGATTTAGAGCTCACTGGAGTAGAACAACTTTTTGGGAAGTAGACCTCAATTCACAAAAAGTTCTTTACCAATGAGATGAAGGACGTTTCACGAAAGGCAAACACTGTTTCACAAGAGGGTGATTATCTCTTGATGAGGAGAAAATCACTTAATCAGAAACATGTATCACTTTTCCAGAGTATAGAGTCAACTTAAGAGTCAATCCTCACCTCAGACAAAAGTATCAATTAATGAGGCACAGATGTGACGCAAGTCTCACTTCAAGTCACAAGGCGTGTCTGTAAACGAGGGAGCATCGCTACAAAAAAGATGAGCATCACTTAGAGTGGAATGAACAACAACGCAGAAAGTCAAGCATCAGTTGCTGTAAGACTGGGATCCCTTGAAGTGAGGCGAGCATCCCTTCAAGTAAGACCAGCATCACTTCAACAGAGCCCAGCCTGAGCTTATTTTGAGATGAGCATCAATTTATAAAGTAAGCATCAGTTCATGTCAGACCATCAGTTCAAGAGGCGGGCACCAATTCACAGGAAGATAATCACAGCTCATGAAGCATGAGTTGTTTCATGATCAAAAAGAGACTTTCCCAGGAAATAATTTGCCAAGAGACGAGCATCCCTTCACAGGAGGACTAAGTCATCTATTCAGAGGAGGAAGTCACTTTGCAAAATGTAGGGACTGAAACATGTGGCAGATATCACTCCAGGAGAGATGAACAAGAGTTTCTTTCACTTCAGAAAGCTCGGGATTAGTTCATGTGAGGGGAGCATCAATTCCAGAGAGGCTGTCATCCATTTATGAGGCAAAAACCACTTCCGAGATAAGAGCCGCCCTTCGCCATAGGAAAAAGGGCATCTTGTGAAAGCTTTAGTCAGTTCACCAAAGACAAATTACTTTACAATAGGCAGCCATCAATTCAGAAGGCAGGCCCCACCTCACAAGAGAAAGGTGTCGATTCACGAAAAGTGTTCATCACATATTGAAATAGATGTCAGTTTATTTGAGCTACACGTCAGTTCACAAGTGATAGTTATTTTCAAATATGGGGGAGCGTCATCTAACCAGGGTAACAATCTTGAACCCCACTACACAAGAAGTAAGCATCACTATGCCAAAGTTACAGTAGGAGGTGGCCGGGAGGCAATTAATGACAGGTGGAGTTGGGTTGTGGCTTCATGTAGCCTATATTAATCAGGAGAGGGGCATTTCTTCAAGGGTGGGGCGCGCCCCTTGAGAAGAGGCTGACTATACATGGCCACAGAACAACATTAATTCCTGAGATATGAGCATCAATTTACAAGGAGTTCCTGCCACTTCATGAGATAAGCTTTCTTTCATAGGAGGCATGCTTGCAAGAGACTAGTGTCACTTCCCTGAAGGTGGGTGAGGGTCGGGATGTCACATCAAGGGAAGAGTATCACTTCAAGAGGTCCGAAGGACTTTCATAAGCGTTGGATGTAACACACCCTTTAAAGATGTAGCAGCAAAGTTTTTTTTTTAAAGCACTACAGTGGAAATAATTTTGGATTTTTTTTCAAAAAACATAAAAGGCTCTTTTTTTCCCGTTTTAGATGAATACATTTGTGATAATTATTTGATGCATAGTAACATGTCTGCAGAGCCCGTTTTCAGATCAATGAATATCCTGTGAGCCTTTGATCTCAAGCTAGGAAACAGAGTGCTAAAGTGCAAATGTAACCTGTTCGCAACATGACCACCACCCACCCTGCTCCAACGAGTTTGCTTTATCTGCTGCATCGATTTCTCCTGCCACATACACCTCAGCACTAAAACCGACCTTCTGAAAACAGCCATTTTAGTTCTATCCCGGTAAAAACCGGAAATTGGGCTTTTTTTCTCCAGCTTCATTGAAACAGATTTCTTGAAAGTTCTGACTAAAAAGGTGGAGTCAGAATTGCGTGGCTGTGTAATAACTCTAGGCCCCAGTAGACTTCATTTTTTCAACCCATCAGTTAAGGAGGTACATAACTGACAAACTCATACAGCAGTCTTTTCCTGTTTCAATGTCTGCTGCAGTCTTAGTGCTCCAAGGGAACTTAACAATTACCTTCAAATTTCATATTTGGCCAGGCACTCATTGTTTCCAATAGCCTCGTCCAATGGATTGCAGGAGCCTATAAGCATTTTACTGCAATGCATCCAATAAAGTATCATTCAAATTACTCCTCCAAAGGCGGAAGAAAACAGTCATGGGCATGTTTACAGCACGGGGCAGAAGCAACACATTGTCTCAAGTGGGGAGCTGCAACTTTGGTCAAATTTATTCATTGCAATTGGTTGTCACTCTTTCTCCTGTAAAAGAACTACTCAACGTGCCCTCTCCCAACCCGCTCCTACTTACAACTGCAGAGTAAGTTCAAGAGATCCAATTTGTGATGCCCTTTGGTTGCATCTGCAGGAACTTGGTTTACGAGCTGAAGCACAAAAATCCAAAGCATTGGAAGAGGTCACTTACTGGAAACTGTAGTTCAATTTGATTAACAAAGAGGGCACAACTGCAATTGGTGGATCAGTTTTCTATGAAAAGACTGCCTTCTTTCTCTTCCCACAGGTTTGAATTCAACCATATAAGCAAGCTGCCAACTGGACATCTTCTGGCTTCATCGAATACTCCGCCCCAAGGTCCATGTTTGAAAGCTTGTTGGATGCCAGGGCTCTCTTTCCATTCACCACACAATGGACACTGAATCTTCCATTTAGGAAGTCTCCGGTTTACTTGGACAATGATGGGGGAATGCATCAGAGTAGAGACTGACCGTGGAGATGTAGGCTCACTCCTGACAACCTTACAAGCAATCAGCCTACAGCGTTACAAGAAGGGTTCTTTTTTCATCCACAGAAGGTAGAAACTGTTGAGTTTTCTTCTCCGGATGGCCCCACATCACCTCTTCATCACATGGGATACGGACAGCTATGTAGAAAACAGAAAGATGGAGAGGATATAGGAATGAAAATGAATTGCAAGATTAGTTCTATGGACTTCACTTTCAGTTGGATATTTTGAACTACAGCGTTAAATTCTTTTTCGTTTTGAAGGCAGAAAATTTATTGCAGCTTAAGGCACTCTAAAGAGAAAACCCAGAGTTTTGTATTTTTTGTTCTGGCATGGTGATGGGGCTTATAAACACAAGAGCTCAGGACTAAAAACACTAGAATACGAGTTTTCAGATCTATGGTCCAGAGACAGTACAATTGTTGCTCCTGAGAATGGATAAGATTTAAGGTAATCATCTTTATGTACTATCATACTCGCAGATGGGTTGATTCCCATAATAAAGAGAGTAACTTAAACGCTCATGTCTTATATGGACGCTTGCATGACTTTCTAGGAATGAGGACTAGGTGTGAAATTCTAAGTATGGCATGCTGTGTGTTTCAGAGAAGTTTCGAGAAACATCAAAGGTGAACTACGACGTAAAAACATCCAAATTCAGGACTCCTAACCAACTGAAGTTTTCTATGGATGGACCTCAAACATGGTTATCATCAACACAGTTTTTGTTACAGTACACAGTAAAAGATTCTACAATGTATAAATAAAGTGAGTTTTGTTTTTAATTTTAGTTACTGATTACAGCTGTTAATTGTTCAGTATTTTGTGAGGGCATTGTGTCATTATTTCCTTTTGCTTGTGGTTAAAAAAATAAAAATCACCTTTGGCATTTCTTTAGCTTTTCCTCGTTTATCAGACCATAGTATTTGTCCTGCTCTTTAATTCAGGACACAGGTTTTAAAATGTTTTCTGCATTATGTGGCTTTGTCTTTTTGTTGCAGGCCTGGGAAGTTTTGTTAACTTTTAGCAAGGAGAGACCAGTTAAAGTACTTTTCTTTACAACTAATGTGACTTATCTTTTTATTTTTTAAATATTTTTATTATTTTTCCACAAGAGAAACATAATTTAATTTCGACATTCATCGAGTGAGAGATACAAAACAAAAGGGAGTAAGAGGGAATGACAGGAACAAAAAAACTTCCCATAATACAATACATTACATACAATTAGTTCATTACATAGATTTCATTACTTTCAAACTAATATCCAAGTTCATCACTAATAATATAGCAGCCCAGAAATGTATTATGCTGTTATTCAACCATTTTCTAAAGCCCATGGTATAGTATATGCAGAAAATAAATGCCTAATACTGACGTAGCTCCCTTGTGACCACCCCTCCAAGGGAGCCCAGATCTTCTTCATCCTCTTCCTGGCCTAATTGTTCTTCCAATGACATAGGCTGGTCTCGAGATGGAACACTGAGAGCAACCTTGCCAGCCATTGATGAAAAGAGGGGGGTTCTGGATTAAGCCAGGACGCTGCGATACAAATACGGGCTACAGCCATAGCAATAACCTCAAAGGGTTGACCTTCACTACCACCTGCATGGTCTTGTACACCCAGAAGCATAGGTCGCGAAGATAATACCACATCTGTATACAAAACAAGTCACAGAAAGCGGGATACCTCTCGTTAAAAAAGTTTAGTGCTGGAGAGTTACAAAACATGTACCCTAAATCGGGCTCCTGACTCCGACATCGTGGGCAGCAAGTCCCTAAACCCCCCACCCCCCGAACCGCTCCCTATTTTAGCCGGAGTATAATTTAGATTGAAAATTGAAAAAGTGCTGCCCTGCTACTCGGCAGGCAGTAATAACATGTGATCAAGTTCTAGACTCAAGAAAGCTATCATGGTAGCATCTATCCTTCTCTGCCAATTATCTGACTGCTTCTCGAGATTATCGGGCATAAACCCCATCAAGTATTCGTCAATCTGACCCTTCTTGCAGCCAGCAGTGTTGCGAAGTACTTCGAGTAATGTTTCCTTAGCGAACCCAATAACTATGCCACCCTTTTTTGATAAACAAATCCCTGAACAGCAAATATTTTAAAGTCCCTCTTTTCGAGCCCATACTCCAGTTGTAACTCCCCAAATGAAAATAATTTATTCTCATCAGAAAGGTTGCCTAATTTTTCAAGCCCTTTAGCTTTCCACCTAAGGCAATATGCATCATGAAAAATCATTGGGAGCAACGGAGACCTCCAGATAGGGGTGTCTAAATTAAATCTCCTGATGCCAATCTTCTTCCTAACCACCACCTTGATCTTAAAAGAAACTTGTAGGGTCCTAAATTTCACCTTCTTATAGTAGCTTGGCTCTATCATTTTCAAAAAGCAGGCCTTAGCGTCATCTCCTATGAGTGGTTTGTAATAGAAGGTGCCACTTCCTCACCCTGGGGATCCATCTGCCTACCCACAATTAGGTATTTCATATATTGGAGGGCAGCCTCCACTGATAATACTTAGTTAGGTACAGCCCAACCTCCTCTTGCCCTAGGCAACATCACTACTTTAAGGCCCTTCTAGCTTTAGCGTAAGACCAGATAAAACTGCTAGAAACCTCCTCCATCTTCTTAAACCAGCATTTTTAAACTCTAAAAGGTATGGCCCTAAAAGAATAAAGAACTTTAGGCAAGAATAGCATTTTTATGACATTACACCGGCCAATTATTGTAAGATGGAGATTATCCATTTGCCTAAAATCCAGTTTTGTCTTCTGTATTACTGGGGCCAGATTCAGTTCCACTATCTGGTCAATTTTAGGTGTACTATTTACCCCAGATAGACTGCACGATCTGCTTACAATACGATCATCCACATACTGTATCTGATCGTTAACTACCAGCTGAGTCTTATTCCGATTCAAATAATAGCTGGATATCTTTCCAAAATTTAAGGCCTCATTTTCTAGCTCCAAAATTGTCCCTTCACGATCCGGTGTCACGACCGCAATGTCATCAGCATAAAGAAGTATATTTGTGCTACTGCCATAAGAATTCATTAGCTTGATTCGGGTATTGGCTTCTAGTTTCCTTATCAATGGGTCGATATATAAAGAGAACAATAAGGGCGAACAAGGACACCCTTGTCTTGCTCCCCTCATTATTTGAAAAGATTCCGATTCCCCACCCATTATTTGAAGCTTAGCTGTTGGATTCCTATAGACCGCTGGGACAGCCCTGACAAATCCCTGGCCAATTTTGTTCCATCTTGACACCGCCCAAAGGTAATCTCAGGTCACCCAATCAAAAGTATTTTCGGCATCTAGAAGCACCAAGGACATGGGATCCCCTCTCACACTGGCCCATCAAATAGTGCTATAACTTGTGTGATATGATCAGTAGTTCCTCTGCCAGGTATAAAACCATGTTGTCTCAGGGATACTAATTTGCCAATAATCTGGCTTAACCTAGAGGCCAAAATTTTAGAATACAGTTTGGCATCACGGTTTATCAGAGAAACAGGTCTATATGACCCAGGATCATTAGGCAGTTTCCCTTTCTTTTAAAAACAACATTAGTAGTTGCCCAAGTCACAGGGGCCTTTTGGCCACTTTGCACCCCATGCAAAATGTAAACCAGGTCCTCTTCTAGGACCGAGAAAAAAAAACCTCATCAAATTAGGGAGAAATTTGTCCGTTCCAACTGCCTTTCCAGAGGGTAAAACTTTGAGCGCCTCACTGATTTCCTCATAGCAAAAGGGGGCATCTAAGAATGTCGATCAACTATGTTATCCTTGCTACCCACTATAGAGTCCAGATATTGACTTCTATTCTGCTCATCCACGCCCACCCAAGCTTGATACAGTTCTTTATAGAATTCCCTGAGTACCTCCAAGATAGCCTCAGAGGTAGTAACAACCTGACTGACCTCATCTCTAATCGTGGGTATTTCACCATAAACTGCTTTTTGCCTGGTCCGAAGTGCCAGCAACTGACCTACCCTTTCACTGTATTCATAGCACTCTTTCCTATGTGCCATACATTTTTCAGCAGCCCTTCCTGCAGAAATATTATCAATAGCAGATTTAATTACAGCCAGCTTGTGCATTATTTCTTAAAGTTCTAATCCTTCAGCAGTTGCATCAACCAGTTGAGCCTCCACAACTGTAAGTTCTCTGCATTTATCCATCAGAAGCTGAGAGAGGGTCTTTTGCAGATTTAAACTGAAAGAGAGTCTCCCCTCTTAAGCCTGCCTTCAGTGTATCCCAGACTACTCCAGCTGGGGCACTACGTCTTTCTCTCTCCACAAAATCTGGGAATCACTTTTTCATATGGGAGACAATCTTCATTAGAAAGTAATCCCATTTAACACAAACAAGTCTGCGGATTATGATACGACAAAACGTGTGCGGATTTGTCAATTTGTATCCCACTAACAAGGCTCAAAGACGTATAAAAATATAATCCAATCTGGCATGCTTCCTGTGTAGGGTGGAAAAGAAAGTATAGCCTGGATCTGGAGCCTTAACCTTTTGCCAAATATCCACTAGGCCCCGACTCTTCTTTAAATGCTGAAGCGCTCGATAAACCCTGGACTTCCTATCCAGATAATGCCGTTCTGCTAGATCCCTTGACCACTTCCTATATTCTATTCGCCAGATTCATAAAGTGTATGGCTACCCTACCAGGGCTTCCCAGCGCTGTATTTATATTTAAAACACCACAAATTATAATCAGGGACTGACCATAAAGCCAGTTAAGTATTCACATAATCCGGAACATTCGAGTCATTGAAGTTGGACCCATAGAACAAGCAGAGTGTGGCTACCTATCAGCAAACGAATATCCTACTATAACCCTTCTCCTGAATTTGTCAGAAATACTGCGGTTAAAACTACAGACATTCCTGCATGCCAATATTGCTACCCCCTATGTATTTGTACCCTGTGTGGTGTATCCTAGCAAAGTGTAGCCCACGGTTTCCAACAGATTTTTCTTACTCCCCTCTATATAGGTTTCTTGGACACAGACTAGATCTGCACGCAGTAATTTCAGCCCTTCAGCTGATCATTAATACCGCAAATGTTGATTATGGCTATACGCAAATGAGCTACTTGTGCCATTGAAAATGTTTTTGATGTTTCGATCCCCGTACACACAATATTACACCATGATCCGTCATAGAACTTGTATTAGACAGATGCCGGCAGCCCAGCTGAAATTTGGTGAACCTCTCACCCTTCTCTTCTTTTCTTGTGTTAGTTAGCCCCTCCCTCCCCTATTCCCCCTGCCTCACCCGACCCCCTGAAAGCCCAGCCCCCTCCCCCACCCTATCCTACTATTGAAGCAATCAGACCAGCAAGGTCTGAGTGATGAGTCATCGGTTCGCCCTCCTTCCCAGCTTAAATATGCATCCAAACCAAATACCTTTCACCCCAAGAGAGTGAGAAAAGGCACATGAAACCACCTGCACTTAAACTATAAGAAAATTAACACCCTGATTCAAATTCAGTTACATCCTCGGGTAATCAATAATACTAATGAGAAAAAATAGAATAAGAGAGAAAAAGAAGAAGGATCCATAATAACATTTTGCAGGACATTAGGCTTAAACCAGTTAGTGACTCTCAAAGTTTAGCCACTCAGGCTCATCCCACAAGCTCATGTAGATACTCTTTAGTTTTGATTTCCAAGGTGAACACACAGATCTTATTTTTAAAAATGATCTTAAGACATGAAGGGTTCATCAAATAGGCCCCAGCTCCCTTGTCCTGACATGGCTTTATGAGTTGCCTCAATCTGCATCGTTGTTAGATAGTTACATGGCAGAAATCCAGCCTAGTAAAAAGGAACATCCGCTGAAATTTCGCTTTAAACCAGGACGTGCTTTTTCAAAAACGGCCTCTCTGAGAAAGTTACCAAAGTACACAATAACAGACCTGAGCTTGGGGGGGGGGAGGGGGGACAATCCCCTGGTTATTGACTTTGGTTTTTCAACATGAGAGGAAACTGATCAACTCTGAAGTTCCTGTTCCCAGTTCCAGCATTCCAATTCAGTAAAAGCTCCCTTAAATAGTTTAACCACAAAGGACCTAATATCATTGCCTTCGACTCCCTCCTCCAGGCCCAAGATTCTCAAGTTATTTCATCGTTGTCTGTTCTCAAAGTCCTCAAGCTTCAACTGTATATCCATGCTCTGAGATTCTTTATTTGGAAATATTTTTAATTTGCATCATAAACAAATGAAAGCACCATATAGGGCACCAGACGTGCACCCACGAAAAGATAAAAATATTGAGAAGAAAACCTCCCTCCCCCTGCTTGCCCCCTTCTCCCCCAAGAATCTATCAGCCAGTACATTGTTAAAAAGGAAAGAAATAGAAAAGTCAATAGCAGAATTCCGTAGACAGGTATCACATATACACTCATTACAACACCCGTGGTTACGTGACCCATGTGTACTGGCTCTGTCCCGCTCCATCCCGAGTTAGCTTCAGTGAACAGTACCTGATCCATCCACCCCAGACGTTGTAGAATTTTCAGGGGCAGTCCCTACTGGCATACGTAACTTTTCCTGCCGCCATGTAGATGTCCATGCCCCATCTCCAGTCCTGTATCGTCTGGCTTTCACTCACCCCCCAGCACCAGGCTATATCCCTCTTCGCTACTACCAGTCCTAGGGCACAGAATAATAGTTTGGCCCGTGGAAGGTCCATGTCGTTGGGGATCTCCAAATATTTAAAATATTGCAGTTGTGCAGCACAGCATGAGACAATGCGTTTTATCTGCTGGGGTTCCAATCTGGTTATTATGGTTTTGTTATTCTGTATTCAAAAACATCCTTTCCCGTTAATGGCTCCCCTCAGTACGAAAGTGCTTTTTAGCTTTACGGTGGCAATATTTTCTGTGTTAAACTCAGGACCAGGCCCTTGGATAATGTGATGGAAAGGCCTGCATTTACAGAAGACAAACATTCAAAACATTATGTTACTTACGGATTAGCAATCATACAACATTTTCCTTTCACTTATTAGCGCATTATTAAACAGGGAATATTAATATCATCATGGCTTTCTGCATCTTTAAAACGCTGGTGCCACTGCCAACGTCTCCGTTTAACACATAGAGACACAGAGAAATACTGTTTCTGCATGTTTTCAGACTCTTCAAAGTACATTAGCAGTAACACCAGGATTACCAGATGTGTTAGTGCAAGTACTGATTGGTGCGATAGATACTACATAACATACTCCGCTCACTCGCGAAACTCCATGGAATGTCACTGAGTTTTTCGGCAACTCCGAAGAGTGAAACTCCGCGAGCTCTGCCCAGGACTAATATATACGCTAATCAGGATGACATCAGTTCGTCCCCAACACCCTTTCACTCACACATACCTGCCATAAGGGTCTATCCACTGCTTCACTACCTGAGAGCAGGGGAGGGATTCTTTTAATCAGTATAGCCACTCCCTTGGAGCCGGTGGTATAGCCGGCATGTGCCAGTGTGGTGTATGCCCCTTTCCCCAGAAATCAACAGTGTCTCCTGTAAATGAGTTTCTTGTAGGAAGATGATGTCTGGCTGCAGCCGTTTAATGTATTGGGCCACCAAGCCTTTCAATTTTGTCACCTAGTCGATTGACAATCCATGACAGGACCATGAGTGCTTTGGTGTCTAAGGGTTGGGTAATGCCATGACTATGTATGGACTCATGCTGTGTATGCGCCCCTTCTCGTACAACAAAACGGCTGAAGTGTCTGTATCACTCCCCTGAACAAACAGGACCCTGACCCTCAAATAATCCCCAAACCACAAGGACCCCCATGAGTATGTACCAAACTATAACTACTTGTCATGGGAGAATGACGTCTGTAGCCCACCACCCCACCCAACAACTCGATCCCTCAAAAAATGTATGTGGTGGCTCACTGTGTAATGTAGGAAAACGTTCTGCTCTGGAGCCCTGAGCAATCCGTTAAGGGGACTGAATAAACTTATCGTGAAAGTGACCTTTAGCAAGAATCCACACAAGATGAAGGTTGCCTTTAGTAAGATTTATTCAACAGAAGAAACTCCAGCCACAGCCTGAGAAAGGTCTCCCAGTCAACTGCCTTTCACAGCTCCAGTTCAACTATATACATTCAGTAGGAATTGTCATGGAAACAGAGGCCTTCAAAACACACAATACAGTAAGGCCATATGAACACAACACAGTATTAATAGGGCTTAACTAAAAAATATACACATTACCACACACCTTCCCCCTTTAATAAAGCTCAACAATAAAAGTTAGTTGCTTTCCACCACAACAATACGATTCTGATTCCAGATGCGACCATCATCCAGTTTGGTCGCCCCCTGAAAATCATGGTCACAACATAAGACCTGCTGAACTGTGAGATACCTCGAACCCTTTCGAGCAATTTTACTTTGACAACATCACCCACCTTTATGAGAAAAGGCTTAGCTGCCTTACGGCAATCCTATCTCTCTTTTCTCACTCCCTGCAGGTGTATTTCTCTCACTTCAGTTTTCTTCATCAGCTCATCAGCACTCACTTCACTCCTGCTGTAGCTTCTCATCCAAGGAGGATCTACCACAGAATATGGCCTACGTCTCTTGAGTAAGAGAAACGGACTTGCACCAGTGATAGAATGTGGGGTGAATCTGTATTCTTCCACCCGTCTCTTGAATGCTTGAACCCAATCCTCCCCATTACTCCTTGCAATTTGAATGGCTTCCTTCAGAGTCCTATTTAACCTCTCAACCATTCCCTTTGTTTCCGGATGATACAGGGCACATTTTTTATGAATGATACCCCTCTCACCTAAAATCTTTTCCATCTCTTTAGAGGTCAGTTGCAAATCACTGTCCATCAGAATCATTCTGGGATTGCCTTCCCTTGCTAATACTTCAGCCAAACATCTGATGACCACCGCTGTATTGATTTCATTAAATACCCCCACCTCTGGCCAACGTGATCGCATATCCATGACGACAAGCAAATATTTGGAAGTGCTGCCCACATTTATGGGCCCAACTATATCTAGCCGAATCTCCTCCCAAACATCTGTGGGAATTTCCCTACAAACCATAGGCGGCATCCTCACCTTCAGATTCTTGTCACTCAACCTTCACTCACAACAGTCCCGAACAATTCTCTCAACCACCAGATCCATACCGGGCCACCAATACACACACCTAAGACGTTCCTTGGTTTTACTGATGCCCTGATTTTTTAGCTTAAATTTTTTTATTGGTATTTGTATTTTCCATGGTACATCATTGTATTACGTTGATTATACATAATAACATGTGAACTCAGGCAGTGCGGATCAAACATTTAATTGTACATGGATTACATCTTCAGAGGTCTAATGTGAACTTGGGTAGGTTGATTAGTGTCAAGAGTCTGAATATGTGGGTTCCCGCAAGGGTGCAGATTGATGTGTAGTCCCCCATTCCATCCCTGTCTACCTCCTTGGTTGATGACCATGTTTTCGTTCCCAATATATAGAAGCTAACTTTACGCTGTCATAAGATAAACATGAAACAGTAAACTGTGGGGGGGTAGGGAGAGGAGGGAAGGGTCTGGGGTGTCCACAAATAAAAATAACCCTTGTAGTGAGTATCTGTCTTGTGGTCGGTGCCAGTTTTTCTACAGGATGTCCGTAGCATCGGAATCGGGGAATCAAGGATGCCTAGGGTAGATTATGTCTCCTGTCACAGGTCGGGTTGTCAGTTTGGCGGGGCCCAACTATGTGGGCGATCCTTCTTCTAATATGACTATTAGGAGTTCGTATTTGCTCGTACCATCGGGGACAGGGGTGGGGTTTACTGATGCCCTGATGACCTTCGTGAGCCAACTGGATCAAATGTTCCCTGATTCCAACCTTCTCCTCCAGATTAAATAAACGGTGACATGTCTTTAATCACATCATCCCGCTCCATTTCCAGTCCCCATTCATCCTCTATAACACAACTTCGTGTTACACTACACACCTTAACCTAATTATTCTTCTACCAATTATCTTCATCATCCATAGCACCGGAATTCACCGCCAACCTTTTTTTTATTATTAATTTGCACAATAAACAATTGAACAGAAATACAGTACAGCTTGGTGTTTGACCATGGTAAAATGTTAAATCCAGGTCCATAAACAGGCAGAGGTCTTCAAGGCAATCATTAATTACGACAATCCTGACTCAAAAATAAAGGGGAGGAGATCACATGTATTCAATCACTAGAGCGTCGTGTGTCTGCCCAATGGAGGCTGGTGTTCCCCTGTTTGTCCCAATACTTGGAGGAGTGTGCTGCTGTGGGGACGGAGTGCCGCCGACATCCCGTGCAGCCAATAAATAAGAATGGAATGGCTGCCATATATCAGAGAGGCCTAGCAGCGGGCGGCTGCAACAATGCATATGTGTCGCTGTTAGTGTTGCAATAGGCCATGCTGCGTAGCCATGTCCTCAACGTGGGTGTACATCTGCTGCCCCAGTTAAGGGCTACTTCCCTTTTGGCAATGAGGAGCGCAATGGCAACAAAGCAACGCTTGGGTTTGGGGAGGTCGTGCGTATACCCCATAAGTGCCAGCAATGGTGAGGGTGTAAGCACCATCTCTATCATACGCGAGATTTCCACAAAGACCACCCTCCAATACCCTGCTATCTTATCACATGTCCAAGTAATGTGTGCGAAGTCTGCTTCTGGGAGAGCGACATCTGGGGCAGGAGTGTGAACGAGATGGGTCAATGCGGTGTAATGTACTTGGTGTCATGTAGGCCCTCCAAAGAAATTTAAAATGCAGCAACTTGTGACGTTGGTTGGGGGAAACTCAGCGTATTTATATGCAGCAGCGACTCCACTGCAAGTCGGTGATGGGATGGCCCAGGTCTCGCTCCCAGGCCGCCCCGCACCCGGTATCCCGGCTGGGGAGCAAGGACACAGCAGCCTTATATAGCCTGGACACAAGGTGGATCCCACTTGTATCTTTGATGACACCCGTCAGAAGAGGGAATTCGGGGGGTTCGAGCGGGTAGCTGGCAATGCTAGCCCTAAGAGCCATCTGCAACCTTTGCAATATGAAATGATCCATAACTGTGGCCTCACGAAAATGGGGGTCCTCCGTACGTGAGAAGATATGACGACTGGGAAACAAGTCACCAAACGTTTTCAAGTGAAATTTTGCCAATGTCCATTTTACCAGCGTCTCCTGCAGGATGGGGATCCAGCCATTACCCGCTAGTGGTAATGCGGAAGACTACATGAGGCGGGATCCAGTTATGTTGAGTAGTCGGCGCCAGGCCCAACTCGTTGTGGAGAGCATCTGAATATCTTGTGGATCCCTCGGGAACCTGACAGGTAGGAGCGTGTTAAGGGCGCAGGGAGTGCTAGATCGGCCTCCGGCCTAAAGTATGGGATCCTGGCATCCACGTGGTACCAGTGCCGAGCAAATCTTGCCTGTGCTACCAGGTAGTAAATACGGAAGTTTGGCACCCCAAACCCTCCTCTCTCATACGGCAACATTAGGGTATCCCAGCTAATCCGGGGCTGCCTGCCACCCCATTCCAGCCGAATCAAGTGCATCCAAAGGGTGGAGAAGAAACTGTTATACAACGGGATGGGGATGTTTTGAAATAAGTACAAGAATTGAGGGAGGACAACCATTTTAACAATGGCGATCCCGTCCAGCCAGTCAGGGGCAGTGTCAACCAGTGCTCTATGTTGCGCCCCAGCCTCTCAACCACCGGACCATAATTGAGTTGTAGGATGCGGTCCGCATCTCTGTGTATATGGATACCGAGGTATTTAACGGAATCTTCGCACCATGCCAGGGGATACTCCGCCATCCCGCTACAGGGGGCCGCAGTCAACAGAAAGACCTCTGACTTCTCCCAGTTGATGCAAAGGCCCGAGAGGGTGCCGTACCTAGTAACTTCACGGAGAAGCGGTGCAAGGTTGTCATCAGGGTGCCGTACATAAAGTATAGTATCGTCCGCATACAGGGTGAGGAGTAAAGGACCAGTGTTGAAATGCAGGCCACGGTGGATGTGCCTCTACTGCAGATGACGCACCAGAGGATCCAGTGCCAGGACACACAAGAGGGGGAGAGCGGGCACCCCTGCCGTGTTCCCCGGGTAAGTGGAAATGTGGAGGTTAACGTACCATTAAGGCGGATACGCGCCATAGGTAGTGCATATAATAATTTGAGGACTGCAAGGAACTGCTCCGGCACCCCAAGGCGACCCAGTGTGGCGTATAAAAGGGTCACTAAAGGGAGTCGAAAGCCTTCTCTGCATCGAGCAGCACGGCCGCCGCGGTGACTGTAGGGGATATTCTGTGCAATGTAGCAAATAGTGTACGGAGATTAAGGGCGGTCGACTTATGGGGGATGAATCCCGACTGGGCGGGTGAGATCATTTGGTCAATAATCAGGGCGAGCCGCGTTGCCATCTTGGCTAGGATCTTGTTG